>KZ505981.1:293679-370410 GCA_002844005.1 Limosa lapponica baueri
GAAAATTTTACTTTCCTTCTTAACCTCTATCCATCAGTCCTACAAAGCTCCCTTGGGAGTTTTTAAGTTTTGAGATGGAAATGGATGGAGTTATAAAAAAAAAATTCAAATGTTCCAGTAAGGTTTAGGTTGTATTCTGCAGTAGCCTCACAAGTATAATGTAGGAGGTCCCTTATTTGTCCTTTAATAATGACTCCCAAAAGCATCATGCTGGATCTATTCCTCATCCTCTGCATAGTTTCATGTGCAGATTCCCAAGTCATTCTAAACATTGCCTTTAAACCACTCAGTGCTCGTCAAGACATTTTTGCTCCATACAGGTGAAATAGGATATGACTTAAATAAACATTTTATGTTGCTCCATTTCTTGTCATTAAGGTGTCATATCAGCAAAAAACAACCCTCATGAGGAACTCCTTTTTGTTCTCGAAAGGAGTGTTGTGTACTATCATCCTTTGCTGTCCATAAGATTAGGACATAAAGTTTTCAAAACATAAGAAATCTAGTCCCTTGGCAACCTATTCCTTACAAAAAAGAAGGTAAAACAAAACTGAACTTAAAATAACTTACCCTGAATTCAAAAGAAAGCTGGAACAGAGGAAAATTCTGGTTCTTTTCAACTATAACAAGCCAAGGAAAATTAACAAAAGGTAAAATGGAACCAAATGCAGACTAGTACATCAAATGCCAGTGTATTAACTTTCAAACCTTTGAAATTTATTTTATAAGGCAAACTTTCTCCTTAAAAGATTGAAATTAAACTCCCTGTAGAATACTTAGGTTAAATCTAGCGGTTAAAATTATCTGATAAGCAGTTTGATGAGAAATCTGATATCTAATATGAATCTGATATCCCTCTGCTTCACAAGATTTTTCCTGTTTTATTGGGTTTTTTTCTTTGTTATAATAAAGACTCATCACAGTTATTTTTAACAGCCCACAGTTCTCTTTACTTGTCACCTAAAAATATTCCATGTTTGGAAAGGAGTTACACTGAAAGAGCTGCTCAAATATTAATAAAAAGTGTTTGCCAACATATGTCAATTTGTTGAAAGGAAACATTTCTTGAGATATCCTTGTAGTTACAGAATGCGGACAATGCTGTGATGGAAACAACTAGCTTGTCCTGTCAACCCCTCTAGTTACACAGGTGCTCAGTATGTGGATGTCATAAGACGTCTTGTATTTCTTCTTGTGTGAAGAACCTCAAAAGTCATAGCTTCAACATGGCTAGGGAATTATGGACCCAGTTTTGGAAGAGTTCAACAACTTCACTATAGGACAGCCAGTAGATCCAGGAGGTGAAATCCCTGAGCTATCCCTATCTAAATAAAGCAGTCCAACCAGGCTTCGAAAATTCCACAATCACTGTGTGAATTTATGTGTTTTCTTGTTCTGTGTCAGTGAATGGAAGTACTAAAATTAATATAAATCACTTTAAATTCATTCAGTCACTGCAAAACACACAGAGTGTATTTCAATCCAGAAATAATATGTATGAGTATTTTAAACAACACAGCCTTTAAGTTTTGTGTGGTTTTGGGTGCAGAAAAACATTGGTCTGAATTAAAATTTCATATTCAAACCCAACATTTGAAATGGCAAAAGAACCACAAAACCTAAGTTTCAACTTTTTCTACTGACAATAATTATTCCAGAGGATAGAGTAAACAGGCAAGAAGAGAGGGAAAACCTTGCTTAAATTTCCATTTGTCAAACTCCCTTCAGAACATCTGTCATTGAGTCAGTGGATAAAGTTAAAATTTTTACAAAGGTGTCTAGAAGAATTACTTTGAGATCAGCTTTCATGCTTCAGGTAAGTTTCAGTAGTTGTATAGCTCTATTTATTTAGTGTAAGAGACGTACGAGCTGAATTAAATTTAGTTTAATTCACAACAAAAAAGATCAATGCTAAATTGAATTGTCTCACATTTGCTGCAGGCTATAAACATGCTAAGCACAGAGGCTCATATAAAGAATGCAGACTCATTAAATTTCTAAGAAATTTGATCAACTGTCTGAGTCCTGGAGGGAAGGAGGTATTTTAGATCACAGAGAGAAAACACTTCATATTTTATAAAATAAAATATTTATCTTATAAAATAAATGTATTCTTAATATAAAATAAATATCCCTGATTCAGGAAGGACTTGTCTGTATGATCCTGCCCATGTATGAGACTCTATTCTTTATTGTTGCTGATTATATGAATAGTTTCTGTTAATGTTTCAGAGTTTATTCCATCATGCTAGCCACAAAAGGGAACTGTGAGGGTGCATTTTCAGTCTATGAAGTATCTCCGAGGCAAAATTATCTGTCTCAACTCTCTATGATTTATGGATGTTGAGTCTTGCAAAATTTTGCATTTATCTGCACAGAACACCCTACTCAAAAAACCTAAATGCCTTAACTATTGCATATTACTCAGTGGCTATGTCCACACAGCCAGCTGGCTCTTACCACTAGATACACAGTAGAAAAGCTTCTTCATTTTGTGTTTATCATTGTGGGATCAAATCCCAAACTCCTTAGCTAGTCTTTTGGCCTTTAGTAATCTGGAGGATGTAACAGAATACCAGATGGAAATGGGACCTAGGATTCAAGCCTCAGAAATTCCTACCTGGCACCACTTTCAAGCTGCTGTAACAACAAATAATAGTGCTCCCCGGTAGGATGCTGTTTTTGCAAATAAGCAGCAGCTTGTATTCAGCAGCTTGCTGCCAGCTAGCTCCAGTTGGCTGAATAGTTTGTGCAGCTGTTTTCACAACAGCATCAGCAGTTATCCCACCCCAGCTGCACCAGGAGGAAATGACAGCAACTTAAATCAACTTAAATCAACTTAAATCGGCTGCTGCTGAAGGGTCTTGGATGTGGTTGACTTGGTAAAGCACCACTGATAGGCTCATAAAATAATTATCAACATGTTTTCTGGAATCTTCCTTAGCTGAGGCAGCCTAGGGAATAAAGCAAAAATAAATAGCTAGAAATACAAGTATGAAAATTTTATCTAGTAAATGTAGTTATTGGATCCTATAAATGTATTTATTGGGAGTAACTTGGCATATGTGAAAGATTTGTAGCCATATTAGCACGGGAGGCTAGCTGTACTGATTTTGGCTGGGATAGCATAAAATTTCTTCACAGTTGCTTTTATGGTGCTAGGCTTTGGATTTGTCATGAAAACAGTACTGATAATACAGGGGTGTTTTATCTATTGCTGAGCAGTGCTTACACAGCATCAAGGCCTTTTCTGCTTCTCATGCTGCCCCGCCAGTGAGGTGGATGGGGATGCATAAGGTGTTGGGAGGAGACAGAGGTGGGACAGCTGACCCCAGCTGACCAGAAGGATATCCCATACTATATGAACTCATGCTCAGTATATAAAGGTGGATGAAGAAGGCATAAGGAAGGATTTCGGAGTTATGGTGTCTTCCCAAGTAACTGTTATGCATGATGGAGCCCTGCTTTCCTGGAGGTGGTTGAACACATGATTACTAATAGGAAGTAGTGAATGAATTCCTTGTTTTCCTTTGCTTTTGTGCATAGTTTTTGCTTTACTTATTAAACTGTCTTTATTTCAGCCCAAGAGTTTTCTCACTTTTACCCTTCTGATTCTCTCTCCCATCCCACTGTGTCGGGTAGTGAGAGAGGTTTTGTGAGGCTGAGCTGCTGGCTGATGTTAAACCATGACACTAAACTTTTACCCAGGAGAGGTTACAGTAGTGCTTGTTAACCACAGAGGAAGAAACAAGATCAGAGTCTTATCCTTTGCCCCCCACCCCTTTTTGCTTTTGTTCTTTGTTTCCCTTTTTCGCTTAAGGATTGCTTTCTGGTTAAGGGTTGCTTAACCAGTATTGTCTGAGAATAAAGACTGCTGAAATAATCACAAAATAATGGTAATAAGAGAGGATGTTCCAATGGAGGTTTAAAGAAGCATGTAAAACATATATTTTATGTCTTAATGATGTCACATAGAGACAAAGAGATACAGGTTACAAATATTGTGGAAAACAAGTTTATGAACAAAATGTATAAAAATGTTTGAGGACCTTTTTCTTGAAAACTTGCTTTCATAGACTTCTGGCTTTAGTGTTCCTGTAGGCAGTATTAAAAAAAGCATTAAGAATCCTGAACTAGTTCTGTCCTGTTGCATTGTTTTGTTTCATAATGGAAGAAAATTGTTATGTGCTAAATAATAAAAGACTAATTAAATTCTCAGTTTGTTTTTATATCTATAAAACATTTAAGATTTACTTCAATATTTTTAGTGTCAGAGACAAATTGTCTAGAAAGACAATAAATCAATTTCTCCTATAAAAACATCAACCCCTTGCTATCCTCTTTTTCTAGGAACTGTGTGGTTTAGTCTTAGGCATTTTCAGAAATGACTCCAATGTTATCTATCCTGAAGAAGAATACTAAACTCAACCCCAGGATCAAAGAAAGCACATTAATTTCTTAAATGTCTGTCTTTCTATTCCCTATAGGAACATCTCAGGAAGTATTTAGCAGTATGTAAGTAACATTCTTCATTAATTCTGGAAGAGTCCCCTACCCGCACCCCCTGTTTTTGATTACAACCTGTTCAGGAGAACTTTATAATATTTCACTTGTTTGTCCATAATCCTTAACAAAAACATTCTTCAATATATGTCCAGAAACCTAGGAAACTTGGAGATTTAGGACTTCAGGACATTTATAAAGCTTCAGTATTTATATTCTGGCCTCTTAAAAACCAATATATATATAAGGTCATTAGGATGATATCACATATGATCTAATCTTATGCTGCCTGCTTATAACACATTGATAAATAGCATGGGGCATATTTATTGAGCATTGAAAAAGTAATAAATAAATCTGTGGTTTTGAAGGATAAGCTTTAAAGTTTAAATTATATTCCCATTCAATCTAATGCTCCTAATATTCATCCATTATTAGAGTTTTATTTCATAGCATATGGAATCTCTTGTATCAAGATAAATACTGCAGGTGCAGAGGGCTCATTTTTGCAAACAGTGGTTATAACCCATACTTCAGGGCAATGGTTATGGTCTTGTGTTATTTACAACTCTTCTTAATTGTTAGATTTATTTATATTCGCAAGTAGTTATTTTAATTCGTATATAGCTATTATAATAGTGATTAAAAATGTGTTTCTGTATAGTAATATAACATTCTAAGTACAAGATATTAATATGTGAACAGATTGTAAAGCCTGAAGTGACCAACAGGATCACTATGTCTGAGCTATACATACCATAAGAGTGCTTGAAATTAAGCCCCATTTGAACTAAAAAAATTCTCAAAGAAAACAACTATTCCAAAAGAAATTTTGGTTAATTGTTTTGAAGTGTCTCACTCACTATATGATGGGTGAACAATTTTCTTCAACACTAACAACCTGGACAAAGGAGCTGAGTGCATGAAAAGTAAATTTGCAAACAAATACTAAATTAGGAGGAGCCGTTGATTGCCTCAAGGGTAGAGAGGCTTTACAGAGGGATCCTGATAGATTAGAGCACTGGGCAATCAGCAACTGTATGAAATTTAACAGGGACAGATGCCAGATTCTGCACCTGGATCAGTGTAATCCTGGATGTACATATAGATTGGAGGACACAAGTGGTGTTCTCCAGGGGTCAGTATTGGGGCTTGTTCTCTTTAATGTCTTTTTCAATGATCTGGATGAGGGTCCTGCACATACGTCACAACAACTCCATGCACTCTACAGGCATGGTGAAGAACGGCTGCAAAGCTGCCCAGCGGAAAAGGACTTGAGAGTTTTGTTCAACAGCCAGCCTAATGTGAGCCAGCAGTGTGCCCAGGTGGCCAAGAAGGCCAACAGCATCCTGGCCTGTATCAGTAATAGTGTGGTGAGTAGGACTAAGGAAGTGATCATCTGCCTGTCCTCAGCACTGGTGAAGCCCCACCTCAAATACTGTGTCAAGTTTTGACCCCTCACTACAAGAAAGACATTGAAGTGCAGGAGCGAGTCCAGACAAGGGCAATGAAGCTGGTAACGGGTTTAGAGAACAAGTCTTACAACAAGCAGCTGAGGCAACTGGGGTTTTTCAGTCTGGAGAAAAGGAGGCTCAGTGGAGACCTTATCACCCTCTACAACTACCTGAAAGGAGGACATAAAGAGGTGGGGATCGGTCTCTTCTCCCAAGTAACAAGTGAAAGGACAAGAGGAAATGCCCTCAAGTTACGCCAGGGAAGGTCTAGATTGGATATAAGGAAAAATTTCTTCACCAAAAGGGTTATCAAATATTGGAGCAAGCTGCCCAGGAAAGTGGTGGAATTGCCATCCTTAGAGGTATTTAAAAGATGGGTAGATATGGTGCTTAGGGACATAGTTTAGCAGTGGTTTTGTCAGTGTTAGGTTGATGGTTGGACTTGATGATCTGAAAGGTTCTTTCCAACCCAGACAATTCAGACAATTCTACAATTCTATGATTTGGGGTTTCAGTTTGGCATTTGCTTTTCTTTTTATTTTTTAGTTGGTTTCCTCCCCAACAACCCTCAATATTCCAAAAGGGGGGAAAACACATGCACACACAGAAAAAAATAAACACATTGGTTTCAATATCTGTGTTTATAATAAAATAGAGGCTGTAAATGTAGTATGCTTTACATTCTGATCTCTGATCTCTCCCCATCCAGAGAATATTTTGGAACTTCCTTATGAACTGTGTATGTAAATGTGATGCAAACCTTCAGGAACTCAGTCAGCTGTGCTCTGCAAGCCATGTACTGACCTTACTTGAGGTATCCAGTACTTCTGCAGACACAAAGCAGGTAAAGTTGGGCATGAATAAGGCTGGCTCATCCTCAGCAGAGAATATATTTGCAGCACACTAGCTCAAAGATTCAGAGAAAAAACAATAGGGAAAAAAAAAACTTATAGAAAAAGGAACCATATCTCTGTAGATAACCCAAGTGAGATAACAGTCTATAATGTTAAAATACCAGATATTTGGTATCACTAAAAACTATCATTATTAACAACAGTCTCATAATACATTAATGCAATCTAGCTTAATTTGTTATTATGTATTTGGATTTTTGATGGCATACTGAAATATTCTATTAAAAGATTATGGCTATGAATCCACATTAATTAAAGGCAAGAAATTCAAAGACTTCCTTAACTCAGCATTTCTGAGTGACTGTACTATTGAATTAATTCATCTAGGATTGTAAGAATGCAAGATCATGGGATAGATTGTGCAGCTTTTCTAATTTATCTCAGCTATTTTTACCCAATTCCATGAATGGCAATGTGAAGTTTACAGTTAAATAATTCCTTCCTCACTTTTGTCCATATAAAGGACACATATCACGGAATCACAGAATGATATGGGGTTGGAAGGGACCTCTGGAGATCATCTAGTCCAACCCCCCTGCCAAAGCAGGTCCACCTAGAGCAGGTTGCACAGGAACATGTACAGGCGGGTTTTGAATGTCTCCAGAGATGGAGATTTCACCACCTCTCTGGGCATCCTGTTTCAGTGTTCTGCAACCCTCAAAGTAAAGAAGTTCCTTCCCAGATGCCAGGGAGTGTGTCTGGTAGATAAAGGAGTCTCCACAGCTATGATTTTATTTACTGTCTTTTCCTTACAGCATGAGTATAGGCTATCCATTGTTTTACTGATAAGAGATGTCTTTAAAAGCTGCGAGTAGATATGTTGTCATATTGATGACCTGACAACTTCAATGCCATCATCATGTGTCATTCTGTCTTCCTTTTCCTGCTGTTCTTTTTGCTCCCCCTGCATCCATCTGGTCTACTGTTCTCTGTCCATACCTATTTTATTATTTCTATTGCAAATGTCTACAATTTAAATTATGGCATAACTAATTTTTTTGGTATTTTTAGTGCTCTCCTGCCTGTGAGAACTATGTAGTTGAATTCTTAGGTTGCATCCAAAGTAGTCACCTACACAAGACCAAGACATGGAGTCAAGAATTTGTCTGCTATCATGCAAATTCTTTAATAATTGCACCCCTTAGCTTGACTTTCACCCATGCCAGCTACCTCAAAGACAAAACCTGAGCAATGTCCAGAGAATAGCACAGCCTAGACACTTTCCCAATAACAAGACGGAGGAAAACCCATATGTAATATATGGATGCTGGCTGTGCCATGAATTTTTCCCCCATGTCTGAAGAACACTTATATGGTAGTATATATACTACCATAGCAGTACGTTCTATTCTCAGATGAAGTACAGTCTAACACCCAGGCTTTTCTTTTCCTGAATGAGTGCTCTACCACCACATACCCATGCAATATTATCTTCTGCGTTATAAAACACCCTGTTCAGAAAGAATGCTTGGTAGTGAGAATTCAAAGCAAGTGGAAGTATTTGGTTTTTCATTTGTATGTACTAAAGAAATAATTCTGGAATCAACTGACTGCTCTTCCAGCACACCCCTGAAATACTCAGATTATGGTTTATGAGTTGTTGCTCTATGTAGCAGGTAATAGCAGGTGTGCCCCATTTGTCCAGGGATATGAGGTTACATAATGATTTTGTATACAAACTTGATGTAATCCTGAAAAAATATGAGGACTTGTACCACACTGAATACTGCATCTCAACAGTTTTCCACTTATGTTTATTTTGCCCTATACATTTGCTTAGCAATAATCCATGACAAACAACCCTGGGACTTTGATTACCTGTTTGAATCTGATAAAGAAGGTTTATTGAAACAGATGTTGATGTTATCAATATGTTGTTAAGGGTACTGCTTAGCATTGAAATCTGGATTGTGTAATTATTGATGATTAAGGAAACTTGACTGTAGATACTGAGTGCTGAAAAAAGAAACTACTGACTGTTATTATAGATAGCTATCTGTGCTTAGTTAGGAAATCTTCATATAGTGAGCAGAAAGACTTGTGTAAGGTATTTTTTTAAAGGCCTTTGAGATGTTGTCATGCAGGACATTGTATTGGTAGTGAGAAGTTCACAAAACTTCACTGCAGGACTGTGAACTCCACTGCAGCAGCCCTTATCAGAGGTAGTCCATTGATATAAATTAGACCAACTGAAGAATTGACTCCAGAAAGGACAAGGAACAATCACAGCTAGAGGCTGTTATACAAAAAAAGAATCAGTGATCATATAATTTTGAACATGTTTTGATAAATGTTTCTTTATAGTTGGCTGACACCCATTCACAGACGTTACCGTATGAGGATAAGCTTCAGCAGAACTTTGAAAGTTCCGTGAAAGACACTGTGAAACAGTACTAGAAGACAGATGTTAAGAACCATTTAAAAAATGCCCTTTTTTGACCCCATACCCCCATTTCACATCACAACTTGGAACCTGAACTCCTGAAAACAGACAGAAAGTTTTTGTGGCAAAAGATAACATAAAAGATGACAAGGAATTGAGTAGCAGTGTTCAGACACATCAATAGACTGTCTTTCTAATGGCTGAACACATATAATCATACTGCTTCTGGTACCCTTTGTAATACTAAAAAGAAATCAGTATTAATGATTATTTCAAGTTTCAAATAGCTGCTATTCAAGATTTTATGTAGAATTTTCCATACATGCTGTCTCTTTCATTTTATTTTCTTACTTTATATAACATTTTTTAATTTTCCTATTTAAATCACATACTGATATTTGAGACATGCTGTCATTTATGAAACCATATTGTACTCTACCGATGTTAGTTGCACGTTTTTCAAAAACATTGTCTTATCTTTCAGCTGGTATAAATTATTACAGCTCTACCAGCTGCAAATCTGATCCAGGGTTTGAAAACTTAAATTTTTAATGTTAGAAATGTTGTCTTGTTAAGCAAATATGAGGATTAGATAATATTTTTAATGTTGTAATTAAAAGTGATTATATGACTTATAAAACATCTTCTAAAATCCTTTGGGGAATTGGAACATGAGATCTGCTTCTTACCATTCACTTTGGAAGTTATTTGTTTTTCATTGTAAAATTTCACAAAACACCTAATATTTAGACACAGATTAGGTGGCCAGAAACTCACCGTATAGAGTAGAAATTCTGAGCTGTAAGCCTTAGAAGAATATCATATTGCAGTTCCTGGAAAATGACATTGTAAATTATTCTATACATAATAATATATGTACTATATAAATCATTTTAAGTGTATAGGATATATACTTAACATTTATTTTAAGACAAAATAAGAATGAATAAGAAAGGATGGTCCTATTACAACAGTCCTGTCTGATACATATTATATATATGCCCCTCAGGGACTGGGGAAAGAGGAGAGGAGTTGGGATTGAAGTAATGAAGTTTAGCCTAGGAAAAGGGGGAAGCTGCAGGGAAGGTGTTTTTAGTTTTGTCTTTGTTTCTCACTATCTAAAAATATTTAAATTGGCAAAAGATTAAATTCATTTTCCCTGAGTCAACTCTGCTTTGCCCATGATAGCAACTGATAAGTGATTTGCCTGTCTTTATCTCGACCCATGAGCTTTCTCATCTTATTTTCTTCCCCTGTGTCCTGTTGGAAAGGGAGAGTGAAAGAATGACTGAGTGGATATCTAGCACCCAGACAAAGTCAACCCCCTATAACTTAACAAAAAACAGTTATGCAGCATAAACTATAAATATACTATATTTTTAAACGCATTATATAAACAGTAAACAAATTTATGCTTTAATAGGAACAATACTATTACCTATAAGTAGTGTATATTTGAATTACAGGAAAATATTATTAAGATTTTCTAAAAGAAATAGCACATATTTTTAAAATAAACTTGATTTTAATTATCAAATTAAAATCAGAAAATAATGTATTTTACATACAAATTACTGATTAGTAGAAGAAAAAGAGAGGTAGCATTTTGGGGGCAGATAAATCTTTATGTAAAACTTTATTTCAGAGTACAACCTTTTTTTTTTTCCTTTTCCCCCTTCTCTTCCCTTCCCTTCCCTTCCCTTCAATACATTATTGATACTTTCATGGCAGCTGTTCCGGAGGTAGAATTAATGTAATTTTAATGCAATACCACTTCAGCACTACTTTCCTTTTACTAGTAATTTAGATTTAAGTGATCCTTTAAAAAATAAATGGAATCCTTTAAAGATCTATTTTTCCTCAATACACTTGAACAGTTCTCGTTAGCATTGACAGTGAGAGTAACGGAGAAATGTGTTATTCTTAAATATCCAAGAGTGAACATCTCCAAGTTTTTATATAAGATGCTGTTGAGTGAGTTGTCCAGGGCTTGTTCTTGCATGTATGTTTTGCTGCCTTAGCCATTTTAATTGCTGTAGTCCATCTATATTGTCATTTTAACACCTCTGTGACCAGAGTTCACTACTTTGAATTTTAATTTTTATTTGATATGTGTTATGTCTTTTGGGTCAAACTTCACTATGTCCCCATGTAAATTCATAAATTCTAACAGGATGTATAGAAATGGAATTTACCGCCAGTGGTGCCACATCCTACACATGGGTCAGGGCAATCCCAAATATCAGTACAGATTTGGGGATGAATTAATTGAGAGCAGCCCTGTGGAGAATGAAGTGGGGTGCTGGTGGATGCAATATTGTACAAGACGCATGGGCGCTTGAAGCCCAAAAACCCAATTATATCCCTGGCTGCATAAAAAACAGTATGGCAAACAGGTTGAGGGAGGTGATTCTGCCCCTCTACTCCACTCTGGTGAGACCATACTCCACTCTGGTACCCCATACAAGAAAGAAATACAGCCTGCCCAGGGAAGTGGTGGAGTCGTCATCCCTGGAGGTATTTAAGAAACGTGTAGACATGGCACTTCAGGGCATGCTCTAGTGCCTGAGACTGTTGGTTTGTGTCTGTTTGTTGGTTGATTTTTTGGGGGTTTTTTTCGTGGTTGGACTTGATGATCTCAAAGGTCCCTTCCAACCATGAAGATTCTGTGATTCTGTGAAACAACAGTGGCCAGACTGGCTACTCTGACTGTGTACAAGGTAGGTGGAAAGCCCTTAAGATAGCAACATTCTCACTCAAACATTTTGGGCTGTATTACATTTGGAGTTTGTAATGTCAGTTGCTTCTCCATGCTATATCTTGAAAGCTGTAACGCTTAACAGCTGACTAGACTTTTCCTTTTAGGATCCTGGCTTATGCCTGCAGTTAGGCTGCACAGGGGCAGAGTGAAGAATCCAGGCTGAACAAGACGTCCATACAGATCCCACCTACATGAGCACCGATACCATAAGCTCACCGAACATTTCCAAGCAGGATTACAGTTCAAAAGTGTGTACTCGGGCCAATTCTTGGACAAGTTAAGATATCTGTAATCATTGAAGAAGCCCATCAACTTCAACAAATTTTGCTTTATGCCCTGTTATGCAACCTTAGGCTTGCTTTAAATAGGCTAAATGATCACAGATGAAACAATTAATTTGTGCTTTTGGTACCTGTAGATAGATAAACAGTCTTTAGTGTAGCTAATTCATTAAACATACTACAAGGCAATAATTTTGATTTGAATGATGCTGAATGGTTCCTGATAATTGACTAAAAAGTCCTTTATTAAAATACCACTCAGGTATACTTTAATGTTCTAAAATGGGCCTGAAAAATTATTCTGAATAAGAATGTGGTAAAAAAAAACACAAACAAACAAACAAACCGCACCACCATCTTCTTTGCTCTTTTCAATGTTTTTTAGTGAAGTCTAACTCAACTATCTTAAAATACATTTGTTTTCATTTTAAGACTGCATAGTAAAAAAAAACAGGCAAAGATGCTTGCCATTTGTATATAACATTAGCCATAAAATAAAACTACATGAAAGTTAAGTACATGCTGAGAAGGAAGAACTGTGGAATTTTACAACGAATAGCCAAAAACTTTTTTCTGTCAAGTCAAAGACATTTCTAATGAAGATACTTCTGAGTCCTCTGGTAAGAGCTGGTAATATTAAATGTCCTTAATTATGGCCAATGCCATGTGAGAGAAAAGTTAAAAAAAGTTTGTTGCGTATTTAAAGTAAGGACATTGCCCTTTATCCTTCTGTTTTATCCTCTTACTGGATGAAGAAAAAGAGGAGAGGTTCAGTTGCTGTGGTATTCAGTAGTTGCAGCTCCCTGAGGCTGACTCAACCCTGCAGTTTTGCTGCTTTTCAAGAAACATTTTATTTAGTGGAATAATTTCAATGATGGCACAATGTATGATGCAACAGCAGCAGATGCACTGAAGCAATACCATAATCAAAAGTGTTTCTCTAATCCTGGACCAGAATATGCTGTTCAGTCATGGCTATGTTTGACCTTATTTAAATGCATAAAAACTCAGTAGAATCTAGTTCTTGGCCCACACCAAAGGCCAAATTCTCATAAAGTTTATAAGGATGTAAAGTATCTCCCGAGGATATTTTAACTTGAAGTTGGGATTGAATTCTGGAGGTACCCACTTTTCCTTTCAACAGCAGCACAGCTTATGGTGACAAGAAGAAAAGACTCATGTCATTTAACTTTCATAATCTTGGAAAGAATGTGTTTAAAGTGGTGTTTAAATTCCCTCAATAACCAAAAGAAGAAAGAAAGCTCTTCCTTTTCAGAGAATGATTCCTCTCCAAATCCATTTTATTATAGGACTGAATGATGAGATAATAGATAAGGAAAAATCTGCATATGTATATGAATATATGCATGGTTTGGCAAAGAATGCAGTACTGAAGACAAGAAACTTCCCTGGGATTCTCTAAACATATATCTTACGTTAGTTAAAACTGCAAAACCTTCATTGGAAAGCTGTGCTTTAACAGACTAATTAATTGATTTTTTTTTTTTAATCCCCATTAATCATTGCTAACAATGGGTCAGGAGATACGTATTGGAAATACATAAAAAGTTTATAATGTCTATCAACATTCCTCTGCTACTTGTCATTTTTATGTACCTCACTTGTGTGTAACTAGAATAGTAGCAACATTACTAGAAATGAAAATATGTTCAAAGGACTTTTGAACTCTAAATATGGCATTGACTAATATCTAAGGGTATAAATACATACATCTCTTCCTACAGTCGAAAGCAGTGCTATGTAAAGTATAAAATTAGTTTCATGAGCTGGATTATAACCAAAACTTAGCACTATCAGTTTATAACTTGTATATATATGGTGGTCTGTGCTTCATCAAATTGTGTAATTATATGACTTAAATATTTATACTCCAGCTAATATCATTTTGAAATTCTCAGTATAAAGCTACACATGATAAAATAAATAATCTAATACTGACCAATTTTATTTTTTGTGATATTAAAAGGTCTGTATGATTTGCCATGGTGTATCACACTATGATTTGAATGGCAAAAGAAGTCTTTCCATTTCAGTAAATGTGGCATCTGACCAATCTACGAACACATCTATGTGATTTCTTTTGGATGTAAATTATGCTTCTGGGTGAGTATTCAATTAGCAGAACAAAGTAATTTAATGACAACAATTACAACATTATGCAACTGGAGGATAACAGCAAGAATATCCTCAGTGATCTAGAGTCTCACTCAGCAGAAGTAACAGAGGAAGAGGAACTTTCATGGATGTCTAATCAGTTACAGGAAGGATATATATAAATGTAAATAGTAGTCCTAGGATGCATCACTGAACATATGCATAGTAAAAGTATAAATTTCAGCCTGTAAAGCCCAGCTAGAAACTTATGTGTTTTTTTTTTTTACTATTATTACCTTATTTTAACCAGGGTAAATTTAAATTTGATCAGATGCAAAGGGGAGCTGCAGATATAAATAAAGACAGTTTAATATAAACAAACAAAAACACTTCAGAAAGGCAAAATTAATCATTAAACTCAAGTCTAATATCAGCAAAAATTGAAAAGTTTTCCTCTTAGATAAACAAGGATGGAAAGAAAAGCCCTGTTTTAAAAACACATTTTCTGAATCTCTGAAAATGATTATGTGAGGTAGTAACCTGTCCTCAATGACCCTGGCAACTTCTTTGAGTTAGAATTCATTCTTCTTCAGTAAGTACAGCTGTGCTTCCAGACTGCCAATTTGTTGTACTTTGGGATAACAAAAGCTTTCAGGATAATGAATTCAAGACAAAAATAATTTTTAAAAAAATGGAAAATGTTATTTTTACTCTGCTAGAGTCATTGGAGCTGCAAAAAGTTGTTGTTAAGAAGAATAGTTCAATAAGGATTTTAAAATGTATCCTGATTTCTTTTCCCCATTCATAGTATCATCTATAATCAGCTTCTTGCCGGTTACATATATTAATTGATCTTTTTTTAAGCTCAGCAAATAATAGGGCCAACAGCTGGATCAAGAATGTGGCCTTAGTAATTTAGTTTATTCACTTTAGTCAATTGCAAAACTTATGTTGTTTTCTGTAATAAAAAATAAGTGAGCATAAAGAAAAAAAAGAGATTTATAGAGAAGTAGAAGACAATAACATGTAGCACAAATAAAAAAAAAACTTTAAAGAATGAAAGGAGAAAAAAGTGAGAATTATTACAAATAAATTACAAATAATTAATTATTCCAAAAAAATAAGCTAAGAATCCCTCAATTTACCTACCTTTCATTCTTCTACTTCTGCTTCTGTCCATTCACACAGTTTCCATAGTGGTTCAGCGTGGTGCCATCAATTTTATTGGAAAGGATTGGCAAGGTGCAGAGGAAGAAAAGGAAGCCAAGGAAGCCAGTATTCAGAAAAGCACCTGACCATCTTGCACAATTTAATTCACTTGTTTAATACTGCAACAGGAACTTTAGAGAATTTTACCACTTAACAGCGAAGGAGGCAGGAGGGAGGGAGGAAAAAAAAAGTCCACCCAGATGTGTATTTAGGCATAATGACAACAGCAGATCAGCATAACACTGAAGATTCCTGTCAGGGAGAAAGGACTTCTGCTGTTATCAGAGTTAATATATAATTATTTGTATACCTTATTGACAGTTCTTCAGAAACTGTACCAGTATACTCTGAAGACAGTAAAATATACAATCTTAAAGCATGTTGTTATAGTTTGCCATAGGGGGAACTGTATGGAAAAAGAACATTCAATTTGCTTATTTAAGTACTCCGTTGGAAAAAGAAAAAGACAAAAGAAAAAATTTAAGGACTCCATTGAAGAAAAACACAGAAAATAGGAAACATTCTCTCTTAAGGAAAACCAGTTCTTTAAATACTTATCTGGTGAAATACTTTCATTTATCAAGACAGAGATCATAAATGACATAAGTCTAATAACAAACCCATTTGCTCCATTACCAAATGTTTTTCCATTGTATTTTTTTTACTTTTAAATAAAAAAATAATACCTATTAAAGCTGTGTTTGGCTTTCTATTCATTCACAGCATGAAATATAATATAAATGAAAGATGACATGACAGCCAAAGTTGTAATTAATCAACTTTTTTGACTGACTGTGTTTACTGAAGTAAGCAGTGATCTGGCTTAGTTTCCTGGGTTTGTTTTGTTTTGGCTTGGTTTGAGTTTTGGGGGTTTGGTTTCGATTTTGTTTTCTTTTAGTGGACACAAAAATCTCTATTTAAGCTGAATACACTTTTTTAAAGAAGATGATTTAAAGAAAAAAAATTAAGTGGGATTTTTTTGTTTGTTTGTTATTCGATTTCTTGCATTTGCTTGAGATATGCAGCAACCTGTGGCAGTAGTTGAGACATTTAAAGGTGCTTACAGGATGTAAGCAACCAGAGTTATTATACAAAAGGACTTGAGTGCCTCTGTATAAAATTGCAAATCTCAGAAAGCTGCTCAGTTTCAGTATGTCGTCTCTGTAACTCCAAATACTAATAATACTAATAAAACCTGATCTGGATGTCAGCTTGCCACCCCACAGCATACAAGTGGCAATGCTTAACTGATGCAACTGCATAAACTACAGAAAAATTGAGCCATCCTACACTCTGTTCATCGTCTATGACTTAGCAAGTTATTTTCAAGTGCAGTTCATTTGACTCTTCATGGTTACCTACATCATGATAAGAAGACATGTGCCCTGGTAGTTCCTTTTCTCCCCACTAAGAAAAGAATGAGTACAAGGAAGGGTGATGGATGGGTTTATTAGGGAGAAGAAACAGATTGTGTAGAAAGAAGTTGGTAGAGAAAGATGGATTAATCTTTCAATGTCAAATGTGGAATAAGTGGTAGAAAATCAAAAATCAGTGCTATGATTGGGTCAAGAAACTCTGAACTGAGTAGTGTTAAAGGAAGAGTATCTTTGTCTATTATGGTACTCTTCACCAAGAAAATAAAGAGATTCTCATTCTCTACACACAATGGGAACAAAGGATGCAATTGACTTATTGCTAATTGTCATCTTGTCAGCTAAATGTATATTGTATAAATACATCAGTATTTTAACTCCTGCACTTGTTCTTTTCTTTTGACCTCCTTTGCTCTTTTTGGTTCAGTCTGATTTGTCTCTGTCATTAAGTATTTGGGCAGATTTAGAATAGAATAGAATAGAATAGAATAGAATAGAATAGAATAGAATAGAATGGAACAGACTACACTATTACAGTTGGGAGGGACCTACAATCATCATCTAGTCCAACTGCCTGACCAATTCAGGGCTGATCAAAAAATAAAACAAATTTTGTGGGCATTGTCCAAATACCTCTTAAACACTGACAGACATGGGACATTGACCACTTCTCTAGGAAGCTTGTTCTAGAGTTTGACCACTTCTCTAGGAAGCTTGTTCTAGAGTTTGACCACTTCTCTAGGAAGCTTGTTCTAGTGTTTGACCACTTTCTTGGTAAAGAAATGCTTCTTAATGTCCAGTCTGAACCTCCCGTGGTGCAACTTTGAATCATTCCCATGCGTCCTATCACTGGATCCCAGAGGGAAGAGAGATCAGCACCTTCCCCTCCACTTCCCTTCCTCGGGAGCTGTAGAGAGCAATGAGATTGCCCCTCAGCCTCCTTTTCTCCAATCTAGACAAGCCCGAAGTCCTTAGCTGCTCCTCACAAGACATTCCTTCCAACTCCTTCATCAGTCTTGTTGCCCTCCTCCGGACACATTTGAGGACCTGAACATCCTTCTTAAATTGTGGGGTCGAAAACTGCACACAGTATTCAAGACGAGGCTGTACCAACACTGAATTCAGTGGGATGATCACCTGGATATGCTGTGTTTGATGTACCCCAGGATGCAGTTTTCCCTCTTGGCTGCCAGGGCACACCGCTGACTCCTGTTCAACCTCCTGTCAACCAGCATCCCTAGATCCATTTCTGCAGGGCTGCTCTCCAGCCACTCTTCTCCCAATTTATACTAGTGCTGAGTGTTACTCCATACTAGGTGCAGAATTTGGGGTTTGGACTTGTTAAATTTCATCCTATTAGTCATTGCTTAATGCTCTTCTCTATCTAGATCCCTCTGCAAGGCCTCTCATCCCTCAACAGAGTCAACAGCACGTCCCAGTCCGGTTTTGTCATCAGACTTGTTAATTGTATATTCATCTGCTGCATCCAGCCTGAAGACTCCAGCCTGAAGACTGGAGGAAGGCCAACATCACACCAGTCTTCAAAAAGGGCAAGAAGGAGGACCCTGGGAACTACAGACCAGTTAGTCTCACCTCCGTCCCTGGGAAGGTAATGGAGAGACTCATTCTAGATGTCATCTTCAAACAAGTTGAAGAGCGGGGGGTTATTGGAAGTGGGCAACATGGGTTTACCAAGGGTAAATCATGTTTGACCAATCTGATAGCTTTCTATGATGCCATAACTGGTTGGCTGGATGAGGGGAGGGCAGCAGATGTCATCTACCTTGACTTCAGCAAGGCTTTTGACACTGTCTCCCATAACATCCTCATTGGGAAACTAAGGAAGTGTGGGCTGGATGAGGGGACAGTGAGGTGGATTGAGAACTGGCTGTGTGACAGGACCCAAAGGGTAATGATTAATGGAACAGGTTCAAGCTGGAGGCCTGTAACCAGTGGTGTCCCCCAGGGGTCAATACTTGGTCCAGTCCTGTTCAACATATTCATCAGTGACCTGGACGAGGGGACAGAGTGTATCCTCAGCAAGTTTGCTGATGATACCAAGTTGGGTGGGGTGGCTGACACCCCGGAGGGCCGTGCTGCCATCCAGCGAGACCTGGACAGGCTGGAGAGCTGGGCAAGGAAGAACATCATGAGGTTTAACAGGGAAAAGTGTAGGGTCCTACACCTGGGCAAGAAGAATGTCAGGCACCAATACAGGTTAGACGTGGACCTGCTGGAGCCAAGTTCCGAAGAGAAAGATCTGGGAGTCCTGGTAGACAGCAAAATGACAATGAGCAAGCAATGTGCTCTTGTGGCCAGGAAGGCCAACGGAATCCTGGGCTGCATAGGGAAGAGTGTGGCTAATAGGTCGAGGGAAGTCATTCTCCCCCTCTACTCTGCACTGGTGAGGCCACAACTGGAGTACTGCATCCAGTTCTGGGCTCCCCAATTCAAGAGGGACAGGGAACTACTGGAAAGAGTCCAGCAAAGGGCAACAAAGATGATTAAGGGATTGGAGCATCTCCCCTATGAAGAAAGGCTGAGAGAGCTGGGACTCTTTAGTCTGGAGAAGAGAAGGCTGAGGGGAGACCTTATCAATGCCTATAAGTATCTAAAGGGTGGGTTGAAGGAGGAGGGAGCCAGACTCTTTTCAGTGGTTCCCAGTGACAGGACGAGGGGCAACGGGCACAAGTTGGAACATAGGAGGTTCCACTCAAATATGAGAAAAAACTTTTTCACGGTGAGGGTGACAGAGCCCTGGAACAGGCTGCCCAGGGAGGTTGTGGAGTCCCCTTCTTTGGAGATTTTCAAGACCTGCCTGGATGCAGTCCTGAGTAACATGCTCTAAGCAAACCTGCTTCAGCAGGGGAGTTGGACTAGATGATCTATACAGTCCCTTCCAACTCTAAAAAAATTCAGTGAAATTCAGTGAAATCCAGATCCGTTGATAAATAAATTGAACAGAACCAGTCCTAGGATTGAGCCCTGAGGAATACTGCTGGTGATCCATTGGTATTCCCCTCAAGCAGCTAAATCTGGAACTTGCCTGTGATAAAAAACATGTAAAACAACAAGTATTAACTTACTGATTATTTTCAAACTAAGAGTTACTTGTTACAATCTGATAGAACAGGGTCTTTTCTTCCTACTAGCCCTTTAGTCAAGGACTTTTTTAGGCTATTATGTGTAGGTATTGATTTCTTGGTCAGTTACTTATCATTTCTTTTTTTCCCCAAGAGCTAGTAAGTTTTTTTAGATGGATTTTTTTGACCTGATGAAATTTATTTGAAGGAGTTGAACCCTTTCTCTCTAGCTAACACTTTAAACATGTCAGTACCCTCATAGTGCCTCACTCCTATTCATGTTTATAGTATCACTTACTTTCTGCAGTGAGCCTGCTTTAAAGTCAGCCTTTCCTTTTATCTTTTCTAAGCTTGGAAGTAGTTAGTATCTTCAAGCACCTTATCTTCATTCACTCTGCTCTTACTGTCTCCTGTTCAGGTCGATTACTTTTTCTTTCTTTCTTTTTCTTTCTCTAGTTTTTTTAAGTCTGTGTCCTCTAGAGACCAGGAGAGCTACCCATACTGAATTTTTGAACTTTGCTTCTTCTAAATTGAGTGACTTTTATCTGTATGCTTCAAGGATTTCTTTTTATTTGAAACAGGTTGTATAGATATAGACTCCACCAGAGGTCCATTCCATGCAGCTTGCATCTGTCTAAGAGGCATGGGGAGATGAAGGAATAGTAACCACCTTTGTACTCTACCCACCAAGCAGCAGGTGAGCAGTGTCAGCCAAGAGTGTTTCAGTCAGCAATGATTCTTGCCTGCTCCTCTCACCCTCATCCATTAGCATTCCAAATCTTTTCCTTATCACTCATTATGCTATCATCCCTTTCCCAGTAGCCAGCCAATATGAAACGTCAGTGTAAGAAGTCTTACTCTAAGTGTCTTTTCACAGCAATCACAGACACTACATACAGGACCAGGTGTTCCAGCACCAGCACTTCTGTCCAAGCAGGCTGCTTTGGGCCTTGGGGTGAAAAAGAGGAAGCCAAGGACCAGGGCAGGGGAGTACTGAGGTGAGGTCAGCAATTACTTGTGAGTTGAGCTGTATTTATGTGCCTTGTACAGGCTTATGCTGCACCCTGAGATGAGTCTGCAGGAAACTTTTAGGAATCCATTCTCTACGATTCTTGGGGTAGAAATGCTTAGAGAACAGGAAAGCATAGGAAAATAACTTTGTCATAACGTATATACTGAAATAACAGGGCTGAAGGTGTTGAAAATTAAGACTTTGGATATGGAGTCGAAGTATGATTCATATTGTATCTTACTACCTAAAGATTGTCACCAGATATACTGATCCATTTGGGCTCCTCAGGGTTATGTGATCATATATGGTGTGATATGACTACACTGTGCCTATGATTCAACCAGTGCTTGAAGGTGTGTTTGAATTATGAGAGTTGCTGCTGAAGATGAATTAGTGCTAATTCTTCACTGAATAGTCTATAGTGCGTGAATGCCTTTTTCTCTTTATTGCTGTAAACCATTTCTCAGCACAGAACCTTTTTTTCCCTTTTCCAGTCCAGTTTGAATCAGTCTGATTCCTGGGATAGTGCAATATCTAAATCCCATTCCACTGTCAGAAATTAATGAATCTGTGGTTTACAGTTCCAGGAATATATGGTAGTGAAGCAGTAAGAAGCAAAGATGCCTTCTACTTAGATATTTGATTTGTCTTTGGTCAAAAGAAGTACATAAAGTTAAATAATTGATGTGTATATTTCCTTCTTGCACTTTCTTACGACAATTTCTTGGGCTTCTTTAGACTTAATATCCTGTGAGACTTATCCAGTGCACTGCAGATCTTAGCTAGAGATAGTATGAGTAGAATTGAATGAGCACATAAACAAAAGAGAGCACTAAAATAATTATCATCCAGGACCTAGAGATTTTATCTCAAGCATAGTTATCTACTATCAAGACATCAAATAAGTAAGTTGAATCTCATCTACAGAGTAAAAATAACCTTTTTTCCCCATTTTATGTGAATTACACGTCATTTTAATGATAATATTTTTATTTTTTTAATTAAATAATTGAAATAATTAAGATTTTCTTGTAAAAAATATTTTGCTGCAGTAATGCTTAGAAGAAAAATAAACGCTAAACAAATAAGCACATACATCCTATCCCTGTTACATATGTGTGTACTTATAACCCAGTTTTTAACTCAATAAAGAGAAATGGGGCCATTGGTTTTCAGGTCTCGTCATTCGGTAATAAAGCTAAATAAAAATGTGGCTTGGGGAAAGCTGTGTTGCATTAGGTTGGCCTGTAATGATTTATAAGATGTACAATTTATTTATATTTTATTACTTTCCAGATTGCCATTAAGAATTGTATCTCTGTCCACAATGAATGATATTCCCCTAAAGTAATGATATAAACTATGGCTCCTCTCAAAAACAAGAACCCACTTTGCAGTTTGTGAGTAACCCAATTTACTTTGTACAGGAATCCTAATTTTAAAATTTTATGATTTCTGACTACCTTGCAATGTTATTTTTTTTTCCCAATTCTAATGAAGCTCCCATTGATAACATGAAGTTTTCCTCTGTTGACATTGTAACACAAAATGTTACAGTTATTATTCTAATATCGAAGAATCTGAAAACATTTAATTCTGAAGCGGACATATTCTGAGATTCCACAATGTGCACTTTCAGATTAAACTCCAACATCTATAATATCAGAAAAAAATACAGCAGTGTTTTCCTTTGTGACTATTTAAAAGGTTATCTATAAAATCAAAGGTGGGAGGAGAAGCTTAGA
Organism: Limosa lapponica baueri; assembly: GCA_002844005.1. Lineage (NCBI taxonomy): Eukaryota > Metazoa > Chordata > Aves > Charadriiformes > Scolopacidae > Limosa > Limosa lapponica. The sequence continues at coordinate 316,513 of KZ505981.1, forward strand.
TGATGCTGAACTGAAATGTTGAGCAAGTAACATATTGATCAAACAGGGCAGATCAAGGTCAGAAGTTGTTTGTTTAGCATTTTTTTTCTGATAGCTGATGAGAAGGCAGGAGAAAATAAGTTCATGAGTGGACTCAAAATCAAAGATAACAGGCAAAGAAACTCAGGAATTAACTGAAAAAAAATGTTTTGAATGGAGGATTAGGATTATTCTGTTTTTGTTTGGTTTTTGACCTGAAGATAGGTATTTTCTATAAAACTTTGGCTGGTCAGCGTACTATAGTTGACTACCAGGAAAATTCATAATTTTAACTATATAAAATGCTTCATAAGGTTATAGTGTTTATTTCCTGAGTATGTAGCTTATTAATATATGGTAAAGATTAGAATACCATACCATATACATGCAGAGAAATATTGTGGATTATGAATACTTTGTGCCATTTATTAAAATTAAAATTAAAAATATACTTTTAAATGTACATTGTTCTTGTTTGCTCTAACAAACCATTTGGTACACTCATGCAGTCTGAGGATCACAGTACTTTTATAAGGGTTGTTTAAATCAGTGGGACTAGACGCAGACTGAAGTCTTTTTTCATATGTGTACATACAGAGCTTGCTGAAAAATTTAGCACTGCAGAAAGTGACAATTGAGCAATCACCATGCTGAGGCCTTTGCTCAGTCATAATTCTTACAAAAACTTCATTTTTCAGGATGCCTCTTTCTTACCATCTTGTTTCCAGTCTTTTGAGCCATAAGTGCGTTTCCAGGAAGTATAATAGAACCCACAAGTATCGATACATTTTACCACACAATTAATCTGGTAAAAAGCACAATTCCTCAGTTAAATTACTGTGTTTCTAAATTCACATAAATCTTGTCAAGTCTGAGCTTGCAGTGTAATTTACTTAATGATAAATACAAAGCATCACAACAGCTTTAAATAGATATTTAACTTGTAATTAAGAATTATAATAATGAACTACAATGCTTGACAGGGTTTATTAAAATACTTAGAATCTTCTGGGTGAATTGTGTATTATAGAAAATGTCATTGTTCTTACAAAGGTCTGAATTCTGCTCAAAAGCATTGTTATATTTTGGTTGCATTTTGACCACAAGAATCAATGGATAAGAACCTTTGGGTACTTATCAGGCCATATCTGGTTCACAGTCACAATCATAAGGATGTGACTGGTACTGATGCCTTTGACTGAAGTTCTTCATGCAGTAATGAGAAGTTAGAAAGGAGCCTTGAGCTTCTTTCTTTCTCTTTGTCTTAGTAAATCCATACTTCAGAGCTCAGGTGAGAGTACGATCAGATCCAGGCTATTCCTCGCAGAGGTTACACACTTGCATTTGTGGGAAAATAACTGGATTTTGAAACTTTCAGAGGCTCTGGATACTTGCAAATATATGAGCTGACTTACTATCTTAACACCTAACATTCACAGCAGATGAGATTGTCTCCTTTCCAGTACTATTGAACCCTTCATGTTACTCTAAAGTTACGCTAGATATTTAAGGGGAAGTGTTAAATATTACTGAAATACAACGATCATTTGTATCTTCCAGAAAAATGAAGCCTTATATTACACTGCATGGAGATCCTGGGAAACATGGGGAGAAGAGCATGAGGAATTCAATGTATTTCCCAGTGAAACTGGGCTGCTGTGCAATCAAGAACAAAAAAGAAGAGTCATGGGGACCAAAAAAAATGAGGTGAAAATAAATATTACTTTAGTTAGTGGCTACAGAGCTCAACTAGAAAGCAGAGTAATATAGGGGATTGCAGTGTCTCTATGGGTTGTTTCTGTCTGTCCAAAAACAGGCTAATATGAAATCCACAAACAAGCTGTTGAGAAATCAAATGGACAGTTTGGCTAGGAGTCATCTACATGCCTAGAGTTATCCTAATTTGCCATTATAAAAATATCCTCTCACCTAGAATATGTGTTTAAGACTCACGAGCTTCATGAGGGTTTATAATCTACTTCTATCATTTCATGGGTAAGTACCTAATGGTTAGGTTACTGTGCAAAGAGCAGCTACTACTAACTTCTCTTTCTTCATCTCTTCTCTTCTCTTGATATATTTAAAGGCACTTACTCTACCCATTGAGTAAGTGGGTAGAACTGCCTAAAATGTACCTCTGATTCAACTCAGAGGTTGAGAGGTCCTCTTAAGCAAGAGAAGAGACTTGTTCTTGCACTTAGAAATTTTCACTCAGGTGTACAGCTTTACGTGGAGAGTCTGTGAATATCTGACCTGTGTATCTTTAGAGGGTCCTTGACTAAAGGCCTATTGAAGGCCATTTCTACAGTCCCACTAGAGCCTGAGATCCAAACTTCATAATGAGGAATAGAATTTAAATGGTTTTGGTGTATTAATCTCACTTGACTGGATATGTGTAATATAGACACGTACCTCTAATACTCACTTTAAACTTCTTTTCAGTTGAATAGAGATAAAAAGGCAGTCTGAGACAAGACAAGTAGTAAACGTCCATGTTAAGAATAAATGAATAAAACCCCAGAAGTACCTTTGTTATGGTTTGGGCTGGGCTGACCACTAAATGAATGACAGATGCTCTCTTTAACTTTGTTAGCTGACCTTGGTTGTTATAGAAATAAGTATAAGCAAGAGCTCTCTGTATGCCATTCCTTAGTATAAACTATATACGAGATGTTATCTGCTGGATGCAGACACTCTCTGACAAATATGCCATTAATTTCAGTCAGTTAGAAGAGGCTTACCTGAAAAGTAAAATTACTGATAACCTAATTGGTTCTGTTTTACCTCAAACCGGGACAAGTTTCAGTTACAATAAATAGTGCTGGTGTGACATGGATATCTACATTATTTATACACATATAAAGTTATGGAAAATTAAACTTAGTCATTGCACCTTGACTTAAACTTTTATTTGTATTCTTTTTAAGGACATAGATTTTACTGCTATTGACATGAAGGGAAACGCATTTCTTTAATTGTTTTATCTTTTATTAGAGCACAGTTCCTTTTTTTTTTCAAAACCAATACTGGTTTTCTCTAATAAAATGTTACTTTTTCATGCATTGGTGTTCTTATGTATATTTTTTCTTTATATCAATTTTATAAAGAAATTGCTTGGTCTAGGAGAAATACAAATGAATACCGCCATGAGGGAATCTGTTATTGGCTAAGTTTGAAGTTAGAGCTCAATGTAAGATGCTTATTTTGGCATGCAGGTCACATAAAAAAGCATAAATGTATTAATTTTTTCAGCTCATTTTCTTGCAAGCAATGTGTTTTTTGATAAAACTTCTCATTATAATAATACTGTATGGTTTTCAATATCCCAAGGGTCAAAAATATTAGTGTGCTCAACTATGGATATACATAAAAAAGACTAAAATAGGTGAAAATATAGACAATATAGCTCCAAAATAGATGATGTGGAGGTGGCATAACTATTATATCAAACAAACAATCAGTATATTCATAGAATTAAAATGTTTGGCAAATTATTATGTATTTCTTTGGTGATATTTCCTTTATCTACTTTAGATGTTTCACATTCTTTTATCAATGCTTTTAGGTAATGCAAATTAATGAAAAAATAAGAGCAAAAAAATCTCAGAAGAACAACCAGAAGTTTGCATTATTTTGAAAATTTAACCCATTTTTAAATAGTCTCAAATGTTTTGTGAGTTGTCCTGATGGTTGAAGAGGTGGTAGCATTTTTAAAACTCTAAGTTTTAACAGAGAAATTCAAAGTTATATTTAAAGATTTGCTGAATATCATTGAACACTGATATGTGACTTTCTACATAATACTGACATCTTAAATCATTCTAGTAAGTGTTAACTGCCTGCAGGTTGTCACCATTTTCACAGCAAAGGAAGGCTGTAGAGCTGCCCTTGGTATGTCTGTGACTTTTCAGTAAAGTGTGCCAACCTTTACAATGATTTGATGACATTTTCTTTAAAAAATACTTAAAATTCTAGATAATGTTTTTGCAGATTGGAGTACTTTGAAATAATTTCTCAGACAAGTAAACTATCCTAAACCTTCTATTCCCAAATCTTGTGAAGCTTTTCTAACTCGAGATGCCCTTGCTTTTATTCTGGATTAATAGTTTTCTTTAAAATCACAGAATCACAGAAGAGTTGAAGTTGGAAGGGATTTCTGGAGGTCACCTCGTCCAACTACACTGCACAAGTAGGGCCACTAGGAGCCAGTTGTCCAGGAAGTGTCTAGACAGCTTTTGGGTATCCCCAAGAATGGAGACTCAATAACCTCCCTGGACAACCTATTCCAGTGCTCAGTCACCTTCACAGAAAAAAAAGAAAAAAATGTTTCCTGCTGTTCAGAGGGAACCTCCTGTGTTTCAGTTTATGGCTATTGCATCTGTTCATGCCACCAGGCACTACTGAAAGGGCCTGGCTCCGTCCTCTTCGCAGCTTCTCTTCAGGTATTTATACTTATTAATAACAACCCCCCTGAGCCTTCTCTTTCCAGGTTGCAGATATCACTCACCTTTTCCCATCTGTGAGGCCTTGCTAGTACTGAGGAAAAGAAGGCGTTCAGTACTTCAGCCTTTTCCAAACCCCCATCTGATGGACCAATGGCCCCACTTTTTCCGTAGTCTTCGTTTTGCTGCCTCTACTGTTGTAAAAGCCCTTCTCGTTATCCTTGACATCCCTGGCCAGACTAAATTCCAGCTAGGCTTTGGCTTTCCTAACTTAATTCCTGGATGCTTAGAAAATGTTTCTGTATTCCTCCCAGGTTACCCATCTTTGCTTGTACTCTCTGTATGCTTCTTTTTTTTGTGTGTGTTTGAATGAAGCCAGGAGGCCTTTGTTCAACAACACAGGCCTCCTGGCATTTTTGCCTGACTTCTTACACATTGGGATGGAGGTCTGTTGAACTTTGAGGAGCTGATACTTGAATATTAACTAGCTTTCTTGGGCCCTCTTCCCTCTAGGGACTTATGCCAAAGGATCCTTCTAAACAGATCATTGATGAGGCCAGTCTGTCCTCCTGAAATCTAGGGTTGTGGGCTTGCTTTTTACCCCCCTCCCTGACCTCAGAAGCCTGAACTCCACCACCTCATGGTCACTCCAGCCAAGACTGCCTTTGATCTTCACATTTTCAATGAGCCCACGAGGTCCAGAAATGCACCTGTCCTACAAATTCCTCCTGTTACTTGTAGGAGGAATTTATCACTAATGTGGTCCAGGAGTCTCCTTGATTGTTTATGCCTTGTGTTTTCCCTCCAACAGATATCAGGGTGGTTGAATTCCCCCATGAGGGCCAGGGCTTTCCAATCTGAGATTGCTCCTTCTGTTTGTAAAGGGCCTCAACCACTTGTTCTTCCTGGTTGGGTGGTCTACAACAGATATCCACTATAATGCCACTTTTGCCTGTCCTCTCCTTAATCCTAAACCAAAAGTTCTCCATCAGTTCCTTTTCTATCCTCAGGAAAAATCCCCAGCCAAAATGCCCTAGGAAAAAAAATATGAATATTAATGTTCCCACTTTATATTCTTTCAGCCTCATTGTCCAAGGAAAGATGACTTACAGAATCACACTGCCAGTTAACTCTAGATAACTCCTGAACCCATTATCTAATTTCAGTCAAACCTGAAAGAAGATGGCATTTCAAAGACAGGGATTCCCACCAAGTTTACTAAAGATTGGCATATAAATAGAGAGAAAAGACAAAGATTGCAGAAAGCCTGCATAGTAAGCGCAGTAGTTAATCATAATATGCATATTTGGAATTAATCAGAACATATATAGCTGAGAATCAGCCTAGGACATGCTGCTTCTTGTGTACCTAGGGCTCATGGATGTCAGAGAAGTGAGGAATTAGGCTGATAGAGAGTCCACAAGGAAAATGAAAAAGGAAAACCAATCACAGGGTTTTGGAAGAATGCTGAGAATGTTGCAAAATTATAATGTTACGGACTACAGGAATTACGACAGAAAATAATGGAAAATGTTCCCTGCTTAGCTTAGTTTCTCTGGTTGTTAAATAAAACATTTATTTTCATTTCTAGTTTTCTCCAATTATTAATGTTGCATAATTTAATCTGATGGAAAAAACTTGATTGACAATCTTGGTAATCAAAGTCATTAACAAAGGTTACACAAAACTGAGACTGTCCTAGTTTCAGCCTTTCCTCCTTCCAATAGGTTTAAAATATGATCTGAGGAAACACTGCAGGAGGTGAGAAGTCAATTTGTGCTTTCATCCTGTGGAAATTTGTTTCTGTGCTGTGATTACACAGATTGGCTTATGTTACTCTTGACAGTAGGATTTTATCATACACACTTCTCTATCAGAAACTATAATGAGACCGGCGGCTCGTTTTGCATAAGCCACCCAACAATCTGGACAATGTTTCCTAACCAGGGATGCATCTGAACTAAAAGCTTGAAATAAATGGCACTCATTTGTCATCTAAGCAACATTATTCCTGCTGAAGGTCCTTTTTATTATTAGCACTATTTTATTTCCAGTGATTTTGGTAAGCAGTGAATAAACAAGTTAAGTACCTCAGTGCATTGCAGTACTAAGACAATCCACAAAATCCTATTTCTACTGAAACTGACAAACTATTTTTTATCAAATTTTCAAACAAGCTAAAAGCAAGTAATTTTGTATCTTTTAAAAAATAATTTGAAATCCTAAAGTGAAACTGTATTAAAAATGAAACCCAGATATGCTTGTACTCGCAAAACAGAAAGATAAGAGTTTTTCATGTTGTAGACGATGGGGTTTTTTTTGTTATTCCATTTCATGAAAATGTGTAAAATAATAAGGGAGATCAAAGCAAACTCTCTAGTGAGTATAAAAACTGTAAACTACTTCATTCACATTTAATGCACATTTCTTGTGGATTTGTAACTTATTTTGAAACCAATGGGAAGCAATGACTGTAAAGAATAAAAACCATGTTACTTACTTTTTGTAAATATCTATTAAGAGTCAGACTGAAACAAAAGTATTGGGAATCTCAAAGTGTTGTGTCCTTAAATCTTGAATCAAAATTTCAGAAGTATTTCGGATTTTCTATCCACAATTAAATCATGCATGTTTTGGTTTAGTTAGTTGATTTATTTCCCAGTTGTACTCCCTACCAACTGAAATATGGAACATAACACAAGCTGGAAAGTATTGCTGTATTCTGAAATAAGGTTTATAATATTGCACACAAAATAATACATACTTATGCATATGTGTACCCACCCTCACATTCATCAATATATTTTTTAAGAAAGATTTCATGTTTTTCACCTCATTTCACAGCTAGTATGAGCTATTTTATTTCAGTGAGGGTTATGTGGAGCTGGTTGCTTGGTATGAACTAACACACAGCTGAAGGCCGGAAGAGGGTGGACTAGATTCAAGTTACTCTGCTCTTGCCACATCAGGTGGTAGCACTGTTGCTGGATCAGAAGGAAGGAGCTCTGGGAGATCCAGTCAAGTATATGTGGATAGTATCTGTATATTTTTTACACTTTTTTTGTCAGATATTTACATTTCCCCCTCCCCTTCTCCCCCCCCAAGCTTTCTGGATCATTCCAGGTCCCCACTGGCTCAGAAAATGTAGAGCTGATTGCATAGTGACCCCATTGTATTTATCTCTCCCACGAACAGGTCAAGTATAGAAAATTGATCAGCTTTGATATCAACTAGCTTGCTGAATTCCTTGGAAGACACCTCTGGGCACCTAGTCTCGGAAGAAAACTACACACTTTACCCTAAATACTAGGAAGCAGCTGTCTGCCTTTGAATCGCTTCCTTCTCCATGAAGTGAAAAAGGAAAGGGAGATGAAAAGAGAAATCCCAGTATCTCAAAATTTTTATTGCGTGCCTTCCTGCTGAGGTAATAAGCTTCCTGAGAATACATTTCTGATGGATCTAATTTCACTTATAAATGGCACTTTTATTTTTTTTCCCCATTTCTAGAAGGCAGAACCAAAATGTTTCGGAGTTGAACTGATAAGCATTTATGTATCTTACTGAATCAAATTCTTCAATTTATTTCAACATACCAGTTTTAAAAACTAATTATGAAAATAAAAATTATCTGAGAATTTTAAAGTATTGCCACTCTTAGCTTGGAAAATAGACAGACTTTGGATTCTTTTTGAACTGTTGCAATTAGAAGAAGTTAATGATGGCGTCGTGCATTTATTTGACACAGTTGTTTTCATTCACTAAAAATAAATAAAGTGCTGTTTCTCTGAGAACAGGAATAAACAAATTATAGAGGACAAGTTCCTTTCTCACATCCTCAAGGGGTTTTCAGGCAGAAGCTGACCTAAAACCTCCTCTCTGGGTTCCTTTCAGGACAATGCATATTCTCCTTCTCCCAGCTGTGTTCAGACTGTCTTGTTCTATTTCTCACTACCACTTTCACTCACAACATGCACAAACATACCCATACATTGCTACTCAGGAATGTCCGATGGGAAAAAAAAATAAATATCTGCACAGCTTTAATTACTGAATTGATTTACAAATTTGTTTTTAGTAATTATATATTTCCCTTTCAGTTTGGGGGCCACCTATTGTTTCTTTCAATTAATCTGAACAGAAGACAATTACTAGCCTTAAGAGCTTCATGAGTTTTGCTTCCAAAGTACATATTAGTGCATTCATAAATGGAGAATAGAGGCTAAATAAACAGTAGTCTTGCTTCCTACTTGCTTCCTTTCTGAATTTCATGCTTCTAATAGAGAAAAAGTGGTGTTATTTTTAGACTTGTAAACAGTCAGCTGTGTATTAGCTTATAGATTCCTGATCACCTGCTGCCAGTTTTAGTTCTGTCTTATGACCGAATTTTATTTACATTTAAAATAAAAATTAAAAAAAAGAAGAAAAGGTATAATACCAAATGAATCAAATCAGGATTCTTCAGCTTTACTTATAATTAATAATCTGCCTTTAGCATGGTTGACACATAATGCAGTCTTAAATATAGTGACAAGAATGAGCTATACATTATCAAAGCTTCAGGAAAGAGTTTTCTATTAGTTTATTATCCCATTAACAGGATGCACAAATGGGACATCCAATTTAGTAATGGCTCATTAACTCTTTTCCATGTTAATATTATTATGAAAAAAAGGGGCTTAGAATACAACATCTTTTAATCATATTGGACAGCTACAGAAGGAAAAAACCCCGTCATTCTCAAAACCATATTTTTTTAGTGAGGATGGGGTTATTCTATAAGCAGTGATCTGTGCCAGGCCTGTGACAGTAGCAGTAATTACCTCCATCTAGTTGTGCTGGGAATGAAGCTGTGATTTGTCTCCATTATGGCTGAACATTGAAGCTGCCTTACACTTTATTCAGCAATGAAATGTTTTAACATATGACTGTGAATTGCTACTGGAAAAAAAATAAATAAAGAAAAAGGAGGTATTACCACAAAACAAAGATAAGAAACAATGCCTAGTCTTCACAAAACATATTCTGTCATAATGAATTCTCTTTGCTGGAAAAATCAGGGATTTGCACAATAGTCAGATATGGGTATATGAGTACTCTCTACTAGTGTTTTTGTCGATTATTATTTACAATCTGTCATATGAATGCAATCTATCTCACACTATCTTTTTCTATACCTATTCTCCATCGTTGTTTGTGATGGAGAAGCCATTGATACAAAGTGCTTGCTGGATACAGACCAATTGTAATTTTATTTCTGTTATTTTGAACAATTATGTCCTCATACTAGTATGAAGTAAGGATGGAGCCACAGAAGTGATTTTTTTTTCCCAGTCACAAAGTACAGGATTTTTTTCTGAAAAAAAAATCTTTTAAGAAAAACCAACTTTTCCCATTCATTACACCTAAAAAGATATTACGGTGCTGTATTGGTATAAATGTGTACCAACTGAAGTACTGAATGGGAGTACACCCATGAATCTTGGTTCTGTGTCTGCCAGTGGAAGGATTGTCATTTTTTTCAGCAACTGTTGGATAAATCTCCTGGTGAGAAACTGACTTATTACATACAAAGGATAACACAATGCTAGAATCATAGAATTGTGGAATGGTTAGAGTTGGAAGGGATGCTAAAGATCATCGAATTCCAACCCCACTGCCATGGGCAGGGACACCTCCCACAAGACCAGGTTGCTCTATTGACTGCAGTAGTTGCTATTTCAGACACACGCATTGCAAGGGAAAGTTGAAATGAATCCCTTGTGGAATTATTCATTATCTTAACTCTTTCTTAACTTCCTTATGATGGCGAGTATGAGTGGTTAGTTAGAACATAACAGCATGTCTACAGGCTAGCTTGGAAAAGTGTATCCTATGTACATCCTATAAATTTTGTTCATTCTCATTGGACATGACCAAACAACAATTTTTTCTGCTTTCTTTCTATATCTTCTTTAGTGTTATATTTTTTACAGTTAACCCCTTAGTATCTGGCAGAATGAGGAAGTTCACTAGCAGAGGAAGGAAAACTACCAAACAATCCGAAACAACATACTCACTACCATGAATTAAATGTAAAAAATAAGTAACAAAGAATTCACAAGTCAGTGACATTAATAAATCCCATCTGAAAACTGGTCAATTTGCCCTCACATTATCAAGAGTTGACTGTAATTTTGGGTATTCAGAATAAAGCTACAGGCCTTCTGTGTCTTTGACAACTATCAATTTTTCCTACTATTACTATCATTTTAGTACAATTGCAAGATACCACAAAATATGGAATTCATTTGAGCTTGTCTCAAGAGATCTCATTTACAGCCAAACAGGTTGCTCATTTTGGTCATCTACTCCAGAACTAGCGCAGGAGGAGAAGAATCACTCCCCAGAAGCTGTGTTTCTCTTAATGCGCGCTAAATAGTAACAAATAACTGAAAGGTAGGTGTCTAATTTGTTCATGTTCCAAGCTAGTAGAGAGGAATTCCTCCTGGAAGGATTCAGTCTCAATAGATAACCAGGAACTTTGTTTCCAACAGGCAGGTGTGCACATAAATAAACACTACAGTTCTACAGTCAGTTCTGTTTTCTCACATAATTAGTATATGTTAAAATATCTGTATGAAGTTTTCCTTTACAAAAGCATTCCTGCAAGCTTTTAAGTACTTCATTACTTCAAAGTATCTCAAACTTCCTAACTGTGAAACATATCTTCCAGCACTACTTTTTCATATACAAAAATAAACAATTCACTTCTTTGCAGATCAAGCTGTGAGACTTTATGGTATGCCTCTCTTAGAACACACTGACATCAGAGCATTTATTTCAATCTGTGACTTTATATGCTTAGAGTAGCATCACTGGAAGTAGAAGACAGCTTTTTCTTCTGGAAAATATAATCACATTGAAGAAAGTGGACCAATACATTCTAATGAGAGGTCATCTTACAATGAATTCTGTCTTTTTTATATCCATTTCCTTTGTGCTGATCTGACCTGACTACTTCTGTCCTTTCTTTATCTCAGTTATAACTTAAATCTGAGATCCAGTTCAACTAAATTTAGGCACATAGATAAATGGCATAGATAAGAGGTGATGACCTCCCTCTGACAATTTTATTCACTTTGACAGAAGAACTTAGCTGCCTAAAGAATCTTTTACTTGGACCCTAAAATAGGAGAAGGTTAGGTAGTGAAATTAGGTCCTCAATTCCAATTGTGTTTGCTTCTGCATGTATGTACAGGCACATATGATTTGTATATCTAAGGCTGTACAGTTAGAATTAGTCACCTAACTTTTCCTGTTTCCTTGTTTGGTTTGGTTTGGTTGTCCTGTTTTGTTTGTATGTCATCTGTAAAAAAAGCAATGCTCTGGACCCTTCCTTTAGTACTTACACTGAAATGTTTCTACGTCTCTTCAAGCATATGCCAGAAGAATTTGTTATTAATATATTTTTAAATGGCATCATTGCCTAGTTCTGAAAACAGTATCAAAAAGATCTCTAGGCATTATCATTCACAATGAGACAATTGAAATTCTTTTTACTGTACGAACCTTTCTAGCTGTTTTTAAACTTCACTTCTAAATCTTCACTTCTAGATCCTCACACTCTGACTGTTCCAGAAATCACACAGTATTGTTCAATTCTATTGTTTCTTGGACAATACTATTCCACAAGACCCTTTCTTATCATCTTGAACAATGCTGCAAATATTTCTCTGTTTGTAGCAGAAATGCTTCAACTAGTATGTCTTAAAAGTCTTTATGCATCGTTTTGTGCTGGTGGCATATAATAATTCAATAATAAGGTAAAATGTATTTTCCTCTTGCTTTGACATTTCAAATCATGATTTCTTGGTTTACCAAGAAAAACTTATTATTTTCTAAAAAGACTGTCATTTCACTTTGTAATATTAAATTTAAATTCATTCCTATCATCAGTCTTGCATCTCCAAAACAGATTAACTAATGAATTATAGACCATCAAGTAAAATGTTATCAGCTGTATCTTGTTCCTGTTGGGAGAAAAAAAAAATAAAATTTACTCAAATAACACATAATTAATTATGTTTCATATGACGTTGTTGAATATCATCTGATATTTTTCTTAGGGAAAGCCACTTTCTGCTCTTCTAGTACTGCTAAAAATTAGCTTCTGTAAAGTAATTTTAATAATATACTACTGATATTGTTGTATCTAGTAGATATTAATAACAAGTAGTCATCCAAGCATCACATCTGTCTGTCTGTAGATACAGATATTTCTGCTAATGTGTCTTTATTCTGGTAAAATATTCAATGACCTTTGAACAAGTATGTGTCTGTGACTAGGCTGTGCTAATAAAACATTATGTTATAGAGCTACCAGAGCTTGCAGGTCGTTGAGTTAAAAACAGGAGACTGTAACAGCAGCCCCCCCAGTAAAATGAACAGATTATGGCAGAGACCTTGAAAGAAGCAGCACAGCACTTGTACTGATTGATAAAGGGATGCCATCTTGTAAGCCAGTTTTAGGGGTAACTGATAAAAAAGAGTAAGTGGACACTGGTAACAACCATCTGACTCCAAGGATACCTTAGAAGGAGGAGGAAGAAACCACCTCCACAAACAATACTATCTTAACTCATTTTGGTGACAAAGTGGAAGGTGAGTGATTTGCCAAGACCCTCTGCTTTCCACCTTTCTTCTTGAGCAGAACTAGAAACATCAGCTGTAGTATGTCGAGGAGGAAAGTATGGATATACACAACACAGGATAGAAGGGATAGCTATTACAAAAAGCTGCGTGCATGAGTTTTAACTGTATCATCAATGGCAATGAGCTGTAATAACCGAGTGATTTCAGAAAGAAGTATTAGTATTATTGTGATTGGTCTAGTAATAATTCTTTAAATAGGTTTTTAGGATACTAATTAGACTATAAATAAATTATTGGTTTTGTATTTAAGGTTATTTTTACTATAGCTTACTTAAAAGTGAAAGGGTTTTTTTTCCAGTACCCTGTCTTTGAGAACTGGCTATTAAAAGTAGAAGTAACATGGCCTATTGATTCATACTCTCTTAAACTATATGTATTCCATTTTAGATAGATTTTAAACATGAAATGAAAAAAAAATAAAAATAAAGTTGCTTGCCCACCTAAACAAAGTATATATAAAATATTTCCTCAGTACTGAAAAGTGTGTGTATCTTCCTTTTGCTTGTTTTTTGTTTCATTTTATCTGAGATATATGCTAAAGAAATATTGGAATTTATTCAAACACAAAGAGATTTATTGCTAATGTTTCCTTTCTTCCACAATGCAATTAGAAAAATTGAATTTGTGACACCATCTTCATTTCCAAATAGATGTAACCCATCAAAGCAAGGTCCGTAGGTAACCAGCATCAGCATACAGCACTCATATTGAGTCATTCCTTAAAGGAAAAAAATTGCATCAAATTTTTGCATTGCTGCATTGAATGTATGTTGAAAATATTTGATTAGATCTGTAAAAATTATGTGTAAAATATAAATTATGGATAAATATACATAACTTTGAATTGAATTAACTTTCTGCATCATCATATTCAGTCTCCATTTGCCTTTGTGCACTGCAGTATATATTTCTGTCACACAGTCTTATTATGGAACCAGACAGGGGTATCTTAATTCAATAAATTCATATCGGTGTTTTGGATCTGTTTCAAACAATTCTGAAAGACTAATTTTTTTAGCAGCTTTATGACGTGAGAGTCCTGCAAAGAATTTCACATCACAGACTTCATGACAGGAACACTTATGTTTCTGAGTACTCATCTTTACTTTGAGTTAACAGAAAGTCTGTTAACTCAAGTAAAAAATTCACACTTTTGCACAGCTCACTACCTAGCCACAGAAGCTTAACAGGTTAAATTTCTATAGAAAGTTGGAATTACATTGAAGAAATTTTATCTACTTTTTGATGTAAAACCACAGAGAGAATTATTTCCTGGATGTTCTCTTTCTGGGTTGTTCACACTTGTTCTTGATACTATCAAATGTAAAAGAATAGCATCCTGTAGATGGAGCTTCCTCTGATTAATATTTTTTAAAAAAAGTGATCTGCCATTTTTTATCAGGCATTCCATATAGACCTTTAATAAATAGATTATTTCATCTAATGTCACATTGCATACATAGATCTCTAGGACAATGAAGAGATATATGCAAATCTATATTACAATTTTAAAGCAGTTGATGTGTTTCGGTTTAGAATATGTAAAGCGTTGCAGAAAAACATATAGGGGGTGAAATAAGTAGCTAATAATTCTGTGGGGGAAAAACTACCTATGTTAATTTGAAAACACAGTTTTCTTTCAACAGGGAGAAGGGTGTTGATTCTTCCTAGAAAGAAGCTGATGAATGATATATAGGAACTAGAATTTTTTAGTTTGATCAAAGCAAAACTTATCAGAAATATATGAGAAAATATTAGCATGAAAATGAAAGAAGGGACTGAAAGATGGATGATTTGATTTAACTCTAAAATTCTTGTAATTCAGGAATATAGCCCTGAAGTATTTTCAGGGTTTTGAAGCTGCAAATCTGTATTTCCATTCCCCCAATATGTATGAAGATTTTACTACATTCATTGTGTTTAAATGGTAAAAAAGCTGTAGGATTCTCACGTCCAGAATTTTCTCAGTATTAATAGGTTTGTGCCCTCACCCAGTCAGCTGAATATCAGCTGTGCTGTGCTTATATGTGCACATGTACATGTAAGTTTAAGCTCTCTGCAATTAGTCTGGATGAAAAATAACTGCAGAAAAATAGCTGAAAAAAAACCCCAAACATTTAAATTTGCAAGTCCAAGCACAAGTACAAAAGACTGAAATTAACTACTAGGGGACTCAGCTCTGACATATACATTCTTACAAAACTCTACTTTATTATTAATATGATTTTACATAGGGCTATAACATAGCTTTATAGAGATGAAAAATGCAAGTACTTAAGAAGTAAATCATGAGAGATTTCTGTTTCTTCTCATTATGTCTTCATGAATTACTTCACTCTGTTGGTAAGCAGGTCGAAAGCACACTTTATTTCAGTTTGGTTTTCCCCATATACAAGTAGAAGAAAATAAAATGGTGTTTCAGATTTTTCTAAAAAACTCAAAATAATTTATAATTACAGCATAGCAACACTTTGTGCTCTTTTAGCTTTCAGTATTTTTAGAATGACTGTCATGACAAAGTATTGGTTTTATTTCTGTTTAATACTGATTTTCTGTAATCAAAGATGTACTTTGTCAGGGACAAATGGAAATGGCACTAAGAAAAAAGAAAGATCACATTTTTTTCCTCAGGATCCCTTATGTTTCACAGAAATAATACTAAACATTGAGGAACACATCATATTTTGCAATATTTCTGGCATGAAAGGCTACAGACAGTAATTACCACTAATAATCTCTGCAAAGCTTTATTACCAGTGCAAATATATGAGTATGCAGAAGCGCTGCAGTAAGGTCAGCTCAGCACATGGCTGAGAGGGAAAGGCAGTTGTCAGTTTTAATCACAGTTAAGCCCATACAGCCTTCAGAAATGGTAGCAATCTCAGTTTCTCTAGGCCTTGCATAAAAATGTGCTATTGGATGGCTTTTCTTGTGAGAGGTAAATTCAATTATAGCTTTGGGCCAAAATTCTGGGTGTGTTAACTTGACTTCGTGACACATCTGCTCATTAATTATGGGTACTTCTAGAAGTGTGCTTCATCTGTGCTCTCCGGCTGATAGTTTGCTCTGGTAAATCCTAGTGATGCTACATGAACAACTAAATTACATCCTGGATGTAGTAAGTACTTCTTTATTTCCTCTTAATTAATAGGTTCTTGTGCATACAAATACCTAGAAGAGTGTTTTCCAGTGAGCTCAAAAATGTGCTTTAAGACAGATTGTCAAGGGACAAAATCTGGCATAGTTTTGATAAAATCAACAATTTTCACAGTTAATTTTGACTCACATTCCTATTTTTAATTTTCTGTCTGCAGTACTCTACCTTCTTTAATTTTTGATAGTCTGGGTTTACGGATTTTTTGTAGGTTACTGAAAGATTTTATGCTTCTTTTTTAAAGCAATTTTCAATGTTTATACTTACTTGAGAAAAAGAGTGCCCAGGTAATTTATTTGAAAACAATTTTTTTTTTTGTCATAAAAGCTTAATGTTAACTGCAAAATCAACATTCTCAGTAACTTGCTACATTCTTACATTCCTTAAATGACCTAGTGAAACTGTAACAAAGGTAATAGATTACAATTTTCTTTTTCTAATCATAGGTAGAAATATTCTCATTCGGGCTTAATACACAATATTTAGAAAATAAACAAACAAAAAGTAGGAACATATATTTATTAATGCGTTTTTAAAGTATTCATAATTTTTCTGTGTAGTGTCTCAACAACTTACAGAGAAAAAAAAATATTAAAACATTATACGAATGCAGACATGTTTAAAAATTTCCTGCTTCCCCATCTTAATACCTTTTACTCTTAGATTTAATTATTAAGTTAAAGTAGGTTTTTTAAAAGCAAATTGGTCATAAGAGTTGCAACAAGGATTTTTGTTGCTTTTTTGTTGTTGTTTTGTTGTGTTTTGTTTTGTTTTGTTTTAAATACAACTTTTTTCTCCCCTGCATTTAACAACATAGTTACCCCTTGCTATGTGGAGCTACATATATCTTTGACCTTTTGGTGGTCACAAACTTAAGTAGAATGCTTATAGATTGTTCCGAGCTTTGACGTTACAGTGTTACAAACTATTTATACATTATTGTTATAATAATGTGTGTACATACTATATAGAGTTGCTAACACTAATTTAGTGTGCCTCTTTTTGGGCTCAGGGCAAGCCAGCATAATGTCCTTATTAGTGCATTCCTGCTTTATGTATGTTACAAGCCTCTGCTCTCACTAAAATGTGCTCCTTAAAAAGTAGTAATGGTGCTTAAAAAATGATACTTGGTATAAATAGTAGTAAGCATACTTTACCTTGGTCTTGCAATTTTGAAATACACATTCTAAAGTTGAATCATTTTTTAAGGACTGTCAAAAAGCATGAATATCGCAACACCATTTTCCCATTACAGCAACTGAATTTCATCTTTCATCTCTCTGTATAATTGTGCAGCTGCAAGTCAATATATTGTATACAAAGTCTTTGTTAGCAGGTAAATGGAAGCAAACTAGGGAAGTTTCTGCCTTAAGGGCTGTAGGATTTACTGGGGATGTCTCACTTACATCCCTGGGGATGCAGGGAAAGATGATTTTTAAAATAAAGCAGAGAGTTTGGATTTTTATGGAAGAGTGGAGGGATCAAGACCAACCAGGAAAGAACAAGCTTGGGAAAAGGGGAGTAAAAGGGAGAAATCACATATTGGTAGAAGCTGGTCATTATACTTGTCAGACTGAGTGCTAGTGTGATCACCACAGTCTGTCCTACATTCTTACTAAATTGTATTTCGGTCTTCTATGTGAATGCCCTCCCTATTTGGAGCCTCTGTGTGTGAACATCACGTTGGACCAGCCGGTAAGTAGGACAAGAGCTCTGGGTGCCAGCTACTGAGGAATGTGATGCTCTGTTTGTGCATTTGTGTGAAACTACTAGGGAACTTTAAGCTGGTGATCTTCATGCATTTGGAACAAAGATCACACAAGGGAATGGAAGGAAAAAGGATGGGGAAGAAAAATTTAAGTACAGTTCAGTAGAAAACGAATCTTTTTCTTTCACTTCCTAGGAATTTTTACTGGGAAAATACCTGAGCTTAAATTCTGAAAGTTTTCCTACTCTGTAAAATAAATAAATGTCTTGCAAGGATTGAAATGACTTCCAATGGCTAAATGCCTGTTGTTTAATAAGAAAAACACACTTTAACCTAATCATATCTGGACTGTTTCCAGAAATAACGCTGAAGTCAACTGCAATTCCTATAGACTTCAGCTGTGTTAGAATTTTCCTTCAGGTCTCCTCACTTCAGAAAATAATTGTTCTAATATTCACATTGAAGAGGGCTCAAATGTTTATATGAAAGACTGGCTAAAGAAGTAAGAATTTCTATATGACAAGAATCTGTTGTTTCTGGGTCAGCTAATTGTGTCAAATGCAGATGTACAGCTTATGTCTATTTTAGAGGTACAAGTCATCTGTATATAAAGGTACAGGTTATAGTGTATATATAAAAGCTACATATGAGTCATATCATAGTACAATTTAAAAAAATGCTTTTTTTTTAAGTTCCATATACCTGAAGTATGTTTAAAAAAAATCTGTTTGCAATAATCACATTGATAGTGAGATTTTATGAACTGAAAAAGTACACTTTCACACACTGTTTTCTTTTTACCAATCTTCTCTAAATGAAAGTAGATTTTATCGCTAGTAATATAAGATAAATACACTTACTGGGGTCTTTTTCGGAGTAAAAAAAAATTATCAAAATGCTAGCAGCTACAAGTATTAAACTGTTATAGTCTACATCCAAATACAATAAGAGCCAAGTGGCTATAAAACCTACACTCCACTTAGTTACTAATGTTTTGGAAAAGAACTAGTTTCTGAGAGTCCAATAGACATAACTATGTCGTTTTTTTCCATTAGGCAGACCAAAAAATTATTATTCAGTATTAAAACACTGTTGATCAAACACTGTAAGAGTTTCAAACAACTCTATTTTTGCTGTAAACCTATACTGTCTCAAAACTCTCTCAAACATTTAGCCAACTAGAAAATGTAAATCCCTTTCTAAAATGAAGAACTATGTTGATCTTTACATAAACTGCATCCTGTAATCTATAATTTTAAAATTAATTTCAATATTTGTAATGATCAACATGAATAGAAAGTATTACTGCTGATTTCTTTGCCTACTAATACAGACATTTAAACTTCTTTTTCCTTTTTTTTTTTTTTAATATTCTCTTTTGTCTTAAATATAAAGGGAGTTGAGGTTTGCTTCTCTGAGTGTAAAATAAAATTGAACTCTTGGAAACAAGATTGACTCAGGACTTTAATATATTACTTCCCCAAAATGTAACATACCTGTAGTTACATGTAATTTATTCACACATAAATCCTGTGTGATGATGTGAGTGAGTGTGTCTGTGTGTGCTCCAGTAAAATTCCCTACAGAATACAATTTCAACTCTGGCTAGTAAAATGTGTAATGTATTAGCAGAGAAATATTATTTTGTGCACATTCAGTCGTCCTGCTGGTTTAAACCTGTATGGTTGGGAGCTACACAGTACGCATATACATACTCAGTCCTCAGCTTTTCCATCAAGTATTTCACAAAACTAAGCCATTGCTCTTAAAATAAGTTTAAGTTCTGAAGTAGTTAAAAACAACAAACATGTTTGTGTTAAAACAATGCGAACTCAAATAACCGAAGATTTTCCAATGAATTGATGAATCATAATGATATAATTTTAAAACTCTTTCTTAAGGAAAATCTAAACTTGTTTTCCCAAAAAGTGTAAAAACCAAAGAGGAGATGACACACTCATCTCCTAATTCCCATTATTTTAAATATATATGTAATATGAATGAAAATAAATTGTTTGACAGCATCTAAAAAAGTATTCTACTTCACTGAAGTCTTCTAAAATGCAGAGCGAAATGTGTGAATTACTTCAACAAAAGCAATTCAAACCAATGCCTTAGTTCTATATATCTATCAAGAAGTGAGAGAAATTTAAGTCTAGATATTATTATTAATTTTTTATCTTTATAATGAGATAGATGAACATGTAATTACAAATATTAAATTGAGCTTTTTATGATAAAGAGGTCTTATGCCCAGATCTACATTTCAATTTCCTTTCCAAACAGAAATTGGACTTCAACATAAAACGTTATTGTAAAGTAGAAATGACTATATGACCTTTAAGTTTTCTTAGAACTCTTCTATTTGTCCAGGTGTGATACTTTCTCTTTACTCTTACCTTATATTAAGACTATAAGAGTCACAGTGTCTTTTATATGAGTTTTACACCATAGAAAAGACCAAAAGTGAACCATAAGAAAAATTAAGGTGAATAAAAAAGCATCTTTCAAGTCTTACTCTAATGACCTACGTTCTTGCCTTTTCACATTTCAGTAATTGGAAAGTTCAACATCATTTTAACTTACTCAGGAAATACTTATACTGCTTTATAAAGGAATTAAAAGTTTGCTTCAGAGGTGGCTGTACCTAACAAAGTTTTAACTCCATGCAATGAAAATTTATGGGCTCACTCAAAATGCAAGTTTTTTTGGTGGACAGCATGCAACATCAAACCAGTTTCCAAATTTATTTCTAAAAGATTATATCTTAGAGATATTTTGAATGCTATTATGAGCATTCCTTACATTTCTCCTCCTCATAGCTCACAATCTTTCCCCTCATTTTCTTCCCAGTTGCAGCTCTGAAGAACTCACAAGAGGACTTATGATTTCTATCAACAAGATAAAGTCTTTTTATCCTTCAGCATGTTCTCAGAGAGGAGTGAATTTGCTAGAGAAGGCATTTGGAACATAGTTGTCTGACTGGAACCTTAAGCACAAAGAGGAAATGATGGGTAAAAGTAGTGGCGAAGTCCTTTCTGAAAGACCTACTTTCTTCAGAGGTTTATTGAATCTTTTGGACCTAGGACACCACAGACAGATTGGCAAAGTTTGTCCAGCAATGAAACTACCACTCTTTGCAAAAAGTATAATTCTAAGGAAGATTTTGAGCAGATCAAAGATAATCAAAATTCTCTATGGGGCGCGATGAAGGAAATTGGGGCCTGCTTGCATATTTTTAAAACAACTAGAAGAAATCTCTTGATCATAGAATCTGACACTTATGGAGGACTCTAACAACTCCAGATTTCATGGAGAGGACACCATAGTGGGCACAAACAAGGCAAGTGCTTTCCAGTGCCTGGGAGACAAATATGTGATACAGGTACTTGATGGGCCAAAAAGGGAAGGTCCTTCACTGAGTCTGCTAATCACAAAGGAAAAAGAACTGGGCAAGAGTATGGTAGTCAATGGCAGCCTTAGCTGCTGTGACTATGAGATAGAGTTTAACATCCTGAGGAAAGCAAAAAGCAGACCAAAGACTCTGGGCTGCAAAAGGATGGATACCGTTTTGCTCAGGACCTGAAAAGCTCTCTTCCTTTACAGGTTGCCATGAAGGCCAATGGATTCCATGAGAACTGAGGAGGACAGCCTCCTCAATGCACAAGAACAGCTCATCTTCAACAGTAAGAAAACAAGTAGTAATAGGGAAAGGTCAGCTTGGCCCAGCAGGGAGTACCTGACTCAGGCTAAAGGCAAAAAGGAAGTGCATGGGAGGTGGAAAAGGGACAGATTACTGAGGAATCACAGAGCAAATACACCTGAAGGCTATATTGAGGAACAGGAAGGCAACTGAGAACACTGAGATATATTTTCAAAGTGTGAACTCTGAGCGACCAACCAAACTGTTCTGTATGATGAAATGGCTGAGGTACTGGCTGAGAGTCAAACAGTGGATGTCATTTGCCTTCACTTTAGCAAGGCTTTTGATACAGTCTCCTATAGCTAATGAAAACATTGTGAAATAGAACAAATGTAAATGCAAAATCCTACATGTCTGGCAGAATGGCTTATTTTCAGTATAGTCTGGGGAATAACTGGCTAGGTAGCAGTTCTGTAGAAAAGGAGCTGGGGATCTTGGTTAACAGCTAGTTCACTGAAAGTCAGTATTGTTCCAATGCAGCATACTCCATACTCTTTCATTGAAAGTATAGTCAGCATGTCAAGGGAATAAGTTATTCCCCTCTATTTGTCATTTATGAGACCATACCTTGAGGATAGTTTTGGTCTCCCAAGTACACAGAAAAAGATATTGTCCTACTGAAGTAGATTCAGAGATGGATCTCCAAGGTGATCAGGACTGGAGCCCATTATGGATAAGGAAAGGCTGAGAGAGCTGAGTTCATTCATTCTTTAAAAAAAAAAAAAAAAAAAAGGCAGCTAGTAGGAGGTATCTTTTGCTGTCTTCAGCTTCCTAATGAAATACTATAGAGAAGAAGAATGACTTTCCTTGAAGTGATAGAACAACAGGCAGACAAATGTCACAATACAAGAAATTTTTCACAGGACAGTGGTTAAGCATCAGAACAGGTTTCTCTGAGAGGTTGATAGAATCTCCACTCTTGAAGATACTTACAACTAAAACTAGAGATGAACCTGGGGGACCTATCTAACTTTGGTGCTACATCTGACTTCGCAGTTGGCCCTAGTTTGTGAGAGTGTTTGGTACAGGTGACATCGAGGTGTCTCTTCCAGCCAAAATTGTTTTGTGATTCCAAGTCTTATCTTCCCAGACCAATTCTTTTCAAGATATATTTACTAAATAATCATTCCCTGTTGTACAATTATAATTCACTCTAGGTTATGTTCTTGCCTGAATGAAGATATGTCTGGTATCTAAACACATACTTTTAAAATGCTTTGTTATTTTTGCATTCTTCATGTTCAAAATACAAAGGTTGTAAATGGTCAGCTCTACATACCAACAAGCAAATTCATTTTTTGCTATATGATACTTCTTTGCGTAATCTGTCATGTTCCCTGCAAGTAATTTTCCCCTTGCTACTTGTTTTTATAAATGACTGGCTATGAGTAGCTATGTGACAGTTAGTAAAAATGGGGAAGATGTGGCTGTGGAAATTGGATAGCATTAAGCAATGAATTTTCAGCCACAGTATGTTTTCAATATTTGAAGTTTGAAATACAGTTGCAACATCCCTCAGGGACAATCTAGAATTATTATGAAGTAGTTAAGCAAAACAGACCAAAACAGGAGTTGGTTACAATGGTGACATAAAAATAAATAACTAAAAATACATACACTTAAATATGATAGAATTTATGAGAATATCTTCCTCATTTTTTTAGTCGTGAATTATTTAGGAACATAATGACTGAATTAAACATGAAACATTTACCAATAGGTCCATTGGAAAGATGCTGAATGGAAAAACCAGTATTAGGAAACAATGTCAAGTACATAATACTGAACTTCTTATCAATAATCAAGATTCAATTTAATGCTTCAGAGGTTCCTCTTGATTAAAAACTTCAATCACACATGGAAGGTAAATGTGAGCCAAATGGAAAATTCTGGGTTGCATCAACAAGGGAATCACCAGCAGAGATCACAGAATCACGGAATTGTCAGAGTCGGAAGGGACCTCTAGAGATCATCTAGTCCAACTCCCCTGCTAAAGCAGGATTGCCTAGAGCACATTACTCAGGACTGCATCAAGGCGGGTCTTGAAAATCTCCAGAGAAGCCATTATCCCACTCTACTCAGAGGTTGTCAGGCCACACCTGGAATACTGTGGTTTTGATCCCCACTACACAAAAAAGATGTTAACAGGCTGGAGAGGGTCCACAGAAGGGCCACCAAGATGATCATAGGACTGGGAAGCCCATCATAAGAGGAAAGGCTGAGAAACTTTGGTTTGTTCAGCCTTAAGAAAAGAAGGCTTAAGTGACCCCTTATCACCATGTTCCAGTATTTAAAGGGTGACTACAAAGTAGATGGAGACTCCATTTTTACAAGGAGTCACGTGGAAAAGCTGAAGGGTAATGTGCACAAGTTAATCCTGGGGAGGATTAATCCAATTGGACACAACAGGAAAACTTTTCTTAATGAGAACAATCAGCCAGCCATTGGAATAATCTTGCCAGGGAAGTGGTAGATTCCACAATATTGGAGCCTTTTAAGATTCAGCTGCACAGGGCGCTGAGTCATCTTGTCTAAACTGTGCTTTTGCTAAGAAAGGTTGGACCAGGTAATCCTTGAGATCCCTTTCAACCTGCTTTTCTGTGACTCTATAAATAACACAGAAGTGTATTAGCACACTAGAAGACATACACCAGTGTAGATGATTGGTAAATTTCTTTCTTTAATGAGTTTTGCTCCTTCAGGTTAACATTAGAATATTAGATCTCTATCTTATAACAAGAAGCTTTGAGGCTGAAGTCTAATGATATCTACCTTCCTTCCTTCCTTCGGCTGACAATTTCTTGACAGACAGCTGAGTTTGCTCAGCAAGTGTCTATATGATTAACACTGAAAGCAGAGTATATACAATAAAGCCTTCTTAATTTTTTCCTCTTGCCCCCAACTCCCTCCAGCCTTTTCTTTGTTTGTTTGTTTTAAATAAATTTATCATGGTTTCTCTTGCTTCTCTTTTAAGAGAAGGTCTGCTGTTTTTCTTTAGAATTTTGGAATGTAAATTTTATGTATGATCATTCACACTAGAATTCCATCTGCTCCCTAAGATGTATGCATTACAAGTAAAAATTTTTCTTTGTCACAGATATTAAAATGTTGTGAACTTTCTAACTAGAATGGAGTTTAAAAAAAATTTAATTTCTGACTACTTAAGGTGATATCCTTATGAAAGGCAAGAAATAAAAATGGAAAAATACAGAGAATAAATGGCTTCATAGCTCAGACTTGGCAAAAACAAAGTGTCTACATTGAAATTTTTGAGTGAATGGCTACTTGGGAACATTTGGTTTACACAAAGATGTCTGGCTTGAAAAGTAAAGTCTCAAAAATCCTAGTCTTTTGGAACTATTTTTTTAAATTTTATTTGAAATTAGGATTAGGTTTCAAATAAATAATGTACTTGCATAATATAAAAGTAAACAGGTACGTATTTCTTTATATACTCTAAAATGTTAACACAATCATCATGAAATTACCCTTTCGAGAACTTAAAAAAAAATGGTTTGAAGATGAAAATATGAAACCAGGTCTACAGCATTTTATTAATAAGAAATGCAGGTGTTTGTTAGTCTGTTTTTCTTTGGAAAAAAAACCCCACAAGTTAAGACACAAAAAAAAACCCCAAACAAAACCCACCCAGCCTTTTGCTTTTCCACTTTTGTGTCCCATTTCCACTTCACTAGTATGACGGCTACACGTTACCAGAAAAAATGTTTTCCATTTTAATATCCATCTTTATATTTTTTATACAAATATCTATACTTCAGATTTTAGGAGATTATTTTTCTGAAGTTCCATAGTTCTTAAAATGTCTTTGGAAACAGTGAAAGATATTTGTCTCTCAGAGGTATCTGTTCAGTTTCCAGAAGTCATACCAGACAAAGTAATTAGAAAGTCTATGAGATTAATTTTAACACCTATGGACTAAGTATTATTTTATAGTTATAATGTGGATTGAGATTTATTTTCTCTAATTAAAAATGAGAATATCTGTGACAAGATGTTTTCTTAGAGTTATATTACCTTATTCTAAAAAAAAATAGTATTAAAAAACCCTAAAGAACAATTGTTCAACATCTTTATTTTCACTTCCTTAAGTTTTGTTAAGTTTATATGGCCATTTTTCATACCACTACCACACATTCTTCTTCTTCTTCTTCCCTTTATAACTGTTTTCTCTTTTCTCTGTTTTTCATTAATTTTAATACATTTAATGATTACATGCTTTCAAACTAATGTAATGATTAGAGTAAATAAGCATTTTCTAGATCCTTCTAAATTCCAGGAAAGTACTCATATATGGATTGTTCATATCATCTCAGTATGAATATCCCTCCTTAGACTACCTAGGCAATTTCTTTCTTCACTTTCTTGATTTCTCGCAGGTCTACTACAATATGAAAACTTAAATGTAAACAACTGATATGGTAAAATCTAGATACTACAAAATGATGTAAGTTGCAGCCAGTCTCACTGCATTTGAAAGGCAGCATGTATACACAGGCTTTTCTTCAGTAAAGAAAGACAGCCATATTCTTTCTTTCTTGCTAAAAACAATGATGGAAAGTGTTGGGAAAAATACCTGGGTACCAGCTATTGAAGGATGCATGTGGTTATTTCATTTGTTATAAAACAGTGACCCTTTGAATATTCAAAAAAAATTTCAGTCATGTTCAGGGTCTTTGAGGGTAAAAAGGCAGTAATATGAAGCCTCAAAATATTTAAGGTAAATTTAGATGAAAATTAGTTTTTCACTGGAAAAAAAAAAAAACTCAAATAAATTTATCTGATATTTTTCACAACACTTCAGTCGTTAGGCCTTCCCACTCTCAATAGACCGGGCTTCACAAAAATGTCATCTCCTTGCTGTATTCAATTCCTCTCTGTCTCTCAAGCACACATTTACATGGGCGTATACACCAATTGGTATTGTCACTGCTAAGCATCACATCAGGGAAAGTGTTGGCAGCAGCAAAATCATGACTGAAAT
Source organism: Limosa lapponica baueri (assembly GCA_002844005.1). NCBI lineage: Eukaryota > Metazoa > Chordata > Aves > Charadriiformes > Scolopacidae > Limosa > Limosa lapponica. The sequence goes on from KZ505981.1 coordinate 343,231, forward strand.
AGAAAGTGAAAAGAGGGTTTAATACATTCATTTTAGCAGCTGTGAATCATTCTTTTCCTTGTATTCAGACTTGTTCCACAGCTAGTTACAGCACAAGCAGGGATGAAATGATTTTCTGGATACATATTTAATAGAAGGTAGATAAGATTTTTTGTAATGGAAAGAACTATACTGGTATATAGTGTTGGTGCTTTCCTTTTTGTTCAGAAAAATGTAAGCTAAATCTTTATTTCATCTTTCCATTATTTCTTAGTTGACTGTATAGTTGCAATTGGCACATCTATCTGGTTGGATTTATTTCTGAAGTTGGACATGAAATCATGAATAAGGGGTAGCATTCTAGTCACATTTACTTGGGGAATTTTTTGCACAAAATAAATGAATAAAGATTGCCTCTCTGAAACTAGTTATCTAACACCGGTGTTTAATAACTGGCTTTAACTAGAATATCCAGAAACATGCCTTGTGAATGGAACTATTTTCTTTCACAGTATATTATTTTTTATCCTTTAATATTAATCTGTAATGCAAAAAATAAAGTTATAACTCAAGCATAATATTGTCCTGCTTTAGGCTGTGATAAAGTTGACTTTCTTATTGAGAGGTGGTATGGTACTGTGTTTTGGATTTGGGATAAGAATGGTGTAGATCGTGCACTGGTGGTTTTGGTTGTTGCTAAGCAGTAAAGGCCTTTTCTGCTCCCCATACTGCCTGTCCAGCAAGTAGGCTGGGAGTACCCAAAAAGTTAGGAGGCAACACAGCTGGGACAGCTGACCCAACTGACCAAAGGGATACTCCATATCATATGACATCATGCTCAACACATAAAGGCAAGTGAAGAAGAAGAAAGCAGAGAGGAGGATGTTTGGAGTTATAGTGTTTTGTCTTCCCAAGTAATCCTTACATTTAATGGAGTTATGCTTTCCTGGAGATGGCTGAACACCTGACTGCTGATGGGATTTAGTGAACGAATTCTTTGTTTTGCTTTGCTTGTGTGCATGGCTTTTGTTTACCTATTAACTGTCTTTATCTTAACTCACGAGTTTTCTCAGTTTTAATCGGAATCCCTTCCGATCTCTCCCCCATCTACTAGGGGGAAAGTGAGTGAGAAGCTACACGGCCCTAGTTGCTGGCTAGGGTTAAACCACGACAAATATTCTGAAGTATCCAGTAAGTGAACTATTAAACTATTTATATCTTGCTATATAACATGGTTAAAACCACTTATAAAAGGAGATTATTCTCTATTCAGTGCTACAGGATTTACAGTACTTTATGTATTAGTCCAATTATTTAATTTCTATCAAATTGATAAAATTTAACTAGGACTTTTTACTGACATTTGGATTACTGGAAGAAATACAGAAGAAGCAAAGGATAAGGATTAGTATCGAATGTCTCTTTAACTTTTCACCCTCTCTTTAGCCTCCTTTACTTTTCACAAATGCTACAATAAAGGTGACTACCAATAATATGTGGAATATCAGCTGGTTTTAAACTTCTGTAAATTGCAAAATATATTGGCTTTAAAAATTATTTCTTAAAATCATAGAATATGTAGAGGCAATTTTTCTACATCTGACAGAAGTATCCAGTGTTTGAACTTGTGAACTTTGCCTCTTGTTACTTTGCAGTGCTCCTCTGAGAAGAACCCAATTCCATCTTCTCTGGAACCCCTCTTTCAGTAGTAGAATATTGTGTCGTGAAGTAAAGGAACTGCAAGAGGAGGTCAGTGGACTGAGCAGCACCAGAAATTATGAGAAAGATTGTCCGGATCTTCTCCGAAATCCTGCAGATACAAAAGCCTTAACCACCAACTTTATTGAAGGAGGTGTAGGTAGACTCTGCGCTTATCTACTGAGGAAATGGAGACTCCTGTGATTGTAAAGGCTGGAGACATGTGACCTCTGGCACCAGGAGGGTGACTACTGCTCTACCTGCAGTTCTGCAACTACAGAAAATGTTCGGTGTCCTGGAGCTCTCTCCAACAAGGCAACTGAGCTAGCTAAGACTGAGCCCGCAGCAGCACCAGGAAGAAGTGGTGAGTGATATTACTGGGGAGACTCTCTGCACCAGGGGATGGAAGTTCCCACTTACCAACCTGTCCTGCTGTCTGGGGAGATTTGCTGCTTGCTGGGGCCTTGGACTGAAGATGTGGTTGGGAATTTGCTAAGGCTTGTCTGGCCCTTGAATTGTTACCTTCTATTTCTTTTCTATATGAGCACCAACTAAGCTGCCAGGGGACACTCTTAAGTGTGTTGAAAGTGACTTGCATAGCTCTGGAAGTGAGATGGGCCCAGGGGTCCAAGAACATGGAGGCCAAGGTTGTGTTCTCCTTGATCCTGCTGGTGTGCGTAAGGCCTTGAGGAGAAGTAAACAGATCCTGTATGTCGACACCAGATCCTCTATATCCCTGTTGGCAGCAATAGAATTTGACTTCTGTGTCTGTGGGACCCTCTCGGAGAACTGAGGAATTGCTAGTAAGAGATGGTATCCACTTGATAAAATGGGGAAAAAACATCTTAGTTAACAGGCTGGCCAACCTAATGTGGAGATCTTTAAGCTAGGAATGACAGAGGAGGAAGTTGAAAATCCACAATGAAGTGAGAAAATGGTGGACCAGCTTGGCAAGCAAAGGATGAAACATGATGTGGACATGAGAGCTCAAAAGTAACAAATAAAAAATAAAACCACTGAAAGAGGCTTAACTAAAGCATATTGACACTAAAAGGAAGAGGTGAGAAGAAAAGAATATGGGGGAAGTTCTTTATTTTTGGAGGGGAAATTGATATGACTCATTTCTCTGAAGTGTCTGTACAATAACACACATAAGATGGAGAACATACAGGAAGAATTAGAAGTCTGCATGCAGTTGCAGGGCAACAAACTTATGAACCAATCATAATCAGCAATGTAGTGGGATAACTTGCATGACTGGTGTGCTGCCATGAATACATACAGGCTTTTCAAGAAGGACAAACCAGGACAATGGTGACAGAGTTGTTCTTTATGGGAATGCATGGAGGTCTACCTGGAGATAGATGATGAGCCAGTTGAAAAATTAGAGGGCAGACCAATAGGGTCACGTTGTGCATATCTGCTACAGACCACCTGATCAGGAAGACTTAGAAAAGGCCTACTTCAGACAACTGGAAGAAGCCTAAACATCTCAGCCTAAACCAGAAGCCTAAACCTGGTCCTCATCATTGACAAACTTACGAAGTATGGGGCAGATAAGTGGAAAGTGAAGTGGGTTGAACTGCAGAGTTCAAGACATTATCAACAATGTCAGGAAGTCCAGCTGGAGGCCATTCATTAGTGATGTACGGCAGGGATTGACATTGGGTTCAGTACTGTCCAGTCTCTTCATTAATGACCTGGATGATGGGACAGAGTGTGCCCTCAGCAAATTTGAAGATGGTGCAAAACTGGGATGTCTGGCTGATGGGTCTACCAGGTGGGTGTGCTGTCATTCTGAAGGACCTCAGAAGGCTGGGGAAATGGGCAGAAAGGAACCTCATGCAGTTTGTTTAATGGTAGTGCGAAGTCCTGCACTTGGGCAGGAGTTACTCCTATACATCAATATGTGCTGGAGGCCAACCAACTGGAAAGCAGCTTCCCTGAGAAAGAGCTGGGCATCCTGGAGGACAACATGTTGACCATAAGGTAGCAATATGGCCAAGTGACAAAGAATGCCAACAGCCTCCTGGACTTCTTGAGGAAAAGCGTTGCCAGAAGGTCAAGGGAAATTATACTATCTCTCTATTCAGCACTGGTGAAGACACATGTGGAGTGTTGTGTCCAAGTCTGGTCTCCTCAGAATAAGAGAGATGTGGACATACTGGAGTGAGTTCATCAAAGGACCAAGAGGATGATTAAGGGATTGGAGCAACTGTCATACCAGGAGAGGCTGAGAGAGCTGGGGTTGTTCAGCCTGGGCAGGAGAAAGATGAGAGGGGTCTTCCTCCAGCATGAGGTATTAATATTTCTCAATAAGAATATAGAACCAGACTCCTCAGTTGCTTCCAGTGACAACAAAAAACAGTGGATACCAATATTATTATCTTTATTGTGATGGTGGTCAAACACCAGAGGAGCTTGCCCAGAGAGGCTGGGAAGTTTCCATCCTGGGAAATACTAAAAACCTGATTGGAAAGCTCCCTGAACAAACTTGGTCTCGTTGGCCCTGCTCAGAGCAGGCCAGTCAGACTAGAAGATCTCCAGAGGTTCCTTCCTACTTCAACAATTCTGGTTTTGTGATGAGTTCCTGTGAAACTTCATTGCAAGTTGAAGGCTCCTGTATTACTTTACAGAACTGAGTCACGTGTAAAACAGGGTTTCTTCCAGATGAATACCAATTTCTGTTCTTGTTGAAGGCACTGTCTAAAGACTAATACTAAAGTGAAAGAATCATATATATGAACGTACCATATTAAATTTTTATATTGTATATTATTCGCATACAATGCAAGTTAACAAAGATTCTTTCTTGTAAGTTTTCAGTGACTGGAAACAAATTAATCTGGCAAACTTACATAAAATTGAAATAATCTGTATCACAGGAAACTTCTGGCAGCTAATGAATTATGGTGATTTTTAGCATTTAACCTCTTTCATAGATGTTGCTTGCTAACAATAAGAGTAATTGCAATTTCACTTTACAATGACATTCAGAAAGACAGGTTTCTACTAATCTGTTGGTATTTGTTATCACTGATAAAATAATGCAGAGTGATTTGTTTAATGCAAAAATATCTACCTACATTAAAGAATCCTATTTGTTTACAGGCACAGTAGGAACCTAGTGCAATTGTTCATTATTTTGTACCTTAAGGGTTTCTGAAATAAGAGACAGAAAGTTCTGCCTACCTTATCAAATATTATAATTCCACAATGTCAGTAGCCTTCACTTATCTAGGGCCTACTTTGTTCCAAATGAATGCAGTAGGAAAGCTACAAGGAACATTTGAGACACAAGAGAATGGGAAGTTTAATTATATGAACAAAATAATCCATTCATTCTTCCTGCCTCTGCTTATATTTCCATTCAGAATTTCTGTACACTATTAGTGTTTTAATTTGGAAAGTAGCAGCAAGTGATAAAGAAGAGACAGTCCATATGATAAGTAACTACTGTGATGAGTATTGCAATGTCTGTCTATTGTCTACTCTGACAGCTGCAGGAAAATCCATACTCCTAGATCACATACATAGAATCCATACTTCACGCTGGGAAGCACTGTGTGTTCAGGAACAGCTCATGCTAAGAAAACAACAGGGAAAAAAAAAGAAAGACGCAGCAAACATGAGTCTTAAATTAATTCCTTATGGAGAACGAAGCTCTGTGGAAACTCTTAGTGTGAAGGTAGGCACAAAGTCAGGTCTTTACTTAAAAATTGAGATGCATGACAGTCTCGCTTTTCAAAGATGATAAAGGACATGATAGTAATGTAATCTTGCATTTAAATGACCTAATGAAATTAAGTTTAAAGTCAATTTTCTGTTTAGTAATAGCCTCATGTAAGCAGCAGGCTCCCAATAAAATCAGGAAAATAGAATCTTAGTCAGCTGTTGTCACGCCAATAGTAAAACCAGCCAGAGTAACCTACGGATCATTACTTAGTCTTCAAGAAAATGTCTGTTGCCTGGGAAATAAAAAAAGAGGAGGTGCTTATGGAATTCATGGACTGCAAATTTGTGTATAATAACCAGGGACTTAGAGAAGTGATTTTTTTAAATTATTATTTGTCACTTCTCGAAGTTATACTATCAAGGACTGAGTTTGCAGAAGTGCTTGTATCCACACAGAAGCTGGAGTGACCTCCTCTACTCCACTCTAGTGAGACCCCCACCTGGAGTACCACATCCAGCTCTGGTGTCCCCCAATATGAGAAAGACATGGACAAGTTAGAGTAGGTCCAGAGGAGGGCCACAGAAATGGTCAGAGGTCTGGAACACCCCTTCAATGAAGAAAGACTGAGAGAGTTAGGGTTGTTCAGCCTGGAGAAGAGAAAGCTCTGGGAGATCTTGTTGCTGCCTTTCAGCACTTAAAGGCAGCTTGTAAGAAAGACAGAGAGAGACTTTTACCTGGGCCTGTAATGAACTAGATGACCTTTACAGTCCCTTCCAACCCAAAGCATTCTACAATTACATTACAAATACATTCCAGGTGATTGTCTTTTGTAGAATTGTGTCCTAACTATTGAAACAGGGTTATTTGTGTTTTGTTTTTTGATTTCCCCATGAACATATGTATTTGTTACAACACTTGCATAATTGATATTTTTTTCCTCATAATTTTTTTTTGGTGTGTGCTACTAATCAGATTGAGCTACAAAAGAAACTGTGTCTTTTTTGGCACCTAATTCTTTTATCAGTTGCTAATTTCATTGGGATTAGAAGATAAACATCTTTAAAGTGCTTAAATACCTTAAAGCATCTCTGTTTATAGAATTACAGTGCACCACAATTATATTCCTCAAGTGTGCATTGAGTAACATTGAGCTAATGGTTCATAGAATAAATTCAGTCCATAAATACCTGGACTACTACTTTGTTGTCAGAAAACATAGAGAACAACTGTTACCTGGGCTTGTTAGGTGATAACAACATCAGTATCTGCAGACAACTATGTAAAGGCCATAGCTAAGCGAAGAAGAAGATGGGCTGAAGTAATTCTTTCTATTGTGCTGAGGCCACCATCAAAAACTGTAGATGATGTTGCTGTAACAATTCATCCCACATCCTTGAATGTAGTAATATATCACTTTCTAAATGTTTCCTCTTAAAAACAGTTGGATTAGATAAAACACAGAAGCCTGTCTGAGTTTTGTTTAGGTGCAGTGCCATTGTTTTCCAAAGGAGAAAGCTGAACAGGCATAATTCAATAATATAGTTAAATTTCTATGTAATCACAAAATTAATTTATATATACCTTGAACATTGGGTGAGAGTGGGGAAGGAAACAGAGGGAGATATTTGCATCATTTAGGGTCTAATTTACTTAGGTTTATGCCAGTGATTATAACGAAATCCTACTTTACATGTGACTTTCCAATATAAGAAAAATATCAACCCTTTTCAGCTGCTTATATGCAAAAATAGATCAAAGCACTCTATTAAGTATCTTAAATATGACAATCTAGTCATGGACAACATAACAGTTCAGAAAGGAAAAATTAAACTGGTCATGGAATAAACTTGCCTGCTAGTAAAATCTTCTGAAAATTCTAGAACTGACACCTGTCCAAGGATTTTTTTTCAAATATTATTCTGTAACTTTTCAATAAAGCATTTATTTGCTTTCTAACAGACGTCAAAATTAATATCTTCTGCTCTAAATATATTGAGATTTTGCAGCTTTCTCCAATTCATTTCGTTTACATATTTATACTAATTTGTACTCCGGTTCCACAGGAGTTTACATGTTCTCTCCCATTTCATATTCATAAATTTAATTAAGCTAACCAATCAACTGGCAGTAGAAGTGTCGTGCTTTAACCCCAGCTGGCAACTAGGAACCACACAGCCAATCCCTCATGCTCCCCCAGCAGGACGGTGGGAATAATTGGAACAGTAAAAGTAAAAAACCTCATGGGTTGAGATAAGAACAGTTTAATAACAACAACAATAATAATAAAATAACAATAATAATATGTAATTAAAAGCAAAATAACAAAGAGAGAGAAATAAAAACAAAAAAGACAAGTGATGCAAATGAAAACAATTGCTCACCACTGATCAATCAACACCCAGTCAATCCCTGAGCAGCAGCTCCCTAGCCAGCCTTGCCCCTCATTTTATTGCTGAGCGAGATATCATATGATATGGAATATCTCTTTGGTCATTTCAGGTCAGCTGTCCTGACTGTGACTCCTCCCAACTTGTGTACCTCAGTCTGCTTGCTGGCAGGGTGGTGTGAGGAGCTGAAAAGACCTTGACTCTATGTAAGCACTGCTCAGCAATAACTAAAGAATCCATACATTATCAACACTGTTTCCGGCACAAATCCAAATCATAGCCCCATACTATCTACTGTGAAGAAAATTAACATTACTATTATTATTTACATTGATTTGAAAACTTCCCTACAGTATCTTGTTTATTCGACATTCTTCAGTCTTTCCCCCCTCATCTTCTTTTTGTATTTAGATTACTGTGGGTTTTGATACATTCTTTTTAATCCTGGAACAACAATACAGCTCATTTATTCATTATAAAAAAAAATAAATCCCTAGAGACATAGAAATTTAAGATATTACACTTCTCTATTACTGGCTTAAGTGGTTAATGACATACTTTACTATTCTGTCTATGCATTCTATTACTGGATCTCAGTTTAACATAGTAAAAATTAATGCTGAGAATCAATAATAAGTAAAACTTTAATTGAATCTATTTTTCTCCTTATGAATAGTATGCACCAGTACAGATGACTTCTTGGTTCATGGCTGTGGTGGTTTGACCTTGGCTAACTGCCAGACGCCAACCCAGATGCTCTCTCATTCGCCTTCTCAAAAGGACAGGAAGAGAAAATAAGATGAAAAAGCTCATGGGAGATCACTTGCCAATTACTATCACAGGCAAAACAGACTCAACTTGGGGAATTTTTTTTTTTTGGCCAATTAAAGTAGATTTGGGTAATGACAAACAAAACCAAATATTAAACCAACACCTTTCCTCTGCATTTACCTATGCCCAGCTTCACTCATGGGAGATCACTTGCCAATTACTATCACAGGCAAAACAGACTCAACTTGGGGAATTTTTTTTTTTTGGCCAATTAAAGTAGATTTGGGTAATGACAAACAAAGACAAATTAAAACACCTTCCCCCCACCCCACACCTTTTTCCTAGGCCCAACTTCACTCCTTCGTTCCTGACTCCTTTACCTCGTCCTCACACTTCTGAGGGGCACAAGGGAGTGGGGAATGGGGGTTTGTGGTCAGTCCATAACAGTTCCTTTCTGATATTCTTTCATCCTCACACTTTGCCCCTGCTTCAACATGATTCCTCCATGGACTGCAGTTCCTTCAGGAAATACCTACCTGCTCCACCGTGGTCTTCTCCACAGGCCTGCAGAGGAATGTCTTCTCCATCACCTGGAATACCTCCTCCTCTTCCTTCTTCTCTCACCTTGGTGCTTGCAAGGTTGTTTTTCACATTTTATTTTCTCACTACTCTTTCAGGCAGCAGTTTTCCTCTTCCCAGATATACTTTGCCTGGGGTGCTGCCATCATGGCTGAGGGGCTCAGCCATCCCCTGTGGTGGGTTCACTGGAGCAAGCTGTATCTGGAATGAGGCAGCCATGGCTGCTCATCACAGACATCCCCCAACTCCTCCCACCAGCACCTTGACACCTATACCCAATAAAAGGGGCCAATATATAAGTTCTGTGTACCTATATGCAACTCTAACTCTCTTATTTTGACATTATTCATTTTATAAAGTGAAATTTTATACATTAAATAAGGAAGAATACAAAACCTAATAAAGCTCCTAGCAGCTATTTATAGATGATCACGTTTGGGGTTTTTTCCAAAGTATCTTTGGAAAGTTAACTATGAAAGTTCTTTTTTTCATTTTGCAACTTTTCAAGGTTAATCAAGCTGTCAGGAAGAAATTGCAAATATATGTGCCTGCACTCAAGAGTACAAATGTGCAATCACAGCAGGAAAAGGAATATGTTTTTCACTTGGTTGCAATGCATTTATCGGGAGAGTTCTCAAGGAAAATGGTCTGTAACTTAGATGTAGTTTTAAGTCATTTTTAAAAAATTCTTCTAATGCTATGTTGCTAATGCCATTTCAAAATACTGCTTTGTAAGGGCATAAACTAGGAATGAACTCATAAGGAAGAGAAATAGACAGTTAAATCATATTTCTTTTCTTTGTTTTATCTGTGTCTTATATTGATCCTTAGCACTACATTTTCAAAAACATAAGATTGTCACAGCCACCACTGACAATTGCTTATCTAATTGGGCATGCAACTAAATTGCATGCAATTTAACTTTTCAACAGGTAACAAGATGAGACACGGGCTTGGCCTAGTAAAGATGGTTAGTGAATAAAAAAGTGAAAAGCATTTATTTTTAATTCCTTCTCCTTTCTTCCTGAAAGCAAGTTAAGATCAACATCATTTAAACAACCTTTTATGCTTTTGCATGGATGACAAAACAAGCTGGTAGTGTTCAAAATTAACTCTTCCCTTTCTTTACTGCTTTCATCACTAGTCTCTTAAAATTATTTTATTTCTCTGGATTGATCAGCTGAAGTCTTAATCAACAGGGAAGGCATAAGTCAGCTGCATTGCTGCAGGAGCCACTACCAGAATAAATTGCTTTAAAGCAGTATAAATTTTACTGACACAACAGTGAATGAAGAATTCCTTAGCATAAGAACAGATATACTAGTCAAATCACAGATATATCTAGTCAAGTAACTGGCTTTGTTAGTGACCTGTAGTGGACAGTAAAGTAAAAAGCAGGTATTGCCACATCCTTATTTTGTGCACCCTTTGAAGTATCAATTATGACTAGGAATTAAGCTTTCAAGTAGTATATAGCTAATGTATGTCTTTTCCTGGAGCTATTTTCTGCCACTATAGTTGTGTGATCATTTGAATACAGCACGAAAATTCAAGCACTTGAGTTTGTAGATTACAAACTTTATGTCCTAGAGAGAAAAAGAAAAAAGAAGAAAAGTAGCAGTAACAAGACAAAAATCTTGAGTGACGTCCAAATGAAGTTTCTTATTTGCGTGTTTATTTTTCTTCAGAAAGCCAACATTCAGCTTTTTCAAGAGTAATATGATAAAGGTGTTCTTAGTTGCTCAAAGTCAAGCAGCATTTCAGTGGTTTCTGGGGGCTATTTTAGGCTTTCTGTCTGTCATCTCTGAGTACTGGCCATATTTGCACCCTGCTTTTCTCAGTGTTCTCTCTGTTTGCTCATGTTTGCTCTGTCTTGTGCCACTCTCCTTTTCCCCTGGCCCCGCATCTGTCTCAACCTGCCCTCTGCTTGGTGCTCACTGAGGGAACACATTTTTTCAGGAAGGCTCTAATTGTCTCAGCATGGAGCTGACAAACAGGCAAGGCAAACAGGTTTCTCTCCTTCCTTGATGGTCAGAAATATGTATCTTTTTATCACAAGTTTTAAACAAGAAATTTCTCTCTTGCAGGCACTTTGAGATCCAGGTGAGCCTTATTTTCTTCCTAAACTGCAGATTATTATAGAGTTCCACTGGTGCCCCTCACACGCTGAGTTTCATTGAGTACGTGGATAAAATGTTGCCAACTGTGAGATGGCAGACACTGTTTAATCTAACACTAACAGCACCACACTGGCTACTGGCAGCCCCGCCTCATGGCATGTTTAGTTTGGAGGAGAGGAGGCTGAGGGGAGACCTCATTGCCCTCTACAACTACCTGAAAGGAGGTTGTAGAGAGGTGGGTGTTGGCCTCTTCTCCCAAAAGAATAATGACAGGGCCACAGGAAATGGTCTGAAGTTGCGGCAGGGGAGGTTTAGACTAGATATTAGGAAGAATTACTTTACTGAGAGAGTGGTCAGGCACTGGAACAACCTGCCCAGGGAGGTGGTGGAGTTGCCATCCCTGGAGGTATTTAAGAAACGTGTAGATGTGGCACTTCAGGGCATGCTTTAGTGGCCGAGATTGTAAGGGTTTTTTTGTGTGTGTATGGTTGGACTCGGTGATCTCAGAGGTCTTTTCCAACCATGTTGATTCTGTGATTCTGTGTCAGTACTTCTGTCCACTAGTCAGATAGGACTGTATCTTAGGTTAGTCTGAGCTGTCAGGTGCTGCTACATGTGAATGCCAAACTGACTGATAACTGTGGAAGCAAAAAAAGAGGGATTCTGTACGTTTTCTCTGGCTGAATTTTGCCCTAATATTAAACAATAAAAACTAAAATCTCTTCTGCATACTTTACTGAAGCAAGCTGGGTGAGTAAGGGTTAAAAAACATGAATGAATGCTCCAAACATTTTTGCACCAGAGTCATAAGGTTAACCAAGTAATAAGATACTTTCATAAAATGTCCCTGAGCTTTCACATTGGATTTTTGTTGATTTATGTTGAGCACATTTTTCTTTGCTTCTCAAAATCAAAATTTCAGAATCAACTTTGCCACACTTTTTTATGTCCTCATATTCAGATCTTTATCAATCATCACACTTTGCCTCCCCATTTCATATTCTAACACTGCTTTTCAAAGCCTACCTCTTTCACCTATGGCCCCACAATTCTTGTCTGCCCCCCATATGAAAGACAGCAACATTCACAGCCACAGCATTCTTCTCTTCCTGCCTTGATGATCAGGCTCCTTCTCTCCACATCCTCTCCTTAAGTGTTTTTCAGTGTCTCTTCTCTTCCTTAATTCCAGCTTCAGTTTTCTCAGTGGAATGAGTAATTCCTGATTCTCTCCTTGTTTCTGATCTTTCACCACAAGTGTCCTTGTGGATTGAATACTCTGCACATCCTCTTGGTTTATTTGTATTCTCCTTCTACTATTACTGTCAAGCTCTGTGTGTTTCTTCCCCTCTCTCCTTTATGTGGGATTATTTGCACTGTAGTGTCCTTCTTCAAAACCAATTCTTCTGTTATTGCTTCCTTGTTTTCTTACACATCATTCCCCAAAGAAGAGTATCAGGACATTCTTCTGATAAAGTAATGCAACATTTCATCATCTTTATTTCTCTAGGCCTCCATCAGTTTCCCTTTTCTCCTTATCTGTGTCACTTTAATGGACTCAGCCAGCTCTCTGAGGCATGGGTAAAGAATCCCTATAAAACACTGCATGAAACTGGTGAACATCTATAAAATTTTCAAAACAATAAAGATTTAAAATTAGAAATACTTCCTTTAAATTAATCACCAGTCTCAGTTTTCTGATGAAAATGGCACAGGCACTAAATCAGGTCTACTATTATCAAAGACAGAATCAAAAGGAAGATAGATAGTACATAAACCACTTAGAACCACTTAGAACTTTCTCCATTTCAGTTTTACATAATCCTCTTATCCTACAAAATAATTTTTATTATTTTTTAGGTGAACTAAGAATGATCATAAACACTAACCGTTTTCAAATTTCCTTTGAAAAGTACTGAATATGTTGTCTTATACATTAATTCTATTTTCCAAAATAATTCTCAGTGTTGTGGATGCAAAGCATGCTAAAATGGATGGTTTACAGTGTCTGCAAAAATCATTGCTTTTTTGATGAGCCTAAGTGGATTCCATTGGCTGTTAACTGTGAGTAGGGTTACTTGCTAATTGCTTGGTTTTTTCTCCTAAACTATACTTTTCACAAATCAGATCAGCAAACTGACACCTTCTTAGAAAAACTAAAACAAAAATCTTTAGTCTTGTAACTTTTTTTAATGATTCTTTAGTACAGTGAAAGCTTTGAAAAGTCTTGTCTTCTCTTTTTGCTTTGCAGATTGTCTTAATTCCTGAAAGAAGCCTGTATTTTTAGTTTCAGGCATCTGGTCTATAGAGACTGCTTTCCCAGCTCCCCTCTCCCCATATTTAAAGGTCTAAGTATGTAATTCCTACTGTTCATGTTTTAGGTTTTGCTTTGGTTGGTTTTTTTGTTAGACAAGATTTGCAGTGCCATGAGTGAGATAAGATGTCATCCCAGAAAGTAGGTGAGGTTAATATTTACCAGCTGTAACCTCCAGTTGTAATATGAGGAGACATTCCTTTAATAAAGTGAGGATAATTCAAATCAGATGCTTCTAAAGATTAAAAAACAGGAAAAAAATCAAAATTATTCCTGGAGTACCATAGCAGAAGCTTAACTTTTTAAAATTATGCATGTATAACTGTTTTTATTGTCTGGATGAGTCAGAAATCTCTCAAAAAAGTTTTACAAATACCTCAACAAAATGCTGAAGTTCTTACTCATAAGTAATTTTCATTCACTAAACCAGTCTCACTGGTGCACATACCCAAAACAGACATGAACAAACTGTCACCAAGAGCTCAGGGGCCAGTTTCTTTTTCTCTTAGATGGAGGCTGTCACGCATTTCACCAGGTCCCTGATCTGAATAATTACGGTATCAATTATTGAATTTCAAGGAACGGTACTACATCCCAGCAAGGAAGACTAGGTATATTCTTACATTTTATTCCTAATATGCCTTTACCACTATTTTAGGGACTAAATTAGCTTCACCTCAGGCTTTTAATCTATAAAATATGAATGAATCCTGATAGGTATGCAGGATTTTTACACATTCAAACTATTACAGAGCTTGAGATAAAAACTATGTCATATAATAACAATAATAATTATATATTTTTATTGTATTTGTATCTTGAGCAGAAAGAATATTCAAACCAGGAGTATGTAAAATTGTTGTCATAGTTATGATGAGGATTAATGCTCTGAAGAAAAAATTTTTATATTATCGAGCTGTTCATCTCATTAATTGTTGTTCCCTTTCCCACAGCTACTTTCTCTGTCCAATGAGACACACATACTCCAATAGTTAATTTGCTTTTTCCTTCAGGATTCTAGTAGATGGGAAGTGAGTGGTGGGTTAGGAGAGTTGTACCATCCTGTTAAACCTATCAAAAATAAATTTAGGTTTAATAAAGGAACAAAAATTGTCATATGAACAAATGAGAGTCAGGTGAGTATTTTCTAACATAACATGAAGTTTCTTCTACTAAACTCCAGTAATTTATCTAACTCAAACATATATGTATTTATTTTTCTTGTCCTACCTGCTTAAGAAACCCAAGCTAAATAATTATCCCAAGTGGGATGATATATTTCATGTTGGGCACCATTAACAAAGCCAAGGAAAATACAGGCCTAAGCTTAAACTCTCCTCTCAAAATGAGCACTATGTTTATGAGAAACAATATCAGTTAAATCCTCTGACACTGAATGAACACACTTTTCCCAACAGTTTGACCTAACTGCCTGAAAACTTCCTAAGGGGAGATGGAGATTTAGAAAGATGTCTACTTTTTTGGTTGCTGAACTTTGCATAGAATTTCTAAATAATAAAGTGCTGAGGGTTAGGGAAGATAACAAAGACAGTAGCAAAAGCCTGTGGTTTAGACCAGCCACATGAAACAGAGGGTTAAGGTTCAAATTCATTCTCCAATATATCAAAGGATGCCTTGAGACAGGCAATGAAAAGGCACAGAAAATTGTTTTATCTTTCCCAGATAGTCCACAGCTTGGTATTTAAGAAAATCCTCTAGTAAATTGCAGGCTTAAGTCTCCTGAGGCAGTGAAATAAATTGAATCAGGTTTTCTTAAATTGTGTGTGAATGCTCTAAGAATTAAATTATCTTCATTAAATCTGTGTTTTTAGCTGTCACATATGTCATTTTTTTCAAATAATATTATCTGGCCAGTTCAAGCTAAGTCCTCAAGTATTTGTAAAATGACCAACACCTTTTTTTTTTCCTTGACCTACAGTTTCATAAGTAAGTCACCAGGTTTTACAATATACATGCTAAATCTATCTTTACACAAATAATTAATAAGGGTCATTTGGAAACCAAAGAAATCAAGCAATTCCTAACTAAAGTAGCACGTTGCAGCAATAAATAAAGTGTATTAATAATAGCATACCATGAAGTCTGTTTGAATCAACCTCTTCATGAATAAAAATTATGTTTTTGCTAGAATTGCTAACACTTTTAGATAGAAAATTAAACATAATTACATTTATTCAAAAGACAGTGAATTCAGTTTCAAATATTTTTACTAAAAATTTTGAAAAATAGCCTCTTACATGATCAAAAAGATTAAAAATTAACTAGCTTGTTTTGAAACCAACAACACATAAAAATAATCAATTTATAACTTCAGGTGAAACTAATTTTCAGGATTTAATAACATAGATGAAAACGTTTATGACTCAGCTTTTAAATGATTACCTTGCTCTGATTTTTTTTTCAGTTGGTCTGAGTCAAAAAACCCCAAACCCTCAAAGAAGAACTTTAAATTTTAAGAGATTGTTCAACTTGGGTGCCATGCCTGCATGCATTTTCACAAACATTAAAACATACTTATAATTTATTGAAGGCTACATACAGCCTTTCAATATCCAAATTATTGATAAATACAGGGTGGAGTTCAGTTGCCTAAATTGAGTTTTTCAGTGTTGCTTTACTTGATACTCTAAGATATCTCCTCTGGCCTCCAGATCTTTCTCCAGAAACTCATTTGTTTCTTGTAGGTCTTCCATCTTTGTTTGTCAGGCAGCCCTATGTGGATGTCACAGTGAGGAATACAGTTCCCTGTAGAACAGGATTAGGTTCTCTAATTCCTTTAAGAATAGTGAATATTTCTAAGATTGCTTATAATGTGATGGTTTCTGTATCTAATGGGACTGTATCAGCAGTGAGCTTTCCCAAGGTGAGTATCATGCTTGGGAACCTTGCCATCCCATTTGATCCAAATCAAATAGGAGTTAATTGGGTTTTATCTGAACATTGTTGACACAATCCCCATTGATACCCTTTTTCTATGAGTCCTGTACATAATCTAAAAGGGGGGTCCAGTATTACATAGCCTGATATTCTGAAACATCATGTATTAATAAATGAAATGCTTCTTCAAGAATAACTGTCCATTCCCAGGTAACGCACCACTTTAACAAATTATATAAGGGTAAAGCAATTATATCAAATCCTGGAATATGTGCTCACCAAAATCTGAAAGACCCTAAGGCTTGTTGGTGCTCCTTCTTATTAGAGGGTCATTTTAAGTTGCTGCAAGGTTATCAGAGGGAATACACTGCCACCTTGCCAGGTTATGCCAAAAAATCTAACTATTTGACTAAGTTCTTGTTGTTTGCCTTTGGGGATAGTAATTCAAAATAAGATTTGTAATGGAAGGGAAAGCAGCACATCGTGAGAAAAGATACAAAATATTTATCATTCACTATTAGCATTATATAAGGGTTTTCAGTAATATTAATTGAAAAAAAATTTGGTGGCTGGAAGAGATTATCAGAAGTCCCTCTGATAGTTTTCTAGTAATAGGGTTGGGGGAGCAGACAGGACAATACTGCTAGCATCCAGGATCAGTGCAACCTCTCTCATAATTAATCTGATACTATCTGTAACTGACCTGTCATAAAACCTAATCCTCAATGGAGATCCCATGAGTACCTTAATTCTAAAACTCCTTTCTGTTTGTCAGGGGCTTCTTTTGTGTCAGATGGATTAGTTTTAATGGAGAGCTTTTGAACATTTTGTCCCTTACAATTTCCCTTTAGTGCTTGGGCAATCTTGACCTAAACTTCTCTTTTACAGACTGTTGTTCTGGGAGTGGTTCCCTGTCCTTGTTGCTTTCCCATAGGGGCTATCCAGTTTTGCAGCCTGTGAGCCTTTAAAACAGTGTTCCTGCTGTGTAACATTAAGGTTAAACCCTTCACCCCCAAAGGCACTGCATTTTGCAATAGTCTTCTTTTTCCTTCTGCTGTTGCTGTCACAGCCTTATGTCCCAGACTGTAGCACCCTGTTCCTTAAGGACATCCCAAGCAGTCAGACTCATTGTCCATTCAGAAAACCCATCAGGAGTATTTCAGGGAGGAGGAGGGTTACAGTCCCATAGTCCTGGCATTTGTCTAAGAGCATGTATCACTGAAGATAATAGAGAGGACCTATAGGGACCAACCCCTGCATTAGGGTTATGAATAATTTTTCTCCTCACAGAAATATTTGTTTGGCCTCATTCCAATCAAGAATAATGGCTCCAGCTCCTGTTTGATAGCACCATGACACCTATCTAGACACTTTGCTTTTTGCCATATTCTAAGGACCTCTGCACTAGCTATTGTACAGTTTAGATTATAGTGGTCATCATGACATGGGGCAGCAGGGAAGTGCCTTTCTTTCTGTCAGGGGCTGGGAGTTGTACTGTGTAAGTTTGAACAATGAGGTGCAAAGGGACTGTCTTATTTGGTTTAGATTCAGGTAACAAAGAGTGGGTAGGAGGCCTGTTGCCAGAACCAGACACGAGGTGGGGGCAAAAGGCCAAGAATCATCCTCTTCACAATAAGTTTTCAGTATATGTATCTTTTCAATGCTCTCATTGAGACTAAGCATGCTTGCTCTTGTGCTGGCTGTTGTAAAGCCAGAGGTCTGAGATTAGTTTCTAATTCCTGAAGTTGACTTTTATCAGGACTATGAGATTCAAGGGGCAGTTGCTCTAACTGCTCTAACTCACCGTAAAACCTCTTGAGCTTCCTCGTTAACAGCTCTCAGCAAAGTGCTTGCAGTTGCATATGTCTCTGTGAGAAGCCCAATACTTCCCTGCCACTCCTGAAATTCAGCTCGCAGGAGATGTTGCGATTTTCCATGTTCTTCTGCTACCTTTTGATGTTTTCTCCTACCTTATCCCAAGTGCATGCATCCATTACCTGTGTATTTTACAGAATCCCATTTCTGAAACTAATTAATGTCACAACCTAAAGGGCTACCCAACCTGTAGGTGTGTAAAGATGACTGTGGGTTCATAGGAGTTCATAATACACAAGTATAGGGAGGCTTTTATCCCCTAAATTTCTCTACTTTACACATGCTATCATAAATACCACAAAAATCGCCTCTAGCAAGTATGCTACCTCAAAAAATCATGATCACCAAATATACCTATGATTAATGTAGTGAATATATATGTATATATCAAGCTATTACAAATTACTACCAGTGATGAAAAATATAGTGTCAATCAATAATAGGGCAGCAGTCAATAATAATAACAATCATTTGCATAGCATCAACTGTGGAAGTATACATTATTACAGGTTACTAAAAACATAATTGGTGAAAAAATTATCAACAATATAACAGCAGATATACTTATGATAGATATTATATGGGTATATAATATCGATATCAAGTGAATTTGACAGATTTTCAGAAGGGGATAAACCATCCCAAAGGGGAGAACAAACAGATCCCAGAAGGGAACTCAACCATCCCAGAGGTGGGACAACAAACTGAATCAACCCCAGAACTGGGACCACAGAGGGGATCAATAAAGTAACAGACAGAGTCTGCCTTCAAAGACGATCTGCATCACAGAGTCTGGAGTCAGCCAGCTGTCCCTGGTGAGAGTCCAAGATCTCGTAGAAAGATTGTGTGGAGAATTCAGCCTGTTTAGGAAAGGAAAATTACATGCAGCATGGGAAGTTCTTGAAGAAAGAAGCTACATTTGGGATAAAAATTAAGTCCTTTTTATATCACAGAGACATGAGGACATAGGACACCAACATTTTGAACAGTGAATAGATGCTGCTAATCTCTGGTTTTCACCTGTAACAGCCAAGAGATGGTGATGTTTTCTATTCTTCCAGACCAATTTTATTTTCCCAGACTGTTTCCACTTTTTCAGATGATAAGTTGCCATTACAGTTTCTTGGGTTTTGCACTTATCAATGGTATCTCAGGATACCTCCGGTTTCTAGGTACCCAGCTGTATTTCAAAGATACCAACTGCACTTTTCAAGGATGTTTCTGCTTCCAAGGTCTAGTTTCCAAGCTCACAGCTCCCAGGTTGGCAGGCAATTTCTCTGTCAGTGTTTTTCAGCAGACATCTTCTTCTGTTCAGTAATTTTCTCCTTCTAACCAGGCCATCTTTATGGCTGCTCACATCAACAGGAAAATCCTCCATTTCCACTGACAACTGGAACTTTGACACCAAAACTGTGGATAATAAATGCAACTTTTGTGAACCTGAAGCTGGACTTACTTGAAAGTAAAACTATTCCTATGCAGCAAAAGTATTTGAAATCACTACCATTCAAATATGAAAGAAACCTCAAACAACAAAACATCCAAAGGTTTGCACTAGTGAAGTAAATATTTTCATCTAGTTTGTGGGAAGTATTATCTCTGTCATTACACACTATTACAGTACATGTGTTTATTCTGTTAGTGAGCATTATCCAGTCACTTCAGACCAGAATATTTCAGAATACTTTTACAGTCAGTTCTCACATCTCCAAGGCTGTTATATAGGGTCAAGAAATTGAATCACAGAATCATACAATATCTCAAGTTGGAAGGAACCCATAAGGATCATCGAGTCCAACTCCCCGTTCTTCGCAGGACCACCTAAAACTAAATCATATGACTAAGAGCATCATCCAAACACTCCTTGAACATACAAGTGGAAACATTTTACCCCTTTTCTATTCAAAAGTTGTAAACTTAACTGAAATGAAATTCTTAGGTGACTGACCATACGTTCTGCTCACATATGCAAGGTTTGATATTAAGATGGAGGTTTTATTTAAGTCAGGCTGTCAGTGCCTTTATGTTGTCCTTGTTTTGTTTCTGCAGTAATGCTTGTGTAGCATGCGGTGTGGCTGACTACATACAGCCTGATTGGAACTGTTAAGTTTCTGCTTATCTTGAGGCTGGTCAGTCATGATGCCCTGGCAGTCCATTTTTTTGATTGTTCACTGAGATTTCTTTAAGTGCATTGCACTTTCCTCACTGAGTATATTCCAATCTGTCCTGACAGAAGAAACAAGGAGAGAGATACTTCACATCTAAGAGGTTTCATCCCAATAGGCAATCAGGATGCAGCTATGAGGTGCTAGCGAAATTTGGAGTTGACCAGATACGTACTTAGTGATCTTTGTCATCTCCTGGCAAGTCTTCACAGCTCAGTAAGAAAAAGGTGGGGAACAATCTCTGGCTGCAGAACAGGTAGCATGCATAGTTTCTTGTAAAAAGGGATTAGAACCAATCTACTATGTATCAAATGCATTTTAGAGTGAGATTGTCAGAGCAGCTAGTGATTCTACTTTATAATAATTTAAAAATTTATAATTCACAATTATAATACAGATTATGTATCATATAAAATAATATGTATATTTACTAGCATCATTGTTATATTGTTTTATGGAAAAAAGACATTCATAAAGGTGCAATAAGAAACCATATTGCATTTTTTAGAAACAAATAGCACACTACTAAGAATTTTCAGGGCTGTGCATTTTCAAATTAAAGTATGTGTAAAGAAACAAAAGGTTAAATGCCTAGATGTCTCAGTCTATAATATATACGCAAATAGTAGACAAAATCTTGAACAACCAATCTATTTTGTTGATATTTTACAAACAAGTTTTGGAACACTAGGGTGAATAATATTTAGCAATATATGAGACAGAAACGTACATTCTCTTCATTGCCAGTGGTTTTAAGCTATTTGTCTCACTTGTTCTTTCATGTAAAATTAGCCAGGTGTGTTTTAAAGGTGTAGTCTTTATTTTATTTAAACACAAATTTATGTCTTTCATGATTGATGCAATTAATTATAGTTATTGCTATTATGGTTGTTTGCAAGTGCAATTTATATGTAAATTTAATTCTGAATTATTCATCTTGTTAAATTTGATTTTCCTGATAAGCCATGAGACAATTAGTGTCTTATATGATTGCATTGTTTTCTTGTTTTACACACAGACATACCATTATTTTATTGATTTTTCTTAATTATATGAATAAATACCCATAATGAAAATAGCAATAATTACTGAAAAGGATCTAAGATACCTTTAAAAAATAAATATCAATTCTAATAAAGGAATTGGTTCCCAGATCTGAAGGAATCTTATCTAATGGAAACCTGACTTTTCTAATCTATGCTTTGTATTAGAAACACTACAGGATAGGCAAAGAATACCAAACCAAAGAGCAGCAACCCCTCACCTCAGAATAATTCTAGAAACAAAAATAAGGAGTTCCCACTTCAGATGACTAAGGTTACTGTTAGGCCATGCAGCCAGCCTTTTCTCTCATCTGGCATTTTTGCTGCAGTGGTGGCTTCTGTGAGAAGACACCAGAAACTGTCCCCATGTAGGACAGAGCCAATCTCAACCATCTCTAAGACAGACCCATGGCTGGCCAAAGCTGAGCCCATCATTGATGCTGGTGGCATCTCTGTGATAACATATTTAAGAAAGGGGAAAAAAGAATATGCAGAAAGAGTAAGAAAATGTGAAAGACACAATTATGCAGATACCAAAGTCAGTGAAGGAGAAGTGGAAGGAGGTGTTCCAGGTGCTGGAGCAGAGATTCCCTTGCAGCCCATGGAGAGGACCATGGTGACACAGTTTGTCCCCCTGTAGCCCACAGAGGACCACAGTGGAGCAGATACCCACACTGCAGTGCTGCAGCAGGATATGCCCTGAAGGAAGTGACAACCTGTGGACACCCCACAGTGAAGCAGGTTTTCTGGCAGGACCTGTGACCCTGTGGGGAACCCAAGCTGGAGCATTCTATTTGTGAAGGACTCTATCCCATAGAAAGGACCCATACTGGAGCAGTTCTTGAACAACTGCAGCCCATGGGAAGGACCCACACTGGAGCAATTTGTAAAGGGCTATGTCCTGCAGGAGGGACCCCATGCTGGAGCATGGGAAGTGTGTGAGGGGGAAGGAGCAGGAGAGATGAGGTGTTATGACCTGACTGCAACTCCCATTCCCCATTCCTCTGTGACACTCATTGTGGTGGAAGACTGAAGACTCAGGAGTGAAGCTGAGCATGGAAAGAAGGGAGGCATGGGGAGAAGATGGTTTTAGGGTTGTGTTTGTTTATTTGTTGGTTGGGGTTTTTTTGGGTTGTTTTTGGTTTTATTTTTTTTTAGTTCTCACTATCCTACTCTGTAATTAATTGGCAATAAATTAAATTAATTTCTCCAAGTCTATTTTGCCGGTGAAGTTAATTGGTGAGTGGTTTCCGTGTCCTTATCTTGAGCACTGAGATTTTCATCATATTTTCTTCCCTGGTCTTCCTGAAGAGACGGAGGGATAGAATGGCTTGGTGGGCACCTGGCAGCCAGCTACACCTGGCAACCCACTACAAAGGGCTCAGTTCTTCAAGGAGGAGAGAACTCTTCTGACAAATGTGAGATAATTTATAACTTCCAGACTATAATTGCTAGTGTGGTAGGTTGGTTCTTTTTTCTACAGGAAATATATGAACTATGTGTACTATAAGTCCCACCTTCATACAACAAACTAGCTGCAACTGGAAGTAAGGTGCCAAAATATACTTTCAAACATACTTTCCTCCAGCATTTCCCACTGGCTTACAAACTTATTTTTAGTCTAGCCTTTGTCATCTAATTCTCCCATGTAATCTATACAAAAAATTGAAAAGCTTAGTTCAGCACTATGAATTCCATTCTTGCAATGAATTTTCTAACTTTTAGTCAATGAATACTTTATCAAGCATTACAATGCCTGGACTCTTCCTAAATTTGGGTCTAAAGTTTGTTTGTGGCTTTATCTCTATGCCCAGAGTTCTAACTGATTAAATTAGAGAAATATTTATCTGAAATCCATCAGGCTTTGTTCCATATTAATAGTAGATCATGAGAGAAAGTTAGCAGCTGATAGATTTTTGAAAGAGATATTAGATAGCTTCATTGACGTTTGTACCTCTGGAAATATTTTTATTTAAAATACTGAGTCACAGAAAATTTATCAGAAAATAAAATCTGGAATTTAAGTGATATAAAACTATACCAGCTGAAATCAATGTCAAGATTTGGTGATCTTGACTGTGTTTATCTAGTTGCACCAGTTTATTATAGACTGTAATATTCTCTTTTTTCTTGATTACCTTTGGAAATTCTCTCTCTAGCATTAAATGAATAAATGCTTTGTAAATTTGTAAAGTACACATTTTCAATGTTTTGCAAGCTGCAACAGCAAGGTATTTTCCTAAATAAATAAATAAATATATCTTAAATAGATCCATAGAATTCAATGTTACCTGTTTTTAATGCATATTGTCATAATTATTGTTTTGAAGAAAGTAACAGATTTCTTGTCTTGAAGGGTTATGCTCTGCTGGAAATTATGAAACTTTCAGCTGTTTAGATGCAGAGAACAGTAATTCTTCAAGCTTAGTGAAGTTTCGCTCTATGGTTATTAAAATAAATTAGAGCTTGTGAAAACTATGAGTATAATGAAATTTTGCCTGGAACAACAAAAGACTTATTGCATTTTGTCAGAAGTTCTTTTTTACCTTGAGACTGTTGTGTGAAGTAAATTGCCAATTAAAAGCATCGGAAAGGCAGTACTACAATCTTGATCCTCTTTCTTACCCATTAAAAAGCCCAACCATTTTCACAAAAATAAAGACCAGTATTAGAAACTTAGGGCTGATTCAGTTCTCAGCACACAGCCATCTACTGCTTCATGGATTTTTCTGATTCAGAAGGACAGTTCTTGTGTACTATAGATGAGTCTTTTGTGGATGCCTTAGATACTGTAGGAAATCTCACAGATATTAGGTAACTGAACTAAGTCCTCAATCCCCAAGAGTGTTAAGAAGAATAGAAGAAAACATGGTGGAATGATTAAGGAATGTCTAGAACTTCTTTTCACATGTTCTATAAAATGAGCAAGGTCAACTCAATTAAGAAGTGGCAGGCTCAAGAGTTTTTATTTATAAAAGGAAACAGTTCATACATGGACATGCAAATGCTAGACATTACTGACAAAGGAGGTTGCAGAGACCAATAAACTGGTCTCTGGAAAGGAAGAAGTGAGGTTCATCTGAGCCATTATTAATATGTCGTGTTAAGAAAAAGAAATCTGAAGGAATATTAAATCTCATGCCTTTGTCTTGGAAACAGCTTTTTAGTAAATAGAATAAAAAACATGACTGAGAGGAGAGGGTGCTAGAACAAATGAGGACAATTATTCTAAAACAAACTCTTGTTCAGGTTCTTATAACTAATGCTGGATGGTATGGAAAGTAAGTAGGGAAAAGGGTGAAAAGCTAAGCATCCATTCAGATAAAGCACTGAAAAAGAAATTAGAAGGAAAAGCTACACCTATAGGTTTGCAATACCTTTATACTGTATTCTGTAAAAGAACATTGAAAGAATAATGTAGGAAATATCACAAAGCAAGCCATTTTACTCAAGCAAGCCACACAGACAAAAAAGAGAAGTCCAGTGAGTACAAACTGCAATGAGGAGACCAATGCCTAATGCCCTAATGTATGTACGAGAAAAATGTCAAAATCAGGTTTTCTATGAAATAGTAATATCAACAGTACCAATAGCGGTACTGTGATATCTTACAGTCATTCCACGTCACAAAAAAAAATCTGAACAGCTGTGAAAATATTTAATAAAAAACCCAAACAACATAGAAAACAACAAACTCGAGAACGGCTCAGACACTGGAAAAAATCACTCTGGTATTTTTAAAGACATAGGAGGTATAACTTATCTAATTTGCTTTAGATGTGCTTAACGTACACAATTCACATCTGAACAAGTCTTCTACAGTCCTTTTACATATGCCTGTATTAATTTGAAATCAAATTGCACCCCAGGAATTACTGTTTCTCTAAGTAATTATGAAAGGGTTCAAGTAGGAAGCTCAAATGTGAATGTCTCCTCTGTGGACATTGAAAATTTGATCCAACCAGATGTCTATGAGAATATTTGAGAATCAACATGCTTTCCAAATCTGTGTAAACGCAGTACCTTCTGTGTTGACTGTCATTGAAAACAAGGCCAAAACTGGAGAGGAAATGTCTCCTTTTGTCAAAGAAGGGTAAAAAATAAAAGGGAAAATGAAAAAGTTGGTTTATCATCATATGCGACAGTTTATGCTTGTTACTTATACACATTTTTATGAAAGAGTCCATAATAGATATCTCATTCTCTTAATTTCTCCATATACCTTTAAGCAAACAATACTGTAGAAAATTACAGTCTAATCTTCCTGGGAGCATAAGGATTTCCATGGGAAATGCATTCATGATGGCATTCACCTTATTTCACACACTGAAAAAAACATCTTTAGATGAATTGAATCTTTCTCTACAGGTATTCTACCTGTTAAAGGGCAAAATTAAGCTTCCTTAAATGTAGGTGTGCAGTGTTATCAAAGGCACCCAAGGATATTTCTCTTGGCTGCCATATACTACTCCAGAAAGTCCTGGGACCATGTAGAACTATTTTATTAAGCAACTGAGTTGTCTTTGATGTATAAATTTGCATGATGATTCTCACCATAAGACCAGATGCTTCAGTAAAGAAGCTCATCTGTGGTTCCAAACATTTCTTTGGATTCTTGTCTAGGAGTTCTTAACAGCTTGCTGAATATGAGATACTTTTAATTAAATAACCAGGGCAAAGTGAACCAACATTTTTATTGATTATTTTACATACATTAAATGTGGACTTAACTCAGTTTTCCCTACAAAGGTGATTAATGGCATTTATAAAACCTTGTAGTATCCTCTCTCACATATAGTTGGTACTCTAATTTTGGTCCTGTGTCACAGCTGCTTTTAGATCTCTCAAAAGCATTACCACATTGCACATAGTATTACACAGTTACATATGGGCCAGTATCTTCATGCTCTCTGCTTCCCTGCTTGTACATGTATCAAGATTAATTGCTAACAAACATATTTTCACACAGAAAAACATATTATGTTATAATGTTCATGGGTTTCAGACAAAAGTGTATGTGTGTCTGTAAAAAACAGGCATTTGCAGCTGTGTGTATATACACAGTAATAGATATAAAAGATCGGAAACCTCTAAACCCCACACTCTTAACGAGCTTGTAACTGAAGCACTGGAAAACTCCATCCCAGGATCTTAGAGTTACTCAACTATAGGAAAGAGAAATTCCTGTACCAGAACTTTGTCAGTTTCACAACACAAAAAGCAAAGCAGGAGAATGACCTGAAATAGCAGGTTTGCATGACAGCAGAATACAACCCCTTCATCTATAGGACAGTGAGGGGAAAAAAAAAGAAAATGAACCTTTCTAACTTAAATTTTCTAAAGCTAAAAAACACAAAGCCATCACCTTCAGGTTTTATTTTAGAGAATAAATTGTTGATGAAAGGAAACAAACAAAAAAAAACCCAACAAAAAACAAAACAAAACAACACCAACAAAAAAAAAGAACCACCAGAAAAAAAACTCCAAAGTGATTCCCCTAAAAAACATATCTGGACACTTTTTAAAAAAAGTTTCATTAAGAAGTCTTGTTATGACAATATATGAAGTTACATCGGACATGAAAAATAGCAATCAATATGAATACACAGAAGACATCTTTGTGCAACAGAATCAGAGACAGGAACCTGTGAAAAGTTACGACAAGTCTTGTGGTGAAA
>KZ505981.1:384129-397260 GCA_002844005.1 Limosa lapponica baueri
TTTTTTTTTTTTTTTAACCTTCATGAGCTTCACATTTTCTGCTGCTAATTTCATTCAAACAATGCCAGTTCAGTCTTCTAAGCATGTGAAGTGGATGTCATGTTTGGTTCAATGAAAGATTTTTGGCTGATGATTTTGCTTACAGCAGATTACAGTGCTGCCAGTCCAAGAGCTTAATGCTGTGTACTAATTCTAACAAATCAACAGTAAAAGAAGGTTATGTCGAGATGGCTAAGGAACAGTAGGTTAACTATAGGTCTTCATATACTAAGAAAACAGAAGTTACTCATTTAATGCAAAGATTGCAATACAAAGAAAACATCATGTCAACAACAAAAGCCTCCAAGTATGTACTTTACAATTTTGCCTTTATCTACTAGTTATCCTATCAGAGAAATAAATTAAATTTACTGAACAGTTTCTTCTTGGCTGTACTATATTGGCTATTTTTAACTCTTAATGGTTCTCAAAAAAACCCAAAACAAACCAAACCTTATTGTTATTCATTCCTTTGGGCCTCCTTTGTCCTTGATCAGCTCTAAATACTCAGAGACTGCTTCCATTAATTCCTTAAATACTCTAGAGCAAACAGAGTCAGGCTCCATCAACTTATATATGTATAACTTCTGCATGGTGTTCTTCCATCTAATTCTTGATATTAGCCTGCAATCCTAATCTGTTCCTTTAAATTAATGATGTTTAAAGATGGGCTTTATGTCCTCAAATGGTATCCATATAAACGTGTAGTATCTAACATAGAGGATCTCTGGACTGAAAGTTAGTGTAGAGGGAGGGGAGCAATAGCTGAGTCTATTCAGTCTGAAGAAGATATCATGGACCAATTACTGGGAGTATGCTTTTTTTTTCTCTCCATTGGCTATGGACAGTGTTGAGGTCTTACTTCAGTTGCCACACAGAATTAACTGCTGATTTTTGCAGTATCATTGGGTATTCCAGCTGGCTGGTCCTCCTGGTGTAGCATAACATGTGTTGAACAGAATGGAATAATCACACCTCTTGGTTTGATGACTATATGGTTGCTCATGCATTCCAGGACATTGTTTGCCTTCATTGCTGGAAGAGGTCTTGTTCAGTTCACTGTTCACCAGCACCCCTAGCCAGTCACACCCCAGCCTGTACTGCTGGTTGGGATTACTTTAACTCAGAATTTCACATTTATCTTTGTAAAGTCTAAAGCAGTTCTTCTCGGCTAAATCTTCTGTCCTGTTGAGGTATGCCTACATTGCTTTTTTTCAGTATACCTACCTCTCCTGCCAATTTGGTGTCATCTGTCGTAAGGGTGCATTCGATCCCATCATTCAGATTGTTTAAAAAGACAGTGAGTACTGTTGGTCCCAGTATGAACCCTTGAGGTACCCTCACCATGACCAGCTGACAGTTTGCATCTGAATCATTAATGACCAGCAGGACAGTTTAGTCACTTTTCATTTATCTTGCTGTCAATTTTTCCAGTCTATATTTTATCAGCTTCAACAAGAATGTTAAGAGAGATTGTGTCAAACACCCTGTAAAACTTGAGGTAGATGGATGTCCACTACAGGATGGACACCCAATACAGGAAGGCATTTTATCAAAGAAGGCAATCAGGTTAGTTGAGTACAACTTACCCTTTGTAAACTCAATCTCCTTGGAGAAGTTTTCCCAATCTCCTTCTTGCCTTTCATATGAGTGTAATTATCTTCCATCTGGACGAGTCTCATAATTGTCCCAGGGACTGAAGGGACACTACCTGGTCTACAGGTTTCTACATTTTCTTTTATCCTGTATATGGATGTAATATTTATGCTTTTTCAGTCATCTGGGACCTTCCTGGTCTCTATGATCTTCCAAAAATGAAAGAGAATGGCTTTGTAATGATGCATTCCAACTGTCCTAAGATTTTTTCTTGGCGTTGAAACTCGGGAGCTTACCCTTAAAGACCTAGGTGAAGAAAGTACTGAGTACCTCAGCCTTTTCTGTGTTATTTGTAACTAACTTGCCAGCCCCACTCAGCAGCAGTCTTATGTCTCCCTTGTGCTTCCACTTGCTATTAATATGTCTCTTGCCAGTTTGAGCTCCAGCTGACCTTTTGCTTTCCTAACTGCATCTCTGCATCCTCAGGCAATATTTTTTTATTCCTTGGATATCTGTCCATCTTCCCTTGTCTCATACACTTTGTTTTTGTTTTGGGGTTTTTTTTGCATTTGAAATCTCCTTATAGCTCACTCTTTAACAAGGCTGGTGTGGTGGGTTGAGCTTGGCTGGACACCAGGTACCCACCAAGCTGCTCTACCACTCCCCCTCATCAGCTGCTGGACAAAGGAGAGAAAATATAGTGAAGGCTCATAGGTCAAGATAAAGACAGTGGGAGACTGCTCACCAATTACCATCACAGGCAAAACAGATTCGACTAAGGGAAATTAATTTAATTTGTTTCCAATCAAATCAGAGCAGGGTAAAGAGAAATAAAACCAAATCTTCAAGCATCTTCCTCCTATCCCTCCCTTCTTCCCAGGCTCAACTTCACTCCTGATTTCTCTATCTAGCCCCCTCCCCAAGTAGCACAGAAGGATAAAGAATGGCAGTTGTGGTCAGTTCATCACACATTGTCTCTGTTCCTCATTCCTGCTCACATTCTTCCCCTGCTCCAGCGTGGGGTCCCTCCCACAGGAGACAGTCTTCCATGAACTTCTCCAAGGTTGGTCTTTCCCACAGGTTGCAGTTATTCACAAGCTGCTCCAACATGGGTCCTTTCCACACAGTGCAGTCCTTCAGGAATAGACTGCTCCAGCATGGGTCTCCCACGGGGTCACAAGTACTGTCAGAAAAGCTGCTTCAGGGTGGGCTTCTCTCTCCATGGGGTCACAGGTCCTGCCAGGAGCCTGCTCCAGTGTGAGGTCTCCATGGGATCACAGCCTCCTTTGAGCACCAGCTCCAGCACAGGATCCTCCCCAGGCTGCAGATAGATGTCTGATCCACCATTAACCTCCATGGGCTGCAGGGGGAAAGCCTGTCTCACCATGGTCTTCACCACGGACTGCAGGGGAATCTGCCCTGGTGCCCGGAGAACCTTCTCTTCCCCCTTCTTTTTCACTGACCTTGGTGTTTGCATAGTTTTTTCTCTCACATACTCTAACTCCTCTTTTCCAGCTGCAGTTTTTTCCCCTTATTAAATATGTGTGAGGTGCTACCGCTGTTGTTGATTGGCTCAGCTTTGGCCAGCAGCAGGTCCATCTTGGAGCTGGCTAGCATTGGCTCTATTGAACATAGGGGAAGCTTTTAGCAGCTTCTCACAGAAGCCATTCCTGTAGCCCCCCTGCTACCAAAACCTTGCCACACAAACACAATATAGCTGGTTTATTAGTATGCCTGCTTCTTTTTTTCATTTAGGGACATGCATCATATTTGTGCTTTGAGAATCCTGTTTATGTGAATCTCACAGCACTTCTGAGGTCCTTTTTGTCCTCCAAGATAGATTCCCTTTGGATCACTCCTAACAGTTCTCATAATCATAGGGATTGGAAGGCACCTCTGGAGATCATCTAGTCCAACCCCCCTGCCAAAGCAGTTTCACCTAAAGCAGGTTGGACAGTGACGGATCTAGGCTGGTTTTGAGTATCTTCAGAAAAGAAGACTCAACGAGAATACTCAGCCTTTACCCTTTACTTGTATTTCTCATGTCCCTTATGATCTTAACCTTTAAAAGTTTAGGGTCACCGCAGGAAAAGCTGTTGTTGGCAACCACATCTCTGAACAGCTCTTGGTTATTTACATGTAGTAACTCCAGAAGGGCACCAACCCTTGTTGCCCTACTCAATAAATGTGTCAAGAAACTGTCTTTGACACAGTCCAGAAATCTCCTAGATAATGTGATTCATTCAAACTGCTCTCTTCTTCTATCTTTTCTGTCTTTCTGTAAATGGAACTCTTCTTTTCACTGTCTTATTTTTACTCTGAAAGGTACTTACAAAACTTTTCCTTTTTCCTTTTTTTTTTTTTAATGTCCTTGTGTAGCTGTAACTGATCTCATGGTTATATCTTTTTCTGATACAATCCTTACGTGCTTGACCTATTCCTTTATAATAATCTTCAGTCATGTCCTTATTTTCAGTTTTGTATGATTCCTTCTTTAATAGATTTTAAAGTCATTAAAGAGCTCATTATACAGCCATTAGATTATTTCAGTGTGCCTCCTAGCTTTCCTAAGCAATAGGATATTTTTCCACTAGTTATTCACCTTATTTTTCTGCTGCCACCTTTCCAGCATAGCAATACATTTTTTTTGGTGATTACTCTGACACATATTACCTTCCAACTTCAGATGTTCAATAATTTGCCTCTGATGATTTTTTTTTTAAAGACCTTTAAGGTAGCTTCTCCCTAAAACTTTCTTCCATTTTATAAATCAAGACTTATTTCCAGGAACATCTAGATTGTTCCGACAGATTTATTTTTCAGCAAAGGAAAATGTTTCCTTTTTTCCTTTTCCTTTTCCGTTTCCTTTTCCTTTTCCGTTACTGTTCTATTAACCTGTCTGTATCTCAACCCACAAGGGTTTTTTTCCCCTACTTTACTCCTACTTCTCCTTACCTTACTGGAGAGGGAGAGCAAAGTGAACAAGCGATTGCATCATCCTAGTTGCTGGCTGGGTTTAAACCACAACAAGAGGAGAAAGCTCTGCCTTGGTAGGAACCACAGTGGGACATGCCTGACCTGTGCATCTGCACCATGGTGGGTGATAGTTATGAAAGTCTCCCAGCTGCAGTGGTGGACACCCCCATCTGCCTATCTGACTTGCTGTCTGAGGAGATTTATTCTGTTCTGGGAATTCTGAACAGGGATGCTGGGGAAAGACTTCTGAGGCTTGTCCAGCCCTCGAACTATTTCTCTATGACAGAGAATCTATGTGGGTATGCACAACACTGCCAGAGGAAACCCTGAGCATATCAAGAGTGACCTACGTGGTGCCAGGGGCAAGGGCAAAGGGTCCTGGATAGCATATCCTGAATCTTGCCAATACAGCAGAAGAATCATAGAATCATAGAATGGTTCAAATTGTAAGGAACCTTAAAGCTCATCTAGTTCAACGCCCCTGGGCAGGGACACGTCCCACTAGACCAGGTTGCTCAAAACCCCATCCAGCCTGGTTTTGAACACTTCCAGGGATGGGGCATCTACAACTGAAGACATTTGGCTTGGAAAGGACCCTTAAAGGGAGCAGGGGCATCTTCCGCTTGATCAAGTCGCTCAGAGCCCCGTCCAACCCGACCTTAAATGTTTCCAGGGATGGCGCATCTACCACCTCTCTGGGCAACCTTTTCCAGTCTTTCACCATCTTAATTGTAAAAAGTTTCTTCTTTCTATCTAATCTAAAACTACCCTCTTTCAGTTTAAAATCATTACCCCTTGTCCTATTACAACAGGTACTGCTAAAAATTCTGTCCCCATCTTTTCTGTAGGCTCTCTTTAAGTACTGAAAGACCACAAGAAGCTCTCCCTGGAGCCTTCTCTTCTCCAGGCTGAACAACCCCAACTCTCTCAGCCTGTTTTCATAGGAGAGGTGCTTCATCCCTCTGACCATTTTTGTGGCCCTTCTCTGAACCCGCACCAACAGGTTCATGTCTTTCCTGTGTTGAAGACTCCAGACCTGGATGCAGTGCTCCAGGTGGGGTCTTACCAGAGCAGAGTAGAGAAGCCTGTTAGCCATGCTTCTTTTGATGCAGCCCAGGATATGGTTGTCCTTCTGGGCTCCGAGTGCACATTGTTGGCTCATGTCCAGGTTTTCATCCACCTGTAACCCCAAGTCCTTCTCTTCAGGGCTACTTTAATCCTTTCATCCCCCAGCCTGTATTGATACTGAGGGTTGTCCTGACTCAGGTGCAGGACCCTGCACTTGGCCTTGTTGAACATCATGATGTTCGAAATATATCATTAATACAGCACTTGCATATAATTTCATAGACTGAATATTTGAGCTGGATACATTTCTTCTAATGAAACTCATCACTCTAGAGAGATAGCATGTTTTTTTCAGAAACTTATGAAAAATACAGTTTTCAGTAACTCTCCAGAAATCAAGATCTTATATTCTTTCATTTCTGAAATAAGAGTATATTAAATGGGCTGAAACATGATCAAGTGACTTTTTTTTTTCCACTGTAAAGCTGTATTTCTTTGATAAACAGTTTTTCTAATATTCAGGCATGCAACTTTCAATGAAACTATCAGACAAAGCCACAAAGTAAGCAAACAGAAATTGTCTATGTATGTATCTATCTAGAAATAAAAGAAAAAGCAAGAGAAAAGAACACTTTCTTTTTTCCCCCTTGTACCTGATATTTTCACTCACTGTAAATAAGAAATTGAAATTTTATCTACATTTTATCTACTCTTCCATATCAATTTGTTAACTTTATGGCCATTCAAAACCCAGATTTTAGGTTGTGTATTACAATGTTGTATCTCTGATAAAGGGCTCACTCTATCAAAGCTATGGAAGAGGGGAAATCATCTTTTCGTCGATAGACTGGTTAGTTATGAAAGAGTGTTGCACTTAGCATGAAGGAACTCAGTCAGTTAACTTTTATAGTTCTGAAATCTGTACAGAAAAAATGACTTGTTGAATAGATTTTAATGCAAGTGTTACTGCATCACCTTCAGTAGACATTGGAAGAGATGTTTATTATTATTTAGAACCATGAGAGAGAAAAAATAGCAATTATACCAGGCTTGCAAAAAGCCTTAGATTTGTTTGTATGAATGACTTTTACCAAGCTGAAAAGTGTGAGATTTGTCTATTGGATCACTTCTCATAAACTCCTAAGCAAGGTAAGATCTATAGGAAGAAGTAATGACTTTTTAAATTAAACTAACTGGTGTAGTTCAGGAAAAACAGTCTTTTTGGGACACGGAGGCTTTTCAGTATATAAGCCAAAAGCCTTGAACAAATCAGTATATCAAAGATTTAATTCAGACAGCCAGATTTAGGTATCTACAAGTGATCTAGGTGCTTGAGCTCCCATTATAGTCATAAGGGACACACACAGTCAGTGTTGTGATCTCTGTTGAGACTGAAGAGCTATTCAGCTCACCCTAAAGCAGACTATGTCTCTGTTCGGTCACCTGAATAGAGGTACCTTTTTTGCAATGCTGTAGGGGAATGAGTCAAGAGGGTTGCAGATATAGGAGACCTGTAGTAGTTTGGAAAGACAGCTGTTTGCCCAGCAGGATACTCCAGAGCATTTTGACTATCTCTAGACATTCATATATAGTTGAACGAACTAAGTCTGTACCTTATTGACCATTTTAGCTAAATCTCCATTGACTATAACCAAAGCTCAATCACATCACTCACATACAGATACTGTCACTGCCAGTTAAACCAGATAACTGAATCTGATACTGATCAGTCCTGCTCCTGACTTCCTTCAGCTATTCACATCTTTCACAGCATCAAATCACACAAAGTTTACTTGCTAGAGCAAAGTTTGAGGTCATTCTGCTGAGGAAAGCCAAAATCTGGGCAAATTTTCCTTTTTGTCTTTCATTATTTTTTCAGGATCCGAAATAATCTCTGCATATATATGTTTGCCAAAGTTACCAGAGGAAAAAAAATAACTCAACCAGTTCAAGGAAGACATACTTCTATAATAAACTGCTGCTCTTCTTTAAGCTTTTTGTTTCTTCATGCTTGAAGACAGACAACAAAAATGCTTTTTTCTCATAGAAAATTATCTAAATAAGAAAGATGACTGCATTCTCATTACTGTTCACAAACATATTCCCACCTACACAGACTCACTTTTTAAATTTTATCTAACAATAGAGATCTTGCGTTTCACCTTCTCATGAATAATGAATCAGTTACTGAAAATAAGGTTATTTTTCTTACCTTCAATGAAATCTCTATATCCTGACATTATCCTTAAAAATTGGACATACAAACAAGAAACAGCTTTTATGTGTGCTGTTCTCTGTATGTTTTCCATAGCAGAAGACAACAGAATATATTTTAGTCCATTATTTTTCCCCTAACTCAAAATTATTTTAGAAGGCAGATGCATTGCCTTGTTAATCCTTTAATCCACCAATTACAAAAAACAAAACAAAACAAAAACACCACACACAAAAAAACAACCAAAAAAACCCCAAAACACCCAAACAGCAAAACAAAACCAAAAAAACATTCCTGAGCATAGCTATTAGAAAAAATGGGATATGGTGTTTACTAATATCTATAAAACACACACATATTCGTGTACATAGTGTCTTCAATTAAATATAACAAATCTGTTATTCTAATGTTTATAGGCTTACACCAATTCATTTTCCAAGTAACAGGATAATGACCAGTCTGTAAAACTCTGGAAAAATCTTGATAATGAAGTGAAACAAACAATCATCACAAGTTTTTATGCAGTACGTGAGATCAGAATCAAAGTTGTATTTTTATATTCACAAATGATTTGAAAATATCCTTTTTAATCACCATGTCTAATTTATCAGATCTTGCAGAGTTGTGGAACCAGGTGTTTGTATGTATAGCATTTTCAGATAAAAGAAATATCTGTTCTTCCAGAACAGTGAATGATATATATTTTAAATAAATATGTTCTTGTTACTAAGACAGCTCAACCAACAACAAGATGTGAGATTTTTTTTCTTTGAAAATATCAAGTAAACTCCACAGTGAATAAAATGTACTCAGTATTACACAGCAGTTAAACCTAGTTTGGATACTGCTATTTATTAATAATAAAAACAATAACAGAAATAAAACAATAGCTACTATATTACTATATTGTTATTATTTTGTGGTTTTATTACTGTTACTGGTATTTGTGTTTAATTGCATCTGTTAAGATGAGAAGCTCTTGATCTACCTATACAGATATAATAAAGATTTAGAATATCAGAATTTTCTTGCATTTCAATACATGCAAAAAGGAGTTCAGGCAGAATTTATATCTTCATACCTGATGGAGAAGAAACAGCAGTCCAACATCATCCCGTTGTGGAAGTCTGCTATTAATAAATCCTTTTCCCATTAGTCTGAAAGCATCCTTGGCACATAAACGTAGATGTTCAGTCTGAGGGCTAATGTGCTTATCTCAAGTATTTAGGAGTAAAGCTGCAACTAAATGTCAATAATAGTTGGAGTACAAAAAGAAAATACCAAAGTGACAGAAAGATGTGATTTAATAAACATGTTGTTAGCATGCCTAATACTACACCGACACAGTATAAAAGCATATTTACCAGAACTACCAAGTTAAACACAGCTGCAATATCCACCAGCATTGACAAATTACAGTAATGGTGTTTGTACCAACTTCTTTGAGCAGTAGGTTTAAAGCACACAGAGAGTAGGAGACATGGATTCTTGTCCTTTGGTAACTGAAAGGAACAGAAGCTGTAGTTCCCGTTTCCCAGGTGAGTGCACTAGCCACTGAGCTAACAGTAGGAATGAATAGGAAAAGGGGAAATATTCTGGGACCCATTCATCAGCTGAAGTGGGCCCCTTATAAAAAGAGAAGAAAAAAGGTGCAGGAAACAGTAAACCTAATAGCTGGACTTTTTCTCAAGCAATGCAAATGCCACCTACTTTATGCTGTTGATGAGGAAACAAGAATGGTAAAACCCAAGTAGTTTACTGAAAACTCCAGAATGCAGAAAAATCAGAACATAGGATTATAGTCACATACTTGAGTAAGCTTTTAGAATTACAGTCAATAAAACAAAAAGAAGCTACAAATACAGTTTATTTGAAGTCCAAATTTCTGCTAAACATCTGGCATGATAAAGAGGTATTAAATTTGTTCATACTGTTTTGTTGTTTTAATTGGGTTTTTTGAGTACAACATTGAATGTCATTAAGTGGTAGATGACATTTTAAATATTTACTACTTAAATACATTGGAAAAATTATTTTTAAACCCCAAAATTATCAACTGTGGCTCAAAGGCTTAATTGATTAGGGACATGCTTCATCCCTATGATTTGTTTTACGGTTAAAAAATCTGGTATTTTTCCAGACTGATATTTCTAGCATTTTTTTTTTCTTTTTAAGCTGCCTGTATTCTTCAAATACTTATTATGAATGAGATTAATTTAATCTTGTAGAAGCTTTCCTTCTGGTAATTTAAAATCATTAGCAGAAACATTTTCTGGATTAGCAAAGACAGAGACAGATAAACATTTAACAAAGTACATTCATTACCTCTTCCAGCCCATTTTACTTCCTGAAACACAGGGCCTTTCACAAGTTAATGTATTATGTTGTTATGCTAATTATTTTGGCAAAAAAGAGAAGATACTCAAGCAATACATGATAGATTTAGATTTTGTCAGTGGGGAACTATTCTACTATTCTAAATATAGTTAACCTTCCTTATGTATTTGTCAAGATGGCTCCTTGGGAGCACTGTTTTATGTTAATTATTAACTGGCAACAGTGCATATTTTCATTGACTGTAATGTAGAGTAACATATGGTCTTTCTGATCTGAGCTCACTTCTAGCATTTTCCAAACAATATTTTTCTGCAAAGTCACTACAGAAATAACATAAAAATCAAAACTATCTCCACTGAAGACAAAGCTGGGAAGTGCCATTGCTGAAAGAGACTGCAAAGCTTGAATGTTTCTTTAAAGAAAAAGCTAATGGTGAAATTGAGAAAATAGTTTTTATAAAAAAACGGAGTTTCTTTTTTTTCAAATTCTCCAAAATAACTTTCTTGAAATCCTCTCACTCTAAGGACAATACTAGTCTCAAGTGACATGTTCTACATTAAGAATGGATGCCTCCGCTTGCTAATAATAAATAGAATTTGTAGAGAAGAAGTTGGGATCTCTTCACATTTTATTTTGTACTCACTATTGAGCAAATATTCTCTGTGGAATACAAGTCAGAGCTGAAAAGAATGGAAGATAGGTTGTTTTAACATTGTATCCCTTTAGGCTTCAAGTGAACTTCAGAAAAACATTTATTTTCTGTTATTTGCTTACTCTAAAGAGTCTGTCAATTTTATTGCTTATAGAACAAACAAACACTTACCGAGCCACAGTGCTCTGCAGTTTCTGATTCAGACTAAGTTTTCTGTATACGTGCTCTTTCATAAATACTTGTTTATTATGAAGCCTGTACTTGTCACATGCATCTCCTTTTCATTGATCCTGTTTTCATCCTTGTCTTTGTGAAGATTCATCTAGGTTTTTGTTACTTCATTTTCATTTTCTTTTAATGCTAACAACACTACTTCAGAAAGAAAATGGGTCATATTCATGTACGATGAAATTGTCCTAATTCTAAGACTCCTTTGGCTATTCAACCAACTTCAGTTAAAAGCACATATTTCCTTTTAGGAGGCATACACATCTGATTCTTATGATGCTTAGTGTAAAACACTGGTTGTTGGCCAGCCTTGATGGGATCACACTAACATCACTTTGGCCTTGGATAATGAAATGGTAGAAGAAGGTTGCAGACTCACTGTCAGCTTTTGTCCCAGTGTATCTTCACCTGTAATTATGAAAATCTTAAATGGTAACTGACAGATCATGGCAGAGTTTGAACTACATTTGTTTTCAAAAAAAGTTTTATTGATGGTCACAGTTGTCTCAGGCTGATACTAACTTTTAAATTTCATTGACTTCAGTGGTCTTGGGGAGGTCACCCCAGTATTTTTATTCTCCTTTTTCATTAATCACAGTCCTATTCCATTTCTTTTTCACCACAATAATGTTAAATAAAAACAAAAAATACATGTTGAATAATTCATACAGGATAATGACAGTAAGTTTTAAGATAAATATCTAATTTTATATTAGATACAATAAACAACCTTTTCCAATTACCTTTTTTGCTATTGTACTAAAACAGATTTCATATTCAGGCAAGAAAATCCATGATTTAGTTGAAGCTGCAAGACTTCAAATCATGGTGTTTTTTTCCATTTAAAGTGTTCTTGAAATATCCAGCAGTTTTTCTTACAAAGGTTGAATCAAAATAAGCTTTCTTAAGCATCTTTGGTAGCTGGAAGAGTTGCCTTTAAAGTGACTAAATTTTTCAGAATTGCTGGAGGGTTAAATAGTAGAAATAGAAAACCAAAGCTTTTTATTCAGATAAAAATGAATCATGCGGTGTTTTATTCTCTAGTATAGCCTGAATATTTCCAGAAGCATTTGAGTCGTTTGCTTCAGAAAGATGTGTTTTAAGTTGAACATTCACAGGGATCCTGAGTCACTTGAGGTGACCTAGTATATCCCAGTTGAAGACCAGCTGCAAATCCGGAGAGGTAAGCTCTTATCTGGGACCTTTACAGTTTCTTCCAGCCTCACATAGCTAATCTACTCAGCACGTCTCAAAGGACACTAGCTGGCAAAGGCAACTGAACTTAGCCCTCAATATTCCTAGGCATTTTAGAAAACTGCCTCTCACATACCCACACTAAAGTTAGGCATATGGGGCTCCCACTCACAAGGCCTAAACGCAGACATTTAGAAAATGTTACATATTCACCATACAAGTTAGGTTTTCGGGATTATGTTTGACCTTTACTACAGGTCCACGTAAATTTTCATTCTCTGTGGTGGAGGCAAGACACATTTCTCTTGAGTCTGTACTAACAATTTAAGAAGCAGTGCAATGATTTTATGTGTTCTTTGTGCTCAGCTAACACCGCTATTCATGCTTCTGTAAAAGTTTAGTTACTATGCTTGCTATATGAAAATTTTTAACCACTACAGAAGGAGTGTTGTTTTGGTTTGGTTTTTTGTGTTGTTTTTTTTTTCCTTTTAGCAAATTATTTTTAACTAGAAGCAAGTAAGTAAACAAATCATGAATATATCTGGCTTATTTCATCTACATGAACTGGTATTATGATGTGTTTTTACTCCAATTTTTATACATAGTAAATGTGCAATAAATATTCATTAAAGATACTTTTATTATTTCTAAGTTTTGCAGCTTTGAAGACCTCCTGCTGCTTTAACTACTGTGTATTTTGAATTAAAACATAATTTGCATTTCATAAAATGAAACAAAGCAAAATATACTACATTTTTTATCCACAGTCTTTTTTTTTTGGGGGGGTGGGGTAAGTAGATCTGTTCATATTTATCCCAAAAATCTA
>KZ505981.1:434158-455331 GCA_002844005.1 Limosa lapponica baueri
GAATATAAGGGCTCCTGCATCAACACAGGATCAGGTAGGCCTATTTTCCTGCAGAAGCTATGAATTGATCATAATAGCTTCAAAAAAAAAAAAAAGATAGAGTCCAGATAGAGTCCCATACACAGCAGGAAGTACTTGGTAGGCAATAAATGACATAAAACTCCGTAGAGTAAAAGGATTACAGAAAAGGGAGGTGTTCAATATTTTTTTTGGTGCATATTTTGGAGAAAGGAGAAACCTCTGATAGTTTGCAGCTATTTTAATGAAGGGCAACCTTTCCCTTCCTCATTCTCTTTATTTATTCAAATGCCCCTACATTTGGGTAATGGAACCTCAGTTCCCTCTGTTTCTGGGTGGGGTAAGAATTGGAAACAAACAAACAAAAATAAATCAACAAGCCAACAGCAATACTGAAAAAGGCCAAGGTATCACATGGTCATCAGTGATGTATATATGCTGATACAATAGAAGTATTAAGATTCTATGTATACATTTTATTAAATACTATAAAAACATTTAGGCACTGATGCCTACAATACTAATCTTTTGCTCTTCTGTGTAGCACCTTTGTGTTATTCTTTAATGACGGCCCTGCTGTGCACTGGATTCATAATCCCTTCTCAAATCCATCCTTCCCCTCCCTTGCCATACACAGCCTGACTGATCATGGGATCTGAATATCCTATTTTAGAACTGGAATCAAAACCGTACTTATTCCTTCATCCCCTTTTTATGTACTCCCTCTCCCGTCATACCTAGTGGTTCTCCACCCTCTCTAAGCAAAATGCTGCATGCAGGCAGGAATGCTGTATGAACCAAGAGAGGCGGAGAGGCATCTATTGCATCTGTGGGAAAAGTGAGTGAGGAAGAGGTGCAGTGGTGGTTCAGGGGATGTCAAATGCACTGTGGCAGGAGGTGAATGAGGATTGTGTCGTAGTTTTGGCCGTATTGACCAATCAGAATGACAGATGGCCCCTCCTTCCCCCCTCTAAAAAAGAGAGGAAGAGATAAAGAGATTTATGACTTTAGAAAACACTAAACTACTTTACTGAAAATATTAATAAATAATGAAATAATAAATAATAAGAAGAAAATAAAAAAAAAAAGTATACAGTATATACAAAACCATATCAAGCTCCCAGGATGACGATCACGTCACCAGCAGGCACAGGGAAAAGTCCCAGACTGGACTTGGTAATGGACAGGAGCTGGATTCCACATCTGGAGTCAGGAATGCATGGATCGGGATCAAAGCCAGATGAACAGACAGGGTCCTCCACGGATGTCGGCCGTTGAAGAAAGAGAATTGATCCATTGATCCCTCATCTTTTATACTGAGCATGATGCAGATGGGATGGAATACCCTGTTGGTCAGTTTTGGGTCACCTGTCCTGTCCAATCCTCCCTACAGGTGTTACCCCTTTACGCTCTTCCGCCCTCCAACGGGGCAAATAACGAAGTTACCTAACCTTGGTTGTTATAGCATTAAGCAAGGGTCTCTCTGCATACTGTTCCTTGGTATAATCAGGTCTTATCACTGTGAGAGTGAACAGTTTCTGAACAATATGTTAATTTCAGAGTTTAATTTGTTAGAAGAGGCCCAGCTAAAAAGTAAAATTACTGAACAGAAAATTGGTTCCATTTTAACTCAAACCAGGACAGGTTTGCCAGCTACTCCTGCATCACCTGCTGCAAAGCCTTGAGAAGTTTCCAGTTCTCCAGAAATTTCAGAACTGATGATGGGAGACATTGTTAAAGGAGCAAGAAAGACTCCTGTATTCTTTTATATCCCACCCACCCACCACCCCCCAAGTTTACCGAATCACATCCTGCAAACACTCCTTAGTTTCCGTTAGGATTTTTGGTATCTGTATTGTCACAGATTCAAATGTTAGCCTCCATATCTATTAATTACTTACTCCACATATTCATTATAGCAATTTCCATCATGTCAAAACCATGAAAAAACAAAGGATTTTGTAATAAAAAGCAAAAAACCAAAACATAGAGTATAGTCCTTTCAGAATATAATGATATTATCTAGCATTGTCCTTGAATAGTATTATTTTATGGCATATAAAAGAAGAGAGAGCATATATGGAGAGCAAGGTGTACCAAGCTCAGTACTGTTCACTGCAATGTAACTGTGAAAGTAACAGGCAATAAGGAGCCATAACATATTTTGGTAGAAGAAATGTGGTCACACTGTAAAGAAAGCATTAAAAATCACTTATAGCTCAGGCAGTAGAAGCTCAGTTTCAAAAAAAACCCCAACCAAACAAAAAACAAACCAATAAAACCAAAACTAATCAAGTCTGGTATCTGTCAAGTTCACAAACAGTAAATTAAAATCTACTATTTCATATTTGAACACCAATGACATTATGTAATTATCAGAATCTTTTTCTTTTTACTGCTAGCCTCAAGTATTCACTAATGAACTTCTGAGGGATCTGCTGCAAGAAAGTAATTGTTCACATCCTTCCTTGTATTCTTCTTCTTGAAAGACTTACTGATTTTTCTTTCTTTGTAATTACTCTGTGGGGAAAAAAAATTAAAAATCCAAAGGGTTTTTTATCTAATTATAGAACACCAGGTATGCATCTTAGTTTCCAACAGCAGTGTATGGGTCTGGGTTCTCATCGAGTTAGTGGAGGCATTTATTTGTTTTCAGAGCTATGATGTCATTGGCATTAGTGAGACTTGATGAAATGAGTCGCACGACTCGAGCACCGGGATGAAGGGCTGTTGGCTGTTCAAGAGGGATAGGCAGAGCAGGTGAGATGGAAGAGTTGCACCAATTGTAAGGGAGAGGATTGTGTGTACAGTCCTTACAGTTAGGAATGATGTGGTTGAGAGCCTCTGGTTGAGGATTAGGGGGACGGAAAACAATGCAGACACCAGTATGGGTGTCTACTGTTGATCACCCAGACAGGTATTAGTAAGTCTTACAATATTTACTGCTTTTAATTAAGCCAAATAGTATTGAACTAAGCTATGATGCCAGTGTTTTAGTTTACACATGAAAAAAAAAATC
Organism: Limosa lapponica baueri; assembly: GCA_002844005.1. NCBI lineage: Eukaryota > Metazoa > Chordata > Aves > Charadriiformes > Scolopacidae > Limosa > Limosa lapponica. The sequence goes on from KZ505981.1 coordinate 437,196, forward strand.
CTCCATCTTTCATAACAACGGAAAGACTTTTAAAACTGAATGGCTCCAATACCAAAAACACATGATAAGAACGTAGAATGGATCTAATCTTTTAATTCCTTGAAAATTTAAAGTAAAACTTGTGTTTCAGGAGGCTTGATACAGAGATTCAGGAATTCATGGTGATTATAAATAAATTAGTAAATAACAGGAAATAATTAGGAAAGAAACTTCCATTTCATTCATCTTCATACATTCTTGTGTCACCTTGATGATATCATTTATATTTTACTTAGAATGGTAGCTAGGGAAGGAAAACTTTGAATTGTTTTTATTTTATAAAGCTGTAGTTTTGAATTCTCCGTGTTTTTACCTTTTTATAGTCCTTTATCATCTTCCTCCTTTTAAACCAAATATGGCTTAAAAGTCTGGAAAGTCCTTATCTGTTTAGTTTCTCATCCTAGGGGCCATTTATTTTCTAGGAACAATCATGTTCTTTTTATTTTGGGAACTTTTCTAATTCTAAATCCTTGATGAGATGGTGTAACCATGATTATATGTAGTGTTCAAGAGACAAACACATAAATGATGGATGTCACATGGATGTATATGTCCTTTTTTGTTCATTTATTTCATTTTTTTCCTAAAAATTCTTACTACTCTGTTTTCCTTTGGCCACTGCTAAATCCACATTCATCTGAAGCTTGATGTAGCAGCATCTAGATGCGGCTTGCTGAGCAGCACTAATCTATTTTGAAAAAAGCTGATAGGGAGAAGGCATTCATCATGAGAAAAGGAACACAATGTCTTCCCTTTTCTTTCCGCATGCGTCTTGTATTTCTTTTTTTTTTTCCCTTCTGATTAATGCAAGCTTACTTTTCTCTATTTATTTCAATAATTGTAGAAGTTGAGAAAAAGTAATTTTCTTTACTTTTAAAGGTTATTTAATACCTTTCTCACAGTATATTGTATGACATTAAGCATTTGTAATATTCTTTCTATACATACGGTACCGTATTAGCATCTTCTACTTCTGCCTCCATTTGTAGAATATAATACATGATAAAGCAACTGCTCATGCTGATTAATGTACACATTCAAAAGAAATGTGGCAACTGAGATGCACTTCAGAGAGGATTGTTGCATTACCTGAAGTCTGTTGCTGCTGTAAACACCTTTGAAATGAAATAATCAGTCTTCTTAATGACAAAAACTTAATTTAAAAAAAAAAAAACTCTTCCTGTCACATGAATAATATGGCAATTTTTATTAGGAAGTTGTTGAGCAACTGTATCAGGCTTTAAAGATAAATTTCTACTTAATTTATTTAAATAAATCCTGCACTCTGCACTTTTTAAGTGAAGAGATAAGTTGAAGATCTTAGCATATCCTTTCTGAAGTGACTGCATTGCTAAATTGGTGATAACCTTTTTATTTTTCTGGTTGTTAATGGGGATGTCACAAAGAAGCCCAGCTGTTCACTTTTGTATCAGTTACATAGATGAGAAACTATGAAGAAACAGTAACAAAAAGTATTTACTGTTGTCCTACTGAAAATGTTGACAAATTGGAATATAAAACTGACATTTTTGCTATGTATCCTGTTTTCTGTGATCATACTGACAAGTTTCTATTTACACTTCCTAGCTCAGGAGGATTATCTAGTGCAATGCATTTTTCAGAATCTTAATTTTCCTTTGTAAGCCTTGTGTGACAGTAAGCCTTTTCTTTGCATGATAGTCTTCTCTCCAAAATAAAAATTCTAATCTTTTAATGCTGGATATTTTTATATTTTAATAAAACAGTCATATAAAGGATACATTAAGAAATGTTCCCTGGTGTTGTAAATGCTACTCATTAACTCAGTAGTGATGTCAAAAGCAACTGGGTACATAGAGAAATACTGGATCAAACTCATTAAGAATGCCACTGAAGCTTTAAAAATAGCTATACTCATGCAACTTTTTTTCACACGTTTTTGCAGATTCCTAGTTTTACAGACTTTTTTTCTGACAAATTAAAAAAAATACGAAATAAGGTCTTCAATTTTTTTTCTAGTTACTGAAAAGCAGTTTGCCTAAAGTAATGAGGATGTCTACAGTCCCTGAAGAAATTTCCTGCTGCCCAGAGATTCATCATGGAAGAAGTTGATCATGTGGTCATTAGATGTTCTGGGTGTTTTTACAGTATGTACCATTTCATACTAAATACCCTATCAGGAAATCCTGGGATCCAAAAATAGATACAAATATTGAAACGCTACATTCTTAAGTGTTTAATTTTTAAGGACTCACTAAGGCATACTTCCTTTATGTGTTTGCATGCTATTGGTAATCATTTTAGCATTTGACTGTGGTTACCTAAGACTGTTTAGCTTTTTAATACCTCATGTTAAGTGAGTACTTAACATGAATGAAGGCACATCTGAAAATACTTTTTTGATGTTACATAGAACTCAATAATGCATTTTTGTGTTCTAACAGATCAGTTTATGCTGGTTTTCATTTGACATAAAAGTGATATGATGCAATTGAAACCAACAAATGCAGCTGATGCTTATAAAGCTTATTTAAGAAGCTATTTGTCTTTACATACCGTTTATCAATAAAAGATGCAATCAGCTGTAACCAATTTTTGATTAGAAGGGTTGTCCTTTTTTGTTTTGCATTTGTCTAAAGACATTAAAGCCATAAATATGCATGCTATCAGCAATTAAAACATCACTATTATTCCCTGAGTACTCAACTTATTTCCTGAGGAGCTCTGTTTCTAATTTGTAGAATGTACTTGTTCCTGGATGGGAAAATAAATCAGAAATGCTCAAAGAAAACATGAACAAAATGTCAGGAAAAATATACTTTTGTCATGCATAACCAAAACAAAAATTCATTTAAATTCTTTTAGACAAAATATAAAAAGGTCTGATCATAAGCAGAGGGGATGACATTTCTCAGCATCAGAACCTGACAATGCTAAATGCGTATACATAGATTTTGAGAAATTTCTCACACAAAACCTTCCCTTCTCAATAACATTTTCTCCTCTGCTAATTATATCAAGCTTCTTTTTGTGGAGCTGAATTTTATTTGAAGTTGCTAAGAGACAAGGGATTCATCAAAATACTCAGTTGCAAAAACACTGAGCTAATTTCATTCCATCAAATTCATCAACACTGAGCAATTTTACTGCTGGTTTGGAAAAAGAAAATCTATTCAGAGACATGATTTAAAGAGACCAAAAATAAGTCTGATTTTAAAAATTTTCACGTTTGACATATTGTCATGTAATGTCTGTCATCATGAAAACGTCCTAAACCAGGTATTTGATCACATTTTCTGAATAGGGGAAAAATATTACGAAAGATGTGTAAAAAATAGACCTCTTACCTTTAAAGACAAGGATAATATAATTTGTGTAGAAGCTAAAAAAATGTTTCGCCTTTTAATTCCTGTTGTTTTATTCAGTTTGTCCTTTGCTGTAGGAAATAATGTAGTTTTGTGTATGAAAATGTCTGTATCTCTATAAATTATCACTGAAATAATTTCAACAACAGTGAATTCAAGGTAACTATGCAGAGGAGGATTCAGTCCACTTAACACTGGTACCTAACTAGCCTCCAAGTCTTGATGGTTAGAGAATCTACATATCAGCTTTACCCAACTTTAGATCTTTATGGAAGCGGAGACCTTCCACTGAAAGAGCTTCACCTCAGTGAAATAGCACATAGGACAACTACAATGGAAAATATCCCTTAATACCATTGCATGCATTTCATTTTCTTCAGTGCTACGCATGCTCAGCAGGAAAAGAATTCCCATAAAATGCTGTGAAGCCACTACCTGCTTTCATCCAAACCCCTTATTAAAACATTACTATGATGAGGCTCATAGGAAGCTAATCCATACCTAGGCAGGTGGCAAACTTGAATAACTGTGATTACTGCTGCTACCTTGTTTAACATACCCATAATTTATTCAATTAATTCTGCTGTTTGTCTTACTAATCTAGTCTGGTTGATCACTTAGAAGCTTTTGAGGACTGTGATTTTCTGGAAGTTCAGTCAAAAGAACAAAAGAACTATCTTCAAAAGACTTCATAATTCCCAAACTTTTCTGCTTTCTGATTTTTTATGAGCCCAGGAATAAATTTGCTAACTTACTTGTCTCTTTTGCTATTCAGAAAATCAGAAAGAAACAGTTATAATTTCCTGTTCATGACAGATATTGCCCTACTTGCCATCTCTCATCACTATTTTGTGAAATTTTTTGATCCAATATGACACCATGTGAAAATCCCAGTATTTTAGAATACTGAAAGTTACCCTGAGAAATGCCTCTTTCCCCCAGAAAAGATGAAAGTATCCTGAATGAAATAAAATACTGAAAGAGAAGTTTACTTGTCTGTGTTATGCTGAATTTATAAGAACAAACAAAAACTTCAAAACCAAATTCATCATTTACACAAAGCACACAAGTTTCTCTAGAGCCATGATTATAACACTCATATAATAACACTCATAACACTCACACTTATAATTTTGTGGTTGGACTCAGAATATTAAGAATATTGAAATCTTAAATTCAAATTTGTGCTCTGGTTGTTGAAAAAGTTCATGTAGAGGGATATGGGAATATAGCTTGGCTTCAGAACTATATCCACTTCTCAGACCGCAATAGATCTTAAATTCAAGAAATTATGCACATTGGCAGTTCAATTCTCAAATAGATGTTAAGCTTCTTTTATATATTAATATTCTAAATGGCAATTTTCCAGAAAAGACTAAAAAATAGAGCTGTAAATGGTAAACTATGCAGAAAATGTACAATATAGGTCAGTTTTCTTAAAGATCAGGGACATTAGTTAGGATATAGGAAACTGAGAATTGACCTTTTTTTTTTCCTTTTCATTTTTTATACAGGAAGGAACTAATTGATCACTTTCCAGTTACTACAAAAAAGCACACAGAATAATAAAACAAAACAAAACAAAACAAACAAACAAACAAAATGCTTGGAAAGGAATGGTGCTCTCATTGTTCCAAAAAAAGGATAACTTACATACTTCTCCTCCACTTTGAGTTTTGACTTGCAGTTTAGTGCTTATTTGATTTGTGGAATGACACAGTCCTTTTACACTTTAATTTCAAATAACTGCTGTTATTGCATAGTATACACTACTCAGAGAGACAAACCCTTTCCTTCAATGAGTTTAGAATATTTTTAAAATTATATATAAAACAAAAGTGCCAAAAGTAAGAAAGAAAAGTAACAAAAGGATGGGTTTAATGATAACGAGATATGAGAAAGACCTAAGTGCAGATGAAAAAAAGTGAAGAAAAAATTAGTTTAACTGACACAAGAAAAAAAAATATTAGACAAATTCCAGGCACTAGGGCTGCTTTGGATTTAAAATAAATACAACAACATTAAAAACCAAATACAAATTACCCTGATTTTAACTTGATTCTGTTAACCAGAATGACATAAGATGAGACAGAATTGTACAAAGACCTGAAAGAAAAAGAAATACAAGGAGCAAGTCAGAAGAGAATCCAGGTAGCATTTTAAGTTGACATACAAGCTGTAATATAATGAAGAAATAGAAATAAATTTAGGAGGAAGTGATTAAGAAGTAATTCATGCCAACTTCTATTTGTATATATATAAGCTACGCATTTGGCCATTGAGAAAAACAATCTACAAAGCCATTTTTTAATTCGCAGATTGAGCTGTCAGGATTGAATACCTCAGGAACATTTGTTGAATATAGTGAAATTAGTTTTATGAGAAAAAAAGTTACATAGACAAAATTAAAAATTCAGCTGCACCAGCTGCATAAATATTTATTGTTAATGGAAAAATCACTTAGATGCAAAACCAGAAATGGGTATATCTGAAGACACATATCTAATTCATGAACCATTTAAAGTCCACCACATACAAATGGTTTCATGAACAATTTATGAGTAAAATAAATAACCAGACTTCTAAGTCTGACTTTGGAAAATTTGAAATGTAGATTCTGTAATGACAAACATGAGCCTGTCAATAGTATAAAATGTTAAAAGGCAGGAATATGAATATTAATATTCTAGAAAAAAAATGCAGGCATCTATAAAAGGAGCCACATACTAGCTAGTTACATAGTCATTATATTCATAAAAGAAAATGAAAGAGGTAAAGATACTCTTTCTAAAATTAAAAATATTTGTTCTGAATTGGCAAGACTACATTATGCATTTTTTACTTTGCTTTTTTTTTCTCCATTTTTTTCTTTATTAAATAGAGAAATGTTCAGAATAATGATTAACCTGTAGTTACTGAAGGGGGGATAAAAGTAATAATTAAAAATTATTTGAGAGGAATGCTACACTCTGGTTTCAGACAAAAAGAATGCCTCTACCTCTTCTCTACTAGAGAATAAGAATGATTTTATCAGGGGCCTTAACAATTTGGGCTCATTTTCATGTTAATCCAAAATAACATGACATGACATAAAATAATAGGACATACATTACAGAGGGAAATGTCATATACATGCGTCATGCCATGCACTGAAGATTTAAAAATGTAATCATCCTAGTTCACTAATTATATTATGATTACCAGTTCACTAAATACAGAGAATTTCTATCAGATGATAGAAAGAGAATCTGTGAATTTGAAAATTTTGGAAATTATGAATAAGTTTTTTTTGTTTGTGTGTAACATGGTTGCGGGGGGATGGGTGGAGGGTGGTGGGGAGAGATTTTGTTTGCTTTGTTTTTTTTTCCCCAAAGTACATCTAATGATTGAGAAACCACAATAAAGGAAAATAAAACCAGGTTTCTAATCTGTATCAAAAAAGAAGTGCAAAACCAGAATAAAAAATATTTGTTTGGCTTTTAAAAAAAAAAAAAAACTGTGATCCTTTTGATTCTTAAGTATTCTAACAATGTCCTGGTTTGGGGTGGAACAGAGCCAACTTTCTGTTCAGTGAGAGAGGCTCTTGCTCTTACTTGTTGATTTAGCAATCACGGTCAGATAAGTTGGCTGTTTACACCATGGAGGGTTTGCACCTCTGGGGAGGAGCTGACAGGTCAGGTGACCCAAACTGACCAATAGGGTATTCCATCCCATCTGCCATGCTTAGTATAAAAGCTGAGGGATCAAAGGTAGTCAGGTTGGCTTCTCTTCTTTGGTTTCTTTTTGAGGGCTTTTCTTGAATAGCTGCTTCTTCAATGGCTCTCTTTGATGACTGATGCTGAAGGAGGAACCTGTCAGTTCATCTACCTTTGATCTCCATCCATGAGTTCTGGAATCCAGTTCCCATTCATCATTGAGACTAGTCTGCAACATTTCCAGTGCCTGCCAGTAACATTTTCCTGGGATTTTGATACAGTTTTGTATATATTTATTTATACTGTATCTATTTTATTTTTATATTTCATTAAAGTAGTTTAGTTTTTTCTAAACTCATAACTGTCTTTATTTCTCTTCTTCCTCTCCTTGGAGTGAGAGGTGGGGGAGTGTTTTTGTCATCTTGTCGTTGACCAACCCAGCCCAAACCATGACAACAAGCTAAATGACTAAACTCGCAGTAACCATACTGTGTTATAACACTGACAAGGACAGAATGCTTTGTCATGTTAAACCTCAGGTATTTTAATCAAAATGACCTTTACCAGAAGCTAGAAAGTCTTTTATCTCATTTACTTCCTTTTAATGAGTTTTCAGATGTAAACTTTAGGAGTATTTGGAAATCCTCAATATTTGCATCTTAAGTTACTATTTTAAATATCAACAATGATTTTGGCCTCAACAATGGCAAAGGCAAAAATGCTTCTCTAAGATTCTGCTGCAAGAGTAGAGGCAGGTAAAGCTACACTACAGCTAAGAAAGAAGGGATTGTGGATGATATTGCAGGTTGCAGATCAGAGAAATACAAAGCAGTAACGAGACATTTGAGGCTTTAGAGCATGCTTGATAAATTCAGTCAGATAAGTGAAGATAAAGTATCAATGTTTGTCGAGCTTTTGATATGGATGTTACATCAAGTTCTTGAGACACCATCTGTTCTGAAAAAACCCCTGCTTTATAAATAGAATTCTGCAAAATTGTCAAAGATGTGTCAGATGCTGTACGGGTAGACACTTAATGAAAAGTTATGCAGCATCCAAATAACTAATTGGGGGTGTTAATTAGAACAAATATTGAACTTTTATGACATTTTTATCAGCGTATAATGCTTTGAATTCAGATTAGCATATTTTTTTTTCCATTTTAAGACAAAGTAACTTTCATGTTTTGTATCGTGAAATTCTGAGCACAGTAATGGCACTTCAGTAAATTAATTAAATGGTTTAATTAGCGTTGAGGTCACAGGTGAAAATTAATTTGGACTCTACCATATTTCTTATTTTCACAAAAACACTCCACAGTTAGAAACCTGTTCAAGGATGTCAGCTGCTACTCAAGAAATGCATAAGAATGAAGTGTCAGAGACATAGTAAGTCAGGCTATGAAGTTACTCATAGCTTTTATATCTGAGCCTTTTCAGTCTTTGTTGGCATATATTTTCAAATGCAGTTCATGCAATTATGAAAAGAATTACCCTGAATCTTCTGGGTAAAATATTCCAAAAGAAAATGAGAGATTAATGAAGGTAAAGAGATTTCAGGATTTCTATGTAGTAGAAGATTAAAAAAAAAAAAAAAAAACAAAAAAAACAACCAATCAACAAACCAATCAAACAAAAACCCCAAAAATCTGACAGTTAATAGTGCATGTAACAAACAATATAAAAACCAGTAAATGTTGTGCAAGTAAGTGTTGTACAGAAAAAAGGGTTTAAGTAAATTTAGCTTTCTCACCCTTATTTTGCATTCAGGTCTTAATCCCTGATTGTCCTGTTAGTCTGTTGGGTATGAATCTGACTTCTTTTTGCCTGAGAAGCAAAGATACAGAATAAAGAAGAGTCCTGTATGCAGACTCTACTCTCCATATTACATGAATGCAAGTTAGGCCAGACTTGACTCTGCCAGCCCTTTGAAGTATCCCACGGTTAGACTAGGAGCCTGTGGTGTCTTGCGTAAGTCAGTAGGTAAATGAGTGCTAGAGGACACTGGTCTACTGGGCAGCGTTCTAATACTGTCTTGACAGGAATTTAGATATTATGTCTTTATGTGCTATATATGTGCTATACAGCCACACTGTAGATATTCCTGAGTATTAAATAAAATATGCATGTGCAAATTAGTTCCCTTTTCCAGGGATTGGCAGGATGCTCCTGCAGCAGTTACTAACTTCGTAACAGATACAGCCTTTGCATTCCAGAATTTCCTCATGTGTTATTGTTGGTTTTTATAGGCAACGCAGCTATGAGATTATGTGGGATAATAGGTCCTAGAAGCAACTTTTACATGTGAGACCTGCTTTGAAGTAAAATATATGTATATGAGGACCTCAAAATAACTCTAGAAATGTAGGTAGACCTACATCTACAGAAGTAAACATGGAATTCTGAATGTGGTGTGTCAAATATCCCTCTAATACTAGGAGACAGCAAGTTTTCCAAATATGTTTGTTAAAAAGAAAACAAACTGTAGTCTTTTGTCCTAGTGCTTCCTTATCCCACTACTTACTTAAATGACACAATCTGAAGTCCAGACACTTAAGCAGTTATTAGAGGCATCTTAAAATATTAGAGCTTTCCAGATTATGTAATATTAATAGAAATTATTTTATGTATAGGAAAAGACTGTCTGAAAGTCTTAAAAGTGTACACATTGATTTCAACTAAAAGTTGAATTTGGATGGTTAAGCCTACAGACAAATACTCCTTTACCTTGCTGAACCTGATGTGTTGCCATGAGATGCTCAAGTGATGACAATGTTTTAACAGTGCTAAACTGTTCTTAAGCTGTCTTGAACCAAAAAATCTGCTTGTGTTATTGAAATGGAATATTGACATAAGCAAGGCTTTGAGTTCATCTTCAGACTTTTCTTTGCTGCGTGTCGTGGTTTCGGCTGGATTGACCAGTCAGAACAACAGTTACAAACTGGGACACTGCGTAAAAATACCAAAGAACTTTTTAAATTCTACAGATAGATGAACATATGTTTTAAAGAGGAAATAGGACAACTTCTGGGAAGAATTACAAAGGTTTTACAAAAAACATCTCCCTCTCCCCTACACTGTTCTTGCATGCTTGTTTTCTTTCCAACTCAGAGCTTCTCAGAAACAAAAACTTTAGTCTCTTCTGGAAACCACAAGGTTTCTTTCCATCATATCTCAGGTCACAGTTTCCCAGTCTCCATTTGCTGAAGGCTTCATTCTGCTTTCTTATAATGACCTGTGCACGCTTGAACGCTCTTCCCTGCAGTCCAGAAGGTTCCCCCAGTTCAGCAATCCTAGCAGATCACATAGAAAGGCTGGCTTCTCTCTTCTTCAACAACTTCTTCTTGATTCAACAGACAGCAGTCAAGACAAGTAAAACAGAGATCACCATTCCTGCTGCCCACCCACATCCTTTTAAAAAAACGGAATAATAACATAAAGCTAGCAATAAGCAAAGCAAACATGTCCTCCCGCACACTCATTTTGGAAAAGAAACTGGTGTCATTTCATTATTGGCATTGTATTCAAACAAAAGAACTGTGCACACTCATAAATAATTCTTCTAAAAAAGACAATGCAGAAGATTTTACTGAAATAGTTTTATATAGGTTGCAAATGTCACTTTGCCCTTGATGCAAAATATTTGAAGAGCGTATGCAAGGTGGGGAGATCATGAACTGTAAGGAAAGGTGAGAAATCAGATTTTTTCCCCAAAATCAGATTGATTATGGCAGCAGGAGGAAATATCAGTTTCAAAAATGGCTGAAAAAACATACAAAAATGCTTGTACGATCAAGTAGCAAATAGCTCCCTATGAAAAGTAAATTACACTCATTGACCTATTTGCAATGCCAAACTTCTCTGTTTTTTCAGTAATTTAGTCATTAACCATGCTTCAACATCCTGTGGTATCTGCTATAAACAATGTATCCTGGCTAATTTTCTGGGATTTTTCTTCAGATTTGAATCAAGCAGATTTCCTAATGTGCAGAAAACTTTCAAGAAACAAAATGGGTCTATTATGGAACTGCATCAACTAGCTGCTTGCAGTTTCACTTGGTGTTGACATGAAAGCATAAGCAACTCAGTGGGACTGACTGAATCTTGCTTTGAAGTGAGAAGTTCATTTGAACCTGATGCTCAAAAAAAAAGTCATGGAGTATAAAACCAAGATGAACTAAAAAGAGGGAGAGGGCACTATACAAAAGTTCTTCAAATCAAAATACAATTTTGTGTGTCTCTTTATAACTTAATTTCAATCCTCTTCTCAGTTACTTATTAAGTATTTTCAATTATTAGAAAGTAATCTTAAACTTGAAATTAATTTCTGTCATTACTCAAATGTACTGAAATTGTTTTAAAGGAAATTTTACAATGACACATCACAAATAAGGGATTACCTGGAAGTTTGAAGACATTTTATACGAATAGCAGATGGATATTTTTAGAGGAAAATATGTTGTAGCCAAGAGAGATGAGGCTGCCACAGATCCATGTCCCCAGGTCCAACTAGCAGCAAGACTGAAGCAGGCACATGCACACAGACCACACATATATACCACATACATACATGGTCAGCCACACAGATAACAGGCAGGCACTCAGAACATTCACACGAACACAGACAGCACCAACACCTTCATGCTGTTCCCCTTTCTGGTTTAATGGTCCCAATAGCCAGCCATCACTGTTTTCTTACCCTCAGAGGCACAGAGGCACTCTCGCATACAGAGTTGGCTGGGACTCCCACAGTGATGGAGCTGAGAGTACCCTGTCAGGGTATTATTTGGGCTCCCCCTCCTGCCATTGTCTCTCTGAGCTTCTCTCTGGGTGCGCAGATGAGCTTGTGTCATATAACCTAACACATTGATTCAAAGGTGACTCATTTCACCTTCTTTGCAGTAGAAAAGTATGTTAAAAAACAATGCAAAAGGTCAAAGTTGGGAGAGTGTGTTAGGACCCAGTGTTAATTTTTGTTTGGATAAATGCATCCTTCTTTTAAAGAAAGGCTTTAGTCTAAGAGGTTCATCTAACGTAATGGAAAATTACTCATACACTGAGGCTAAATTCTTTATGTCTATCATGTGTTAATTATCACATGAAGACATCTGAGTCAATTCAAAAAATTGAATAAATTTAACTGTATTATTGGTTTGATTTATTCCCATAAATTTCTTTCTTCTTTTTTTACAAGGCTTTATTCTGACTAAACACTGCTTTTATGTCTCTGCATACCTACTAATTTATAAATATTTTATTGCTTTTTGGGTGAAATAAAGCTTAACAATGATTGAAAAGTTATAGTCTATACAGTGCCAAAATCCTTCACTACATCCTTCACTCTTTAATTTCAATAGAAATTTCATTTTAAATGAAGAAACAGGTATTTTTTCATTATAGGAGTCTTAACTAAAAATTAGTTACAGCATGGTTTCTGTTTTTACAACTCATTAAAATTTGCTAAACTCACTTCCTGGAGTTTTGTCTAAACTGCTTTTTTAGGGATTACATACCTAGAAATGTCTTGTTTGCTATAACATATACAAAGCAGTGATAAACCAATAGCGTTGAAAGTTATTATAATGCGTTATCTTCTGCTGCATGTCATCTGCCGTTAGATGCCTATCATTTAATTGTTATATTTAAAATATATTTGAACCTGTTTCTATTCTCCACATGAGTATTTCACATTCTTTAATCTCTCTGTGAATGTGTAAGATACAACAGCAGTAGTTTATGCCTTTAAAATTAATGGGGTTTGGGGTTTGCAATTTTTTAATGAAAGCATTTTCTTTGGAGTATGTACGAACTCAGAAATAAAACATGCTACTTAGAGTTTGTAAGAATCTCTAAAGTTTAAGTTCATTCATAATTACTCCTTTTGCACAGCAGACAAACCAATGACATCTATCAGAAGAGTTATTTATATCACAATTATGTCCCATACTTGCTTGTTAAGGATCAATTATTTTAATTCTGTTTCTGCAGTGGAACACTGTCTTGCTTTTACTTCCAGCACATGTCCAGAGGTTTTTCCTTTTAATATGTCTGCGTTATACTATGTTGTCATGGTTTAACCCCAGCTGGCAGTTAGGGCCAGGCAGCTGCTCACTCACTCCCCCTAGTTGTGATGGGGGAGAGAATCAGAAGAGTAAAAATGAGGAAAAACTTGTGGGTTGAGATAAAGATGGTTTAATAGGTAGAGCAAAATTTGTCAATACCCAAAAATTGCCTCTCTGTGCAAACTTCATCTGGTTTATGTCTTCAGATCAAAACTACAGCAATGCTGTTATAATGCCATGAAAAGCAACTTACAGGCCTTCAGTATGAAAGTCACGCATGTATAAACTATGGAAGTCATACCTAAGAAGCTTGAAAATGCGTAGACATAAGATGATTTAAATCTGTCTATGAATCACCACTTTTCAGTGGACTTCCAGTCAGCTTGCTTTTATCTTTTATATCCAGGCAGTGGACAAATAATTACATTATGTTACGATCTGAGGCAAATAATTAATAAATAAATATGATTTGCAAGTCCAATACTTTTCATCATCTACTAGTCTGTTACAATACCATGAAATCATATCAATTACTCTATCTTAAGGAAAATTCCCCTCTTGATAGTTTTTCTTTTTGTTTTTTTTTTTTTTTCTGTTTTTTGAGACCCTAAAACATACTGCAAACCTTACATGGGACAGACTCCTGCATAAAGAACATAGCTGATCAGTTTGGTTTTGGATTGGCTTGTCCAAATAACATGAAATTACAAGAAAATCAATGTTATTAGAATGATTTTGTATCATAAAATATATACAGATTGCTCATTCTGCATTTTCTACAGCCTCTCGTACAAATGCCTGACTCATGCATGGAGTCTTCAAAAACAGTCAAAATATTACACTGTTTTGTGAAAATCAGACACATTTTGGGAACCAGATGCTTGATTAAAGGTCTGTCTCTTCATTACAATAACATTGAAACATAGTTAGCTATGGTTGGCAGAAGTCACTTGGAAAAACCCAGATTTCCATTTGGCGCAGCACTGAAATAACTGTACATCTAAAATAAGCATGTTCTGAAAATACAATTCAAAAACATGGAGGTTGTAATCATGACATTATACTTACAGGATGTCAGGCTAAAAAAGTACAGGTTTTAAAAGTCAAATATGAAGTATTAAAGAATTGAATTGTGCTAAGCTTTCAATATCTAAAAAAAGATTATTTTTAAAATCCATAGTCTGACAGAACGTAATGTATCTGTGGGAAGTGATGTTGAACTAGATGTATGGCATAGGAGTTTGGAAAAGGAAATGATGCTCCATGTATTGATAAACAAGAAAATAAATTGTGCTCTATCAAAAATGCAGGAATTTTTTTAAAAAGAATTTGATACATTACAATCATGCTTATTTTATTTCAGTGCCACAAGCAATGTATTATCAGATGAAGCTGATCATTGTTTTCCTTAATCATGTTAAGTTCCTACTGAGTAGTAGGTCGTCTTATATTATCTAGAGATAAAACTAAAAATTAATCTATGATCAACTCTTTAGTAAAAAAAAAAAATTAATGTTTCAAGGACCATTTATTGTCAATACAACTAGAAATCATAAAGGTATTACTTTCATTCACTGTTACCTAAGGGAAAAAACAAAACAAAACAAAACAAAACTCAAATCTGCAATAAAAGTATAGAGACTTTAAATACCACACTTTATATACTACTCAAAAGCAGCCTCAGCTTGAATGGCTGTAGCCTTCCATTTTCCCAGTTTGAAATAAGATTTCCTTCAGTCTTGAACACCACCTTGAATTCCCTTCCACCTCCAACCTCACTGCTCATCAGACCAGTCTAGCATTTTATGTTTCCTTATCATGACTTATTGTGTTGGTTTTGACTGGGATAGAGTTAATTTTCCTCGTAGTAGCAAGTATGGTGTTATGTTTGAATTTGTGACCAAAACAGTGTTGATAATACAGCCAAGTTTCACGGTGCTTACACAGAGTCAAGGCTTTTTCTGCTTATCCCATTGTCCTGACAGCAAGTGGGATGGGGGTGCATGAGACGCTGGGAGGGGACACAGCTAATCCACCTGACAGAGGGATATCTCATAACATATGACACCATGCTTAGCAATAAAAGCTGGGGGAACGAGGAGGAACGGGGGACATTTGGAATTTATGGTGTTTGTCTTCCCAAGTACTATTACACATGATGGAGCCCTGCTTTCCTAGAGATGGCCAAACACCTGCCTGCTGATGGGAAGTAGTGAAAATAATGGAAGTTATTTTGCTTTGCTTGCATGTGCAGCTTTTGGTTTCACTATTAAGCTGTCTTTATTTGAACCCGTGAGTTTTCGTACTTTTACCCTTCTGATTTTCTTCCCTATCTAGCTGTGGGGGAGTGAGCGAGTGGGGCTGAGCTTTCTCCTGGGACTAACCCACAACAGCTGTATTCCCCACTCTGGTTCATAGTACTCTGAGAGATCCTGAAAACTTCCAGCCTCTTCCAAACTGTCAGGTGATAGTACCCCTCTGCATTGACTCATGTATATGATTTTCGAAAGGACAGCCCTGTTACTGCCAGTCAAGTACCAAGGTACTTGGTGCTATCTGCTCCCTACCTGTCCTGGCTGGACAAGCAGAGGCAGCACAAATGACATGACTACATCTCCAAAAGTGGAGGAAAACTGTTGTCAAGGACTGGTGGCAAACGAAAATTAATGGTCATGACTTAAATGGATCCTTTTATTACTTTGCTCACCTACAAAATTAATTTTGCTATCAGACTTTGGGACCTTGATCCACAGATGACTCCAAATGAAAGTGAAAAAATGATGTTAATTTATTTTTGCCTTAACTCATGTCCTAAGTACATATTTTAAATGACAGACAGCTGAGTCAGTCATGTAAAAGTGAATTGATTTCTTGCAGTATTTAATCAAAACCCACCTTGAGTAAAAATGCAAGTTATCACCTAAGATCATTCCTCAAATTATAGCAAATCCAATATGTATCAGATCAACACCTAAAGATTCCCTAGAAGAAACACTCTACTTCTAATATGCATATCTTCCTCTTTTTTTCAAAATGTAGATAAATGATACTAAGAATAATTACTGTGTGAAGAACATGTAATGCAAAATGCTTGAAGGTTTTCTAGACCTGCCATTATAATTACTACTATTACAAATTGATGACCTTATAGCAGCCTTTCAATATCTGAAGGGAGCCTACAGGAGAGCTGGAGAGGGACTCTTTGTCAGGAAGTGTAGTGACAGAACAAGGGGTAACAGTTTTAAATTGAAAGAGGGGAGATTTAGATTAGATACCAAAAAGAAATTCTTTACTGTGAGGGTGGTGAGACACTGGAACAGGTTGCCCAGGGAAGTGGTGGATGCCCCATCCCTGGAAGTGTTTAAGGCCAGGCTGGATGGGGCTTTGAGCAACCTGGTCTAGTGGGAGGTGTCCCTGCCTATGGCATGGGGGTTGGAACTAGATGATCTTTAAGGTCCCTTCCAACTTTAACCATTCTATGTTTCTATGATTCTATGATATGTAATGAAAATTTAAGTTCTTCCACACATGCCATACATATATGATTCTATGATGCCCCTTTTGCATTTCACATCTTAAAGTGAGATGTGACCTGAAGACATCCATGTAGGAAAACCTGTATCCCCTTTTCTTTTCCAAATGTCTGGGGAAAGAAAAATAATATGAAAAGACATCCAGTGACAGAAATATAGTCACATATGGTTTATACTGTCACCCTTTAAAAAAACTTGTGCAAAAAGATCTGCAGAAACTACTGTAGTCATACTTATCAGTTATATTAATCTGTTAACTAGGGAATGTGTAGGCATTTTCCTGCAAAGGCAGTTTTCGTTGGTAAAATGTGTTACAGAAGTCAGTATTTCTTAAAATACATCAAGATAATTAATAAAAACAAAAATACATTCACAAAACACTGGTTTTGTACTATGAAAATCAGAAGTTGTATGCTATTACCAGTAACAGTGGATAACTCTTTTTGACTTTAATGCCTGGAAATCCTGGCACAGTCTTTGTGGTCTCCATAGAAGAATGGGCTTGAATCCCTAACCTGCAAGGTTGATGCAGAACTATTGAAAAGTGCTGAAGATTTGAGACAATGTGTAAATGAACATATCAGAACACCTAACTGTATTACAGCATAGGACTCCACTTGAGGTACGTCTGTCCATACACAGGTATGAGTCATTGTCCTGAAAGAACTGGTTATTACTGGTTATAGTTGACTGAATAATCACAGTGATCACTATTTAGCACTCAGACTATATCCCAGATAAGACTAGAAAGCGGAAGCATAGAGCAATTTTTTTTCTGCCGTTCTTCACATTTCTGCAATATCCTAGCACTTCAGAACCAGTATGTTCAAAAATATTTTGATGCCTACAAAGGAAAAGAAATGTGAGATTTCTAAAAAAATCTCATTGGGTAACATTTCAAGCTTCTTTATCTTCTTATTTGGAATAAAAATATTTTTTTCAATTAAAAAATATCCTAAGACATAAATTTTATCTCCAATTTTTGGATGGGGGTAAGAGTAAGGAGATAAGAAAATTACTGATAGAAACATGCATCATAAAGATGGGAAAGGAAACATAGTTCCCAGTTCAGTACATACTAAACAGATGGCCTACTACAGAGAGGACACAATGATACAAGAATATAAATGTTTCTTCCATCTTTCTTTTTTCACTCTCTGAAGTTAGCCAGAGTCTATTTTCCATTCTGCATCCATGTATTTAACATAAAAATACTTTTTTTTTTTTTGGCAATTTCAGTGCTGCTTTCTCTGATTTCCTATTTTGTTCAATTTTCAAACTCGTTATCAGCAACAAGTATATTGAACTCTCAGAACTGATCAGGGTAGAGATATTCTTATATTAATACATATATATAAGTTTGTATGTGTATGTATTTATATACATTTAATGGCAGAATTGTAAAAGCTTCTAAATTAATCTGGCAGATTTAAAGCCTTAACAGTAAGCTAAAAATCCCTGAAA
>KZ505981.1:457981-481587 GCA_002844005.1 Limosa lapponica baueri
GGGGCGGGGTGTTGCTGCTTATTCACTGAACTCAGACCACAGATTTTGACTGTCACTTTTAGGTAGCTAAAGTGAGATGAACTAAACTTTATCCCCACTAGAAATCAAAGAATCACAGAAAGGTTGAGGTTGGAAGGACCTCTGGAGGTCATCTGCTACAACCTGCCTTGCTCAAGCTGGTTGCCCAGAACCATAGCCAGATTGGTTTTGAAGATCTCCAAGGATGGAGATTCCACAACCACTCTGGGCAACCTGTTCCAGTGCTCAGCCACACTCACAATAAAAAAGTGTTTTGTGATGTTCAGACAGAAGCTCCTGCATTTCAGGTTGTGCCTATTGCTTCTTGTCTTGCCACCGAACACCACTGAAAAGAGTCTCTCCATCCTCTTTGCACACTCCTTTCAGGAATATATATATATTGATGTGATCCCTCTCTGAGGCTTCTCTTCTCCAGGATGAACAGTCCCAGCTCTCTCAGTCTTTTCTTGTAGGAGAGACATGCCAGACCCTTCATATCTTCACAGGCCTTCATTGTATTCTGTCCCATAGCTCTGAAATTTAACTATCAGAAAGAGTATAGACACAATAATTCCTTATCCTCCCCAAGCTCCATGGACTGATTTTGAATTTCTTTTCAAGAGAAGTATGCCTTACTAGTCATAGCTTTTAGTGCTGGCTCTCCTGTGGGAAACTCAAGATGAATATGATTGTACTCAAGTTGAGGAGACCTTTGAACTTTAAAACTTGCAAGACTAATGAGTTTTCTGACAACTAGTTAGTTCTCATTTTATCAGATTTTGTGTTTAATAACAAAAGAAAAAAGAGGGGAAAAAAAAAAGACTGCCTACAATCCAGAAAACCTGATTATGTTTTTATTTAATTGTGGGCACAAGAAGATTAATATGTATCTTGGGTATTCTTGCAGGGTTTTCCTGCACCACCTCTGTACTGGAACACTGTGCTGGGTGTTGCGTCTGCAAACTCATAGTCAAATCTTAATGTGCCCTGAGAGCAAATCTGGGGCAACATGTCACATCAAGTACATGTGGAGTAGACAGCAGTCATACAAAACCTTGTTACTAGCCCACCTATTCCCCTTCAGCATTTCTGCTGTACCTAACTTGCCTGGCTTATGTAGAAGTTTTGACCCTGCTGGAGACTTTTTTATGAATGGTCCTGCAACATCCGTACTAACACTGATCACAAGACTTGCACCTGAACTGTCCAATGAACACCAGCTGGCAAAAAAGAATTACATCTAACCATTGTGAAGATGACAGTACAAAAGGTTAGAGCAAGAGGCAGCATCACTGTAGAATTGGTATGACAGCACAAAATAAGGTCAGTGTTACATCTCAAAATGCTGAATTTTGATAGCCATTATGAACTGAGTGATAGGTCACTCAGTATAAGTTACAGTAGTTACCCAAACACTACAGGACATATTACATATAATAGGCTGTCACCTTGGATATACATCACCATATATCTGATACATATATTCACAAAATCCTTCACAAGATGTAGTATGGTCAATAGCAGGCATAAAGCCAGTTCCGTTTGCCACACTAAACGCCCTGTCTTCCCCAGGAATGTCTGGTGGGCATGCAGGGAACTTAAAAGCTAGAGGGTTTTCTTTCTGGAGCCAATTAAAAATACTGTGAAGCTCCAGAAAGCATTTCGGTTAAGACAACACCTAGGTGGAACAAGAGAAGAACGCTTCCAGGAAAAGACAGGTAAGAAGCAAAGAACTGCCCCTATTCTCGTCCTCAAAGGCGCAAAATAGAAAGGCGAACAGGGGCCACAATCACCAGTTCAAGTCCATCATCATATGATTCATGCCCTACAGAAGGTTCCTGTCTTGTGACCCTTTGCAAACTGCCTCCAGTTGCCTTCCAGATACTCTCTGTAACCATCCTTTTCTTTTTCACATTTTTGTTATGTTGCAAGATACTGAAGATGCTGTGCCTCTACAATAGTTCAGATGGTGCTCATATAATTCCTTGGGAGAACGAAGGGCAACAGAGAGATAGAGTGAATAGGGCAAGGGACAATGAAGCAAACTGAAGTTTCTCAGTGCCATTTGGAGGAAGGTCTATAACCACCCTACTCTTTCCTGTGTGTGTATGTCTGTGTCCTTGCACAGAAGCAGAACTGTGGTTTATTGAGGTCAAAGTCGCTCGCTATCTTAATCTCTCCTCATGGGAAACAAAAGAGGACACTCACGCTTGCAATGACTGAGGGTTTTTACAGAAGTTAGTGTGAACCTGCAGCTACTTAGCTAGAAATTTGCGTTCTCATAGGCTGGAGACATGTTAGACTCTCAAAAACATACCTGTTAGACTTTATGAGAATGCCATCCACAGACTCACTGTTCAGTCTAACAGTATGAGTAGAAATTTTGTGCTGTGAGAGTTGCTGCCTGAGTACAGCAAGAAGACCAAAAGGCCTAACATCCGGCTGGCTCCTCCTGGTATAAGCATTACCCTGGAGATGTTCCCTTTGCCCCTTTAAGCATTCCACATCCTCTCTGCCACGTTAGTCACCCCTTTCCCTCTATAATAAAACAGTAGTAAAATCTATGTCACTTCAGTGTTGTGTTACTGCTTCAGTTTAAGAAGACACAGAATTATCCAAGTGCTCATTACTGTAAATGATACATAGCACAGACACATCTGTTGTGTGTTATTCTCAACATCAACATCTGTTGTAGTGTAATGCATTTCATTTGAAGTAAAGTCCTGAGTGTTCCTTCTTCCTTCAGAGACTACCTTTACTTGCATTTTATATTGGTTCATTTGAGAGCTGCAGGTTGTTCTTTTCATTGTCACAGGAACAAAAGCTGTACAGTACTGCCTGGGTCAGCACAAAAGAAGCTTAACTAGGCTGCTGTTTTCTGACATTTTCCATGGTATTCCATAGTGAATCCTCTGTATATTCTTTTAAATATTTTTCATGTGTTTTACAGAGAAATTCCTTTCAAAGCACAGATTTTTTAATTTTATTTTTTTTTTAATTTTCAGCATAGAGTCTTCTTTTACATCATCTTTCTTTTGATAATCTGATCCAGGGAGTAGGGTATAATTAAAAGTGCAAAAGAAACTGAGTTTCCCAAATATGACTGTTGCAAGAATTGCTGCCTGATCACTAATTTGAGTTCTCAGCAATTTTTTAACTTCATTATTAACCTGGACCTCCCTAAAATCATACTACGGTTTTTGTAGTAATTGCACTTTACACAGATTCTCCATTTTAATGTTGCATAAATTATTGTCCTCTTTCATTTGAAATATAGTATGACATTATTTATTTAAGTATCAGTAAAGTTCAAACTAATTCAGTAAGACAGTCTTTGTCCTAGAAAAACTATTGGCTGCTATTTTAACTGCATCAAAATGTTGACATGTCATTTATAACTAAAATTGTTGAAAAAAAAAAAAAAAGGAAGACATGGCTGAAAAAGGCAATTCTAGAAAAACGTTTGGTTATGCCATAAAAGCTCATCTCCCCACTCACGGAGGAGCACAGAGGAACAGGGCAAGAAGAGGAACCCCAATAACTGAGTTGGAACGATGAGCATCACCCTCACCCAGAGGTCAGCTGACATGCACGTGTGTCTTTGTGTCTGCGTGTGTATGTCTGTCCATCTGTGCCTGAAGCAACGGGGGAGAGCAAAAAACCAGGACTAGCTGATGGATGGACTCTGCATGGAATCCCAGTTTCTGGAGGGATGAAAAGTGTGTGTGTGTTGGCACATGTGTGCAAGGGAGTCTGTACCAGCAACTGGAGTAGGACTGCAGCGCATGGGCTCAGTGCAGGTGCCAGCAACTGGGGACACTGGGATCCAAGGGCAATTACTGGGCAGATCAACTGTCTGAGCTAGAGGTATCCATGTTGCACATATATATTTTGCACTAATTAGCCTTTATCACGACCAGCCCCAGAGGTGCGCAGTATGAGGTTGCTTGTGCTATGTTCATGTGAGTTCTCTGTGTGTCTGTGATTGGTGTGGCCAGCTGTGTATTTTTGTATGTGTGTGTTGTTGGGAATTCATGCTCAGTCTCCCTCCCAGATTGATATGGGGAAGTGAGCTGAAGCAGTCTCCTCTCCATTGGGCTACTGGGTTTGACAGCTTCCTAATATAAAAATATAGGCTGACATGTTGATCTCAAATAATATTTCACTTCAAGTTAAGGCTGAAGGATTAATTTCTGTATTTGATTTTATTTTGGTGTTCTCAAAGTATTTTATTTTTAATTCTAGCCTTTTAAATTTTTCTTACATTTATATTGAAGTCTTAAATTGTAATTAATATAATTATTGTATCAATTTGTTTTATAAATTCAGAGATGTTTATTTTGAAGGAACTAAAAGGGAGCTACCAGAAGGAAAACAGAAGGAAACAGAAAACACAGATTACATAATAGAAAACTATTCCAGAACAAAATGTACAGTCCTCTGTGCTGTAATATTTCAACAACTGCAAAAAGAAATGACTCAGTGGTTCTCAAACAAATTCTGTTAAATTTTCATTTTTCCACTGGATGTCTTTTGGTTTTGTTTCCTCCATAAAATGAGAAAAATATCAGTGTTTAAGAATACCCTATGCAATGTTTTTTGAACACTTTTATTGACAAGACTTTTCTGGATGTATAGTAAACACGCCGACGCTGCTAAATAAAAGGCGACTGGGGAAGCATGTTTGAACAACGGACTCATCGTATACAGCCTGCTCACTCCCTGCCTCTTTCTTGGGCTATTCCGACAAGTCCAAGATAAAGGCCAGGTGTGCTTCAGGGGTTATTTGACCGTAGGGATCACTTCTGAGAGGTATTATGGATGAGAGTGCAGCGAATGTGAATCTTTGCCTGTCCCAGGCACCTTAGCATCCTCAAATAATCTTTTATATACTCAAGCTGCACTCCAGCTTTGCAAGAGGTAATCTTGGTTTTGTGGTATGAAAATCACCACTCTTGTATACTGCATAACAGTCCTCCCACTGTTCTAGATACTGTGAACTGAGAGAATAAAAAGCCCTACTCATGAAACATTATTTATGTCTCAGATTTACAGAGACATTATATGGTTGATAGCAAAGATTAAAGGCCAAGTGTGGGCATAGCCAGTCTGCTATACTGTTGTTTAAGTTAATTTCAGCATATATGAGCTCGTCTGCTTTTGTTTGGGACTGATGGGCAATTTCCTGGAATAAATGCATTTAACAATACCAATGTAAATATCCATGCTTATAAGGCTTCAGTAAGATTTATCTTCCATTATGTCATGCTCGTACAGAGACACAGGGCAGAGAGAAAACCTGACGCCTTTTGCATGGGAAGTCTTGCTCTGTAGCAGTCCACTGTGCAAGACTGACCGTACTGAGCTGCAACAATAATGAGCAGAATCTATCTCTGCTGAACAAACACCCCCATTAAACTAACAAAAAGGCACCACAACCACAGCTTCAGCATTTACTGTAAAGAATCTTTGTCCAAAGCTTGTTAAACCAAGTTTTGACATCCATCAAAGATATTTTTCTTAAAGCTAATGAATACATCTTACATATTTAGGTATGCAGTCAAATATATTTTCCATCTTGGTTACTGTAACTGTACAAGCTACCTAGCATTGCCTCATACTCTTTTAATACTAATGAACCATAAAGAGCTGTCCACAGCTTGGTTTTGCTTATGATTATTTTTTCTTAATGAACTTGCATATCTGGATCCAACCAAAAAGCTACTTAGTGGAATAGTTTAATTCTGCCTATCTAGGAAGAATCTTAAAAGCAGCTCAGGCAGTGATGCAGTCATCTTTACCTAGGATTCTTCCTTTAGGATGAAACCTTCCTCATTTACTGCTTTTCTCCACATTTGTGTCCATTTTTTTTTTTAATTGTACTGTTAAGAAAAACTGCTCTTTGCTGTATTTGAAGCCGTTTTCCAATATATTTTAGTTTTTTTTCTTTTAGTTCTTCCTTTCTTCATTCCTGCTCACTATTTGGAAAATGACCAATAAATTTATGAGCAAAATAGGTGTATTAGTTATGATTTTGGCACTCATTATCACAAATGGAGCCAAGCCTAAAATAGACAGTGTTTTAAGGTATTACTCCATATCTTACTAGTGCTTACACCCAAATAATGTAACTCAAAAGAAATATACAGAAATTACAGAAGGCATATTTTATCACATACCCTCCAGACAATCTAGTTTTGTATTGTACTATAATGCATCACCCTTAGTTTCCTTGCTTTTATCTTTCTCTGAATGTTAAAATTATGGAAGATACTTAAAAGTGTACAAACTGTAGATGTTCCTACCAAATACACCTTATATGTATTTTAATAATTTTATTCTGTCTCCCTATAACAATGCAGTATTGGACTTCAGAATCAATCTCATCCTTAGTCTAAAATGTTGATTTCAGCATTCTTGGTCTTACTCATGTCTGGAAATTACTTCCATATCTAAGTCCTTTGTGGTTTTTTTTTGTTTTGTTTTCTGTTTTGTTCTGTTTTGTCTTAAAAAGACAATCAGACACTTAAAATTTGTTTTCTGAGACTGTCAGAGTGGTTTTGTTTGTTTGTTTTTTATTTTGAATAGTTAAAGTCTTGCTGGTCACTTACCAGTTTGAGCCTTAAAGGAAGCAAAATTTCTTTTTGATGGATCATTTGAGGGGTTGATATGCTAGGCAGTCTCAGTGCATGAGGAAAGCACAAGCACAGGATCAAGTGTAGTGGAATAATCAGCTATATTAAACCCTTTCTGGAGATGATGATTTCCTGGTTAATGTGCTTGCCTAAGATATGTTAGACTTGAGTTCAAATCTTTATTTTGTCCAGAAGGCTTTCCAGACCATACATAAACTGGTAAGTTTTATGCATAAGCTGGATGCATAAACTTAGATGTCTAAACATAGACATGTGGCACACTGTCCAGCTGTTCCTTGCTACTAAAGGGAATTCAGAACATGTGCTGTTGCCTGTATCATAAAAGACAGCCCTGTGTAGATGCTCCAGTACCTAAGATATCTATTCTAATATCCTGCAATGTCTAAAATTGCAGTAGACACAGATGTAGATATAAATGTAGGTATCTACTCTAGGATAAGCTGTTCTCCAAATTCCATGGACAGAATCATATTGAAATGTAACATCTGAACTAAAGCGTTTACAATATGGGGATGAATTTCACCCCTAGAAAGAGGATTATTTTGATCTAAAAAAGAAAATCTGACATTTTGACTAGAACTTTTTGTTAAACATCAGATAAAGATAAAACTTTGGTTTCAGTTGCTCCTCCGAGAACTATAGCTGCATTTTATTTAATAACTGCTTAATGTGGAATGTTTTGTGGATTAACAGCATTTAGGATGAGAAAAAATTCATTACCCAAGAAACAGAAAGGCAAAAATGATCATATTTTTGATCTTCACTCCTGTATCACTCTTTGGAGTTACATAGTATAGCTTTCTTAAGTGTAATTGAAAACTTTCTTCTTTCCTTTACCTATTCCTTCTTACCACTTCAGACTAATCTAAAACATTATTGTTGAAGCACAATTCTGAAAGATGTGCATTTTTCCCACGCGTGAAAAAGAAAGCATTGAAATGAAGCTTTCCATATCCTGGAAACTGTATAACAGGAAGACTTTCCTATAACGGGTATGGAAGGAAAGAAATCACCACTGTTTTGGTTTTGAATCAAAACTGGTTTAGGGTGGATTCTGACTAGTGAGGACTCTTAAGTTGGGTGGGTTAAATAATTGAGAGACATGAAACTGAAGGCACTTTTTTTCTCTTTAGTATTTTCCTACAGGATAGCTCTGAGATGCTTTTTGGTTAGAGTCCTGGTTATGTTAAAAGTCTGAAGCACGTAGCTCTTCCCATGATCTGTTTAGAGAAGTTAGACACAAACACCTGTCATGGATTTTCCTTCTGAGGTTATACTGACAACTATTGATATGATAATTATCTACCTACCTACCTAAGAATATATAATGAGAATTGTTCAAATAATACATGTCCTTAATTTTATCACTGAAGAAAAAGTCAGTAATAAAAGTTTTGGAACAGTCTAAAAAAATATTTCCTGGGACGAGATGAAAATTAACTCAGAGGACATATCAGATACTAAAACGGTTTCACTCAATCTGAAATTTAGTAATTAGTTTATCTACAGGTTGTGAGCAGAATTTTTTAAGTTTCTTGGAAATTAGGAAACTTGGGATGCAAAGTTGTAAAAAGTTCATTTGACTAAATCAACATTCCACATTTCTATATTTTCTCCTTTTACATTTGTCCATTTTTGCTACTGCATTTGATCCAAACTTGTTTATAGTTTCAGTTACCCTAAGCTGCATTTGGAGGAAAACACACTGCTAACGTATTGAGCATATCCTATCAATAGAGATAAAACTGACATAAGATCAAGATCAGATTTCTTTATATAATTTTCAGGAAAAAAAAAGCGTATCATTGCTTTATAAACATCATCTTAAACTGTGGCAGATATGTGGTAATAAATATCAATTGACTGAATTAAGTTTAAATTCAATGCTAAATTATAATTTCTAATGTGAAAAAATATAATTATTAGTACTCAAGATGAGAGAGCTTAAAAAATCTTTTTAAAAATTATTTTTATTTAACTTTCAAAGATAAGTTCTTCAGAGAACAATAGATAAACTGCATAAGTTTTCCCCAAACTCTCTAAAGTGTTTTATTTCTCATTCCGTGAATTTCTGTCAAAATGTCTGACATGTCTGAAGGACAAGATGCCATACAGAAGGCCCTAGACAGGCTCGAGAAGTGAGCTCATGTGAACCTCTTGAGGTTCAACAAGGCCAAGTGCAGGGTCCTGCACATGCATCGAGGCAACCCATGGTATCAATACAGGGTAGGAGATGAAAGGATTGAGAGTTGCTGTGCCAAGATGAACCTGGGGGTGCTGGTGGATAAAAACCTAGACGTGAGCTGGCAATGTGTTCTCTCAGCCAAGAAGATCAACCATATCCTGGGCTGCATCAAAAGAAGCATGGCCATCAGGTCGAGGGAGGTGATGCTGCTCCTCTACTCTCTTTTTCTAGTGAGACTCCACCTGGAGTACTACATCCAGCTCTGAGGCCCTCAGCACAGGAAAGACATGGACCTGTTGGAGAGGGTCCAGAGAAGGGCCACAAGAATGATCAGAGGGATGGAACATCCCTCTTGTGAAGACAGGCTGAGAGAGTTGGGGTTATTCAGCCTGGAGAAAAGAAGGCTCCAGGGAGAGCTTCTTGTGGTCTTTCAGTACTTAAACGGGGCTTACAGAAAAGATAGGGACAAACTTTTTAGCAGGGCCTGTTGCGATTTGACAAGGGGTAATGGTTTTAAACTGAAAGAGGGTAGATTTAGACAAGATATAAGGAAGAAATTTTTTACAATGAGGGTTCTGAAACACTGGAACGAGTTGCCCAGAGAGGTGGTAGATACCCCATCCCTGGAAACATTCAAGGTCAGATTGGATGGGGCTCTGAGCAGCCTGATCTAGTTGAAGATGTTCCTACCCATTGCAGGGGACGTTGTACTAGATGACCTTTAAAGGTCCCTTCCAACCCAAACTAGTCTATGATTCTATGAAATACAAGTGAGGTTTTCAAACTGTAGTTATATAAATGCAATTGTGATTGACTCATTAAACACAAAACTATAATTAAACACATCTTAACACCTAATTGCAGATTAATATGGAACTCTTGTACATAGCTCAACAAATCTGATTATTAAACAGAAGCACAACTGTTTAGTTGGAGATGCACTCAATACATAGAGGCACAAAGACCTTTTTAAAGGTTATGAAGTCTCTCATAGTCCTAAACTGTCCCTTTTGGTGAACAGACTTTGTGGAATAAAGCTGACTACTGAATGTTATTTTTAAGGCCTCTTCAGCATAAATAACATATGAAATAACAGTTATAAGCTCTGGTGTCATAAAGACATGAAATAATTACAGACTTCCACTACATCTCCCGAGCCCTGGCTAGTTCAAAATGGGATTTCTTTTCTTTGTCGTTAGACGGACCCAGTGAATTTTATGAGCAGTAACCCAGATAAAAATTTCCTCATTTTCAAGGGAAATAAAACACTTTTTTGTCTGCTGTTTCTGTCCTGACGAGTAGGATCCAGTGTAGTCAGGCAGGCAGAAAGACAGGAGATTTTCCAATGGTTCCTTGAAAAGGCATTCAAATCTATCTCCTCTTATACTCATATCTTCCTTGCTCAAATCCCTCTTCTGTCTTTTGCTACCCATGTCATCCATATTGATGAGTGTCTTCTTAAAGTTTGGTAGAAAATTCCTGTTCTACCACCCACTATTCTTTTATGTTGCCTACTGAGGAATGCAAATTTTCCACATTTTCTCCAGATTCAAATGGTGAACAGACACTGGAATTTCCGTAAGTCATTCACTAATTCATTTATATATATACACACACACGTATATGTATGTATGTATGTATACACAGACACGAGCCACCTCTTTGACAATTTTCAAAATAAAACTTTCATAATTTAACAAGTCCATCTTAATTCTCTCAATAAAGTTTATACATTTTGAAATTTACTATGGAACTGATTTTCTGTAGAAAAAGATGTGTGAAAAGGAGATTTTTTTCTTGTGATGTTTATTTTTTTTATATACTGGTCTTCGATACCTGTTATTCTTAAGAACTGGAAGTAATTTAATGATACTGCAAGAGGTAATTGTGAACATTGTTGACTGCTGATATATGGTGATATACAATTATTTTAGATGAGATGAGCCAGTCAGAAAATGGTGATGTTCTTTAATAAAAGTTATATATTTTAGAAAGCCAAGCCATAAAAGAGATACAGAAGAAAAAAAAAAAAGTTAAGAAGCAAAATACAGCAGAAAAAAGAGACTGATTCAACATAATGAAGTAATTTTTGAAATAGAATGACCAACAAAATTTTCTGAGTTGACAAATTGCAAGGAGGTAGTAAAGAACATAAGAGTAGAGAAATCAGAAGAAAAATAAAATGAGATCAATTTGAAAACAACTTAATCACTTGTAAGATTGTTTCTAGCTCTGTTGCTCCTCTCCTAGTCACCTTTATTTTGAGCTCTCATCAGCCAGGTTGATGCATCCTGGTTTTCTGCTCTTATCTTAGAAATGCTGGACAGTAATTCAATAATATTAAACTCTCTGCTGTGTCTTTTTCATACTATGACAAGGGTAGGAAAAATACTTTTTTACTTGAGTAGTTCTGAAGATTTTCTAATTCATAAAATATTTAAAACTTACTGGGATTAACTGTGTGATCAGTGTTAATTACAGAGTTAATTACAAGTCAGAAATCATGACCAAGTTTCATGCAGTGGAAACTACTGAAAAAAACAGGCACCAAAAATTTCTATAAATGTTAATGAACTGTATTTTTAAATAAAGTAAGATCATTATTGAAATAAAACATCTGGAAATGTCTAAGAAGGGGTTATGGGTACTGAAACTGTACCCTGTAATAATTATTTCCACAAATTGCTTGGATAATCACCACCCCATTATAAAACAGGCTGGTCAGCTCTTCAGCTGGTATGAATAAATAAATTCATCAACTTCTGTGCGAAATCATAGTAGATAGTGATCTGGGCCAGTATTCTTTGACTGCTGTGGAATGGCCAGAGGTAAGATGACACTGACTACTTACTGATTTTTGGTAGAATCTTTCCCAAGGAAGAACTGTCCAGAATAGTTTTGATATGGCACATTCTTCTTGTATTAATATTGTGAAACCTGTCACTGAACAAAATGACAGAAAAATTAAGTTGCAGAGAGAGTTTAGCATCTTCTGTTCCCATGAGAATTTAATGAACTGCACAGGACTGACTTTCACAGCACCACATCCAATCTGTGCAAAGAACACAATCCACAACTGGCAAGAAGTGACCAGCCAGTTAACAGTCAACCAGAAGGATGTTTTAGGGAAGGGAAATCTGTCCAAAAAAGTATACAGGTTTAGCCTAGATAGAGACACAAAGCTTCAATGAATATCATGTTTTCATATAGCTTGACTAAGAGAGACATGAACGAGAATTCTGGTTGCCAGAAGGACTGAAGGAATTTGTAGTCCAGGTTCACCCACTCCAGCAAAAAGTTCTGGATCACAGCCACATTATGCAAAGTCATGAAGCAGGGTGTCACTGTGCAAGTCCCTGAAGCTTACTCAAACAGTGATGTGCCCACTTCATCAGCACAATCCAAAGAGATCTCTGGATGTTAGTTGGCAGGTTCTTGAATTTGAAAGCTTCCTAAGCTTGCAGGAGGATGCTCTGTGATCTTACTAGACCAGGTACCTCCTCCTTCAGCTGGAGCATTCTTTCCCACTCACTGCCCCCCTGCAGCCCTATGCACCTGTTTTGGTGTGCAACCTGCTGCAGCTTCTCCCAGTTCTGCTGCATCAGTCATAGGCAGTTATGGGCTGCTTACTAGGGTTTGTCATGGAGAAGAAAGAGGAGATTTTTCACTCAGACCACGCTGCTTTATACCTCTGCATGCCCTTACCTTGACATCTGAAGCCTGCCAGAGACAAATCTGTAAACTCTAGCCTTAATATGATTGTTGTAAAAAGCAAACTGATTACAATGCTAACGTGACTGGTCAAAATTCCCAGCAGAAAGGTATGGTTTGCCTGAGACTGATGATAATTTAATAAAATCATGGAAAGGAGAATGATTACATATCTGACTGGGTGACACGGGACTGTGCATGCTGTGTGTGTTAGGTTAGAAATTCTTTGTGTATAATGGAAGGATTGCTAACAAGACTAACAATTGCAGTTGAATTATTGATTTATGTAATAAAAGGCAGAGCTTTAGCTGCTGTGTGACAAAGACGAGAGCAGAGATTGAAAGGTTGTGTACTTCATTGCTTTCTTGGGCTAGGCACAAGCATGGGCAAAGCAAGGTACTGCTTTGTAACAGCATCACTCATCCAGACATCAGGAAAGGAGTCCTCCAGACAGGGCTAGGACTCATATCTTGACTGAGTTGATGAATTTGAGCACTGGAAATTTTTAAAACATCTATATAATATTTTTCTTAGCAATCTGTGTTTGAGGAATTAGAATCTTAAACTAAGAATTTTACTCTGCTTAGCCAGACATTGGTGCTTCAGAGTATATTGAATAATGTACTTAATATGGTTGGCTGCAAACAAAGAAAATAAGCTCCTATTAAATAATTTGTCCCTTTTCTTCCCCTCCAGTTAACATTAGTCATTGCTTGTTCAGGTATATTCTAACAAGAAATTAAAAGGCTTTAAAAATGCTCATTTGGAGTTTTTTCTCTCATGGATTAATTAATGCATCTCAACAAGTTATTTTACAATCAGTTTAGAACTTTTATTAAATAATTTTATTTAGAAAAAATACAGGAAATTTATGTAATGAAAACATCAAATTTGTATCATCAAATTTGAGTAGACCAAATCCCGTGTGCTTTATAATGTGCTAATTTTGTAAGAGAAAGGCAGAAGGGACAATACAGTTGAGCAAGGGAAAGGGAGCTCATTCTACCAACATTTCTATTCATAGAAAATTTGCTGTACTTAAATAAGAAACAGAAGTACCTTCAAGTTAAAATTTTTCAAGTAGAACATAGACTGACTTTTTCCAAATCAAGTTTATTTCTGTGATTATGTCTCATAAAGCTAACTTCTCAAAATATGCAGGTGTAGTACAGATAGACTTTAACACTAGTTTGAATTGAATTTGCTATGTCAATTTGAGAAGAATATGAGTTTTTTCTGATCTAAGCTTTTTCTACTAAATTCTACAGTCAGCATACAAATCTAGAACAGCAATTTACAAATGGCCACTTCTAGAATGAATACACAGGAACAGAGTAGAAGTCATCTTCTGGTATTGAATATAATTTAGTTTGATAGTTGACTTTATTGTCTGCTTGAATAAAAAGGTGCCAAGTATCTTCTAATTACAGACTAACCAATCCCGGAACATTCTTGATAATGATAATGAAGCACACTTCAAAATCTTTGTCCACTAGTTTATCATATTCTTTATCCTTTTTTTATTCTATAATATATTATAGACCTCCACTGCCCCTGGAGTTATTATGGATAGTGGCTTTCATTGACTTCTGTGGACTGCTTTGCATCCTGACAGGTTTGTTGTATCTCTTAAACGGTGTTGTTAATTAAGGAAAATAGGCTGGACTTTTTTTTTTCCTTTTTCTCATTAAAGTGCTTTTCTATGTATGGTGTATTATTCCTCTTTCTGTTTGAGTAAGGGCTAATGGCTATACAAAAGCATATATAATATTTTCTAATGTCTTGATCATGATTTAAAAATCAGTAGCTTAGCCATTTTATCCATGCCTATGAGTGTTGTGTATATGCCACTCAAACATAAATTTAGTGGCAAGATTGTATTGCATTTGAAAATGTTGACTTTTTTTATATGGAGGTATATTTTTTATAGCCTTATTTACTTATAGTAAATGTACATTTTTAATTCATAATTGATTATTCAGTTTTTTTTCTGTCTTCCATTACCTTTATTTTTACACAAAGAGAGTGGAAAGGAAGCAGAATAATAGTGGGAAAGGAAAAGCATAAAGGAGTTGAATAGTAATGAAAGAAAAGTGTGCAAGCTAAGTCAAGAGAAGGCTGAATCAGTGACAGGCTGTAATCAAGGGAGGTAAAAAAACCATGAGAAAAAAAATCATGTGTTCTTAGATTTACGTTCTGAATCCTAGAAGAAGAAGAGAACATTGTTTTTGCTGAATAGCTATAGCACTTTTTGTAGTCTGATAGTTAATGGAAATCAGAATCAATTCTCTAACCATAATACTTAAATGAAAAGGTGGAAAGTGTAATGGCCACTGGTCATGAGTTACATGGATTGCCAGAAAGTATTTTTCTCTTTGTCACATCCCAGTGTGAGAGGTGATGTTTTTCTTAATTAGAAGAGCACTACATTTATGTAGCATTTTCTGCAGTTAAAGACACAATCTGTAGTACAGTATGCTGTACTCAGACATACAAAACTGAGTAAAACCCTGTCTGTTTTTCAGACAATATCTGATTTTTAGCCAAGATGAATTTAATGGCAACAGAATCAAAACAGCTAGAACACTTTCAATGCAAAGAGAAAATTACCTGTCTATTCTGAAGTATTCCAAGACACCTGTGTTTCCCTTATCTCACTTTGTTTCTGACAGCAGACGACAGACAGGTAAGCAGTATCTTACGGTGCTAATCACTGACAGGATTCTCCCTCACTTTAGATTTGTAAGACTTCGTAAGGCTTTCTGGTACCAACATTGAGACAGGAGTAGTGTCTTTCCCAAAAAACAGATGCAGACTCTCTGAGACCCCTACTAATGTGATCTGAGAAGAGCGAGCACTTGCAGTTTTCTTAAACAGCTGGTAGGAAGTATCTGTCAGATGGTTACCCTTTTGTCACTGTGAGGGGCTGACTCCATTTGGCAGGTAGGCCCTCACCCAATTGCTCATTCATTCTGCCCCGTCAGGATGGAGGAGAGAATTGGAAGAGCAAAAATGAAAAAATGCATGGGTTGAGGTAAAGACAATTAAATAGGTGAAAGGAGTGGGGAGAGGGAGGGAGGAGACACACTAAGCATGGGAATAAGCCATCTGACTGCCAGAGTGAAACCAACTGCATTCTGAGAACTTGCTCAGTGCATGGTCTTTAAAAGTTATACATATAAAAAAAAAATCAAACCGTTGTGATGAAAAATAACTCAGCAAAGTTATGGACAGATATATTTCATAAGAAGAGAAAAGCAGCTTGGTTTAAGGATAATTTTTTATTCTAGTGAATTTTCTTGTTCACCGCCAGTGAAAAGGGATTTTTTTCAAGCACTTTAACATATATTGTCAAAAAATAAACACAAAATATTACCAAAAAAAAAAAAACAAAACAACTCCAAATTCTGCAAATCCTGATTTGTTCAATCTGTCCCTTATAACACAATTACAAAAACACCCTCTAACATAGCAAAAGACAATATTTTGAAAGGTAAGTTGGGAGGACATTTACTGTAAAAAGAGTTGAACAACCACTGCTGATAATAAAGGGCAAATAAATGTAAGCACTATGGCTACTAATGGAAAAAGAATATCCCAAATGGAAATAACTCCTTAGCCATTGATCACTTTCTTGTGAATTTCTGATGTTTATTTGGGTCACATGTTTAATACAAGAGTTCTGTGCTGGATCAGCTTTCTAATATCTAGGTAGTCGAAAATATCCAAAATCACCAAACGTAATTTGAAATTGGGTTCTTTAACACTACATCTCATGTAATTCCCATCTAGAAGTATGTCACATAATTTGCATTAAGTACAAGTTAATTTTAAAACAGTGTCCTATTAGGCAGGTTTATCATTCTCAGTTAAGAACAGGTTCTATAGGATAATCTTACCTTCAATTAATTTCCTGAAGATAAATAGCTGTCTAAATTTCTGCATCATGTGTGGCATAATAATTCATTTATCTTTTAAATTATTCTTTTTACTCCATAAGTAGTGTATTTGTATGCACCAGATACCTACAATAATCTTTTGAAATCAATAGGATAATTAATTTTAACGTTAATCTGTTGTTTCAAGCTCTCTGAGAACTAGTAGGTAGTGCTGTGTCATGTCATATTTTGAAGATCTTTTTCCACCTGCAACAGATAAACACTTATTTTTATTTTCATATGTTTTATCACACTCTTTTAACTGATAGTCGAAGTGTTCAATAAGAGATACCTTTATCAGGATTGTCTTTGGGCTAGACCTTTGCAGCTGTCAAAAGTGGCACATCTAAAGAT
Source organism: Limosa lapponica baueri (assembly GCA_002844005.1). Lineage (NCBI taxonomy): Eukaryota > Metazoa > Chordata > Aves > Charadriiformes > Scolopacidae > Limosa > Limosa lapponica. The sequence continues at coordinate 474,844 of KZ505981.1, forward strand.
AGAAGAATACGTCTGTATTAATATGCTAAACAGACCCAGGAAACATTTATTGAGACTGGAATTAAAACATATGTATTGTTAAACTGTTAAATTACTGTTTTATCCTGAGCCATCTAACATGCTTCCACACAATTTCTGAGCGTGTTTAGGAGACAGAGATCAATCCATTATTTATTATAAGGATGTTTAGTGATCACTGAGTTTTCTTCCCTGCAAAATAACCCAGAACAGTTCATATATTGTGCATCCTGTGGCTCTAAAGATATCAAAAGCACAGTCTTTGACTGTCTTATGTTTTAAAAATTTCTGACTTCAAGATACTTAAGATTTTTACAAAAGATCAGAAGCCTAAAAATCCCTGTCACAGAAAGAGAACAGGGAATAAAGTGCTGGCACGAAATTTATTATGTGAAAATAGCCAAAAATCCTGTGCCAGTCTGACTTTATGGAAAATCCTTTCTAGTGATAAAACTGATGATCTAGTGATCTCAGACATGTGAGAAACCCCAGCCACCCTTGAGGTTTCGCTAAACTGTTATGATGACAAATATAATCTGTCCAACATTGTTTTTCTTCCTGAGGCCCACCTTGCATGCTTCAGCAGACAGTGAACAGCCCTGAACTCCCAGAAGTCTTCCAAAGGACTAACAGAGAAAGTAAAAATCTTTTGGACACTTGAATGGCTTTTGTTTCACAGCCCTGAAGCACAGGACAAATACAATACAAGTATTTTGAAAAAAATGTACAAAACTCTTTCAAGACCATTACAAATATTACATCACTAATGGTTAAAAAGGTCGTCCTAATTTTCTGTCCAAATATATGCATGCTTTGTTTCATGGAGTTATTGAATCATAGAATGGTTTGGGTTGGAAGATCGCCTAGTACAACTTCCCTGCCACGGGCATGGACATCTTCCACTAGATTAGGTTGCTCAAAGCCCCATCCAACCTGGCCTTGAACACTTCCATTGATGAGTCATCCACAACTTTTCTGCACTACCTGTCGCTGTGTCTCACTACTTTCATCATAAAAAATTTCTTCCTTATGTCCAGCCTAAATCTAACCACGTTCAGTTTTACACCATTGCCCCTCATCCTATCATTAAAGGCCTTACTAAAAAGTCTTTCTCTGTCTTTCTTATAAGCCCCCTTTAAGTATTGAAAGGCCACAATAAGGTCTCCATGGAACCTGTTCTTCACCACAGTGAACAATCTCAGTTGTCTCAGCCTTTCTTCATAGGAAAGGTGTTCCAGCCATTTGATCTTTTCTGGTTCATGTCTTACTTGTGCTGAGGGTTCCAGAGCTAGACTCAGTACTCCAGATTGGGACTCAATGAGGGTGTGGTAGAGGGGTAGAATCATCTCCCTCAACCTCCTGGCTGTGCTGCTTTTTGTGCAGTCCAGGATGCAACTGGCTTTCTGGGCTGCAAGTGCACATTGCCAGCTCCAGTTTTTCATTCACCAGTATATGCAAGACCTTGTCTGCAGCACTGCTCTCAATCCATTCCTTACTCAATCTTTACCCTGGAATTGGGGATTGCCATGACCCAAGTGCAGGACCTTTCACTTGGCCTTGTTGAACTTCATGAGGTTCACACAGGCCCACTCCTAAAGCCTGCCAAGGTTCCTCTGGATGGCACCCCTTCTGTGAAGCACATCAACTGCATCACTCAACTTGCTGACATTTGTAAACTTGCTGAGAGTATGCTCAATCCCACTATGTTGTTGATGAAGATATTAAATAGTATTGGTCCCAGTATGGACCCTTGAGGGACAACACTCGTTTCCACTTGGACATTGGGCCATCGAGACTAACTCTTTGGACATGACCATCCAGACAATTCCATGCATCAAACTTGTATCTCTCCAATTTAGTGGCAAGACTGTTGGGGGGGGGGCATTCCAATTATTATATATTATTATACAACATAATTGTCTCTCTTCCTAGTATTTAATCTGTGATTGTATTCATATTAGTGATCATATCACCACTCAATCTTTATGTACCTAGGTTTTGCAAAAGAATAATTTCTACTTTCATGCCATAAAGTATTTTCCTCATTCATCTAATACTTATTTTTACACCTGTGGAGATAGTCTAACTCATTAGCATGGAAAAAAGTACATCAATATTTTTTTTTCTAATTTTCAAGTCAAAGAAAAAGGGACACCTGTAATTTCTAAATAAATGTAATTGTTTACGAGAACCTTTGTTGTTGTGGAGCACATTTAAATCACCTTCCTATTTCTAAATTTTGTGGCCCATGGTTTAATGTCTAAAAATATATACTTACCTGCATTTAAAACATATTTCCATCTTTTCTTTTACAAGGTGGCTTGAAACTGAAGGTACAGATAAATATGCTATCAAAATGTCCCCATCATTTGATGGATCTCTTCACACTTTGGTCTTATTTGGAAAAGAATGATTGATTTAATACCACATTTCTCCCCACCATCCCCCAAAAATCCATTCCTCATTCCCGTGCTCTTTTTATTAGTTAGCTTCTCTCCTATCTCTTTACTTTGCTTTTACAAATAGACAGAACTGGAGAGTTTGACATTTATATTAAAATGTCAGCCTAAAGGTAGTAAACTACACTGTTTCGGTGAACACCTCTATATTTAATTTTCCAAATGTTAAATCATATATTTTGGACAGTAACTGCTATAATCATTACAATCAATTATTCTTATTTGGGATTTTCAGAATATCATGCGGTCACAATAGCTGCTGGTAACAGGCAAACTACATATATATTAAAGATGAGTTATTGTGCTTTAAGGCAAAGACTGTTGCTAGGTGCTCATGCAGAGCACAACACCCCAGAAGGGACAGGAGGAGGCATTTGGCCACTGACATGTAGCTCCAGTGAGAGCTTCCAACTGTTGAGCTGCTGTGCAAAATATTTCATGATATGCTTTCAGAAGAGCCAACACAGTATCATGGAGCCAGACAGATTTTTCTGACTGATGTGGAGGGAGAAGATCAGGCATCATCTGCACATTCCTATCTCCTTTTTGAGATATTATTTGACAATATATTGTAAATAATATCTTATGTTTACCTAGAAGTCTACTGAGTTATGTTCTAGGCAATCCGTAAGCGGTGCACACAAGTTCTTAAATTTTTTCATAAGCATAGCACCTTGAATAAATATGGTCAAATTGCTGTGTAATAAAATAAGAACTTTATCTATAACATCATTCATGACAGCTTAGATATCTCACTAGCATGCCCAGAATTTAAGCTGTAACTTGGGCTTAAATTAAAAACCCCAATCAACCCACAACTTTTCTTTGATTTTGTGTATAAACAGAGCAACAGTTGTTTGCTAGCTTACAATAGCAAAATCATATAGATGGATGGGCTTAATGTGTACTTTCCATGCATAATAAATAAATTGTAAAATGTTATAATTAAATGTGTTAGTCAGGCAAAGATATTCTTCACATAAGTATATAATTAACTAATGAAGAACAGGAATTTGATGAGAATTCCTGTTTTTCTAAGCACATACAAAGAAAGTTTGTTTAGAAAATTAGACAGAGGGTTTAGATAATGTTGGGACAATCAGTGTGTTCAAGTATTTAAAGGGTGGCTACAAAAAAGATGGAGACTCCCTTTTTACAAGCAGTCACATGGAAAAGACAAGGGGTAATGGGTACAAGTTACTCCTGGGGAGATTCTGATTGGACATGAGGAAAATTTTTCACAATGAGAACAATCAGCCATTGGAATAATCTCTCCAGGGAAGTGGTGGATTCCTCAATATTGGACATTTTAAGACTTAGCTAGACAGGGGGCTGGGCCATCTTGTCTAGACCGTGCTTTTGCCAAAAAAAGGTTGGACCAGATGATCCTTGAGGTCCTTTTCAACCTGGTATTCTATGATTCTATGATCTCTGTACCTCCTTGTTTTCTTATAAAATCTTGTTTTTCAGGATCCTGAGAATATCTTAAGATACTGTGTTCATAGGATCCTCTTTCCCAATGTTCCTGAAGAGAATAATAAAAATAAAAAACCAACCAACCAAACAAAAAAGCAACAACAACAAACCACCAGAGGTATTCTTGTTTATGATGGCAATTTTTGCATGAAAATTAAGGGGTTTTCTAAGTGCAATATTTCTAACATACGCTCCCACAGGGTCAATAGATTGCAATAAATGGCAGTCTTACCTGGTATATCAGCTGTAGCACAGAAATTCCTTTAAATCTCCAAAACAGAAAAATAATGTGACATATAGTGATAGTTATCAATTTCAACTTTTTCAGGTGAAATATATCATACATTTCAGCACAAAAAATACACTCATTCTAACACACCATATTATTAGCTACACTGATGCCTTTTTCTGATCTTTAATTTCATTTTAAGGTGGCTCTACAAACAGCTATTTCCTTATTCTAAGCAATCCTTCAGTATTTTTCTTTTTAGAAGGAATGAATTGCATGGTTTACACATGGGGCAATTTAGCACCAGTTAGTACTGATATATATTATGTATATTTTATAACATGAATCCAGAGATAATAATTTAACATGATAATATAGTAGGAAAGTAGTACTTGATCTCAGTGTGAATATTTGAAATAGGATTTGTAATTACCATTTCCTTTGGGAGATTAAAGCATTAAATCTATGCTAGTCACATAGTCCATTCTTATGATGCTACTATGTATAAACATCTCAGTGTTGATTTTATTTCCCAGTATCTTTCATATAAGCTATCCAGAAGTGATGGGCAGATGCTGATGACATCTGGCCCATATCAGACACCAACAAGGTGATATCAGGATTCTGTCTGTCTGTTCGGGTGTTCTCCTGCTAGCTAGAGAAAGCATCTTGGATCACCCTGGCCCTGGAAACAGATTTGACAGATATGGTACGATCAGAGCCACAAGTTTGGGTTACTGTTCTCATTTACGTTGCAGTGATCAATTGCAAGACCAGACTGGCTTTCAGAGATCCCCAAACAGCTCCAGTCACCTAATTTGAGTACATCACTATCCCTTTTCCCGTTTCTTGACCTTTCTCTTGATCTGTTGTTGCAGATCTCCCTTTCTCTGCCCTTTTTTTTTCCCCCCAAATAAATACCCCATTGACTCCAGCTTTGCTACATCCATATCCAAATGTAGTTTATCTGATGCTGTTACGTAGACCATCTCTTCCTTAGGTGGTATCACAGATGGGGTTACTGAGGCACTGCTGGCCTTGCGAGACTCTGGTCCGCTAAAGGTCCACAATGCTCCCATCTAGCTGCCTGTGATATTTGGCCATTTCTCTCAAACCTCTCCCTAGCCATCACGGTTTTGATTCAGTTTGATCCTTTGTAGAACATTATATATACTAATATGAGATATATGCACTTTTTTCAGTAAACCAAAAAAACTGTGAAAATGGAGAATTCTATAATGTGTTCTGGGAGACTGACACTGTAAAGATCTTAATGACAACATTTTCCTATTTTACAGGAATGTTGCAATTTAAATTCATTAGTGTTAGTAAATTAGTACTGAACCTTAAGTCCCACAATAACAAGAAAAAGAAACAAAAAATACAGTAAATCCTTTAACTCAATTTAAAGTTTTATTATAATTGATAGAATTAATACTGGGTGTACATTATATTTCAACCTCCAGGTGATTTGAGGTTTATTTTGCTTTTTTATGCCTTCCATCTGTAAGAGGTACCTTAAAGGAACTTGTTTACCGCCAGCCTCAACTCAGTGAGTTTTTTTCTGTCCAAAATTACAACTCATCATGTAACATTGCTTATTAACTGAAGTTACAAAATTCCTACCATTTGTACCTTACATGCTTTCATTTTTCTTCTCTCTGCCTCACATTTTAGAATGTTTATTTTTTCTACCTATTGTTTTATTTTCATTTTTTCTTCTGTTGTATTTCTGATTTTATTTTTATCTCTAAACCTTGCAATATTCTATTCTTTTAAACAGTTACTTTTCTTCTATCAGAATTTTAATCTGTTACACTCTTTCATAGAGTATAATGCAAAAAAAATTTGAAATTTTAATTATTTTAATTGCTACTTATTCCATATCTGCATTATATGAGCTGTCTTTAGTCTTTTAAGAGATATCCAGCCAACACATTTCCTCCTTGTCCACAGTCTCAACAGTGTGAAGTTTCCCGGGATTTTTTTGCTTTTATTTGGGTTTTCCCAACTTTATATTTTATTTTGTTGGGGGTTTTCCGTTAACAAAAGAACAAATCATAGTACCTGTAAAATTCAAAAGTGTATAAATTAAATATTACGGCAAACTGGTAACCTATTTAAGTGGATAAGAAACCTAGAAAACACTGAATGATCTGTTCATAAACAAGTATTTATTTTTCCATTAAATTAGCTGTTGAATTGTTATACTTTTTCACTATTGAAAGTTCATCATAGTAAAAGAAGACAGTGCCGTAGATTTTTAATTAAAGAGCTAGTTGAAGCCTTCCTGATGTGTACAGTGAATACAAAAATGAAAACCTTTTAACCACTTAATTTTCAGCAGCATATAGTACCAGATTCTAAACGTTATTGCTGCCATTGGTTCATCCTCACCTTGTCTGCTTTTCCTGTTCCTCATAGTTCAAAATCCTGAACAATTTTGTGTGAAACAGTTAAAATAAACCAAATCAGGTTTTAGAATACAGATTAGGTTTGAAATAAAATTTACATTATTACATGGTAGAATAGCTCTTTATAGACCACACTGTGTGACACAAG
>KZ505981.1:482808-500220 GCA_002844005.1 Limosa lapponica baueri
CTGATGGGGATTGAAGGCAGACAAACTGACAGGGTCTTCCTGAGTGATGAAAGAAAGACCTTTAAAATCCCTCCATTCAAGAAAACCCACTGAGGCAGAGCTAACTCAACCCCTTTGGTCTCTCAGCTTTTCTAGTGAGCATGGCAGATAAAATGAAATACCTTATTGGTCATTTTGGGTCACCTGACCTGTCCATACCTCCCCACCGCTGCAAACCCTCCACAGGGTAAACAACAAAGTCAGCTGACCCTGGTTGCCACAGCAACAAGTAAAAGCAAGAGCTTCTCTCACTGAACAGAAAGTTGGCTCTGCCCTGCCACGTACCACCCCCTTAGATACATGGGGCGTGCGCTCCTGCCACTAGCATTTAAAAGACAGAGTTTCTTAAGTCTTAAGAAAAAAGACTTAAGTCTCTTTCAGTTCTCTGTTCTGTGGGGTTTTGTTGGATTTGTTTTGTGGGTTGTTTTAATATAAACCAGATAATAGGACATTCCTGTGCTATTTTCTTGCTTCCAATGCTAATATTTAAATGAAAATTATCTGTTAAAAAAAATGCCAATGGTTCTTGATTTCAGTAATATCCACTAATAAGTTTGTATTATGAAGAGTTATGATTTTCCTTGTTAAGAGTGGTAGAAACTTTTCCATAATCTAAATCAAACTTTAACTTCAAAATGAAAACCAAGCTTCAAGTGTTTGGTTTTCATGCCATGTAGCATAGTAATTTAAAAAGAGCATCCTGTTCTAGCATATCTATGAAGTAATCAAGACATCCTGTACTCCCCTCATCATCCTTAAGATAAAGATTCCTTGAATCTTTCACAAAAAAAGCCTGTTGATTCACATTCAACCATAGTTTTTTTATTTTACTTAATTACCTTATATATTTAACATGTATCTCAAAGTACTAGGAGATAGGAATATAGCTTACTGTATGGTATTTTGGCTAACTGTATAAAATATTGCAAATTGTGATGTGCTCTAAAAGGTGAGGGTTAAACATTGTATGGCAACGTACTAGCTCATCTCTATATATAGCACAAAGTGCTTTTCTGTTCACAAAAGGCATAGCACAACTGCCTAGAAAAATTAGCAAAATCCTGGGTGAAGTGGTTTTGTGAATCATCATTCAGTAACACTGCCAAAGAGAGGATATTGATGCTAATGAACCAGTAATCTACGCAAGTGAGGTAAATTGTCTGAACTAACTTCTGTGGTGATTTACATCCTATGCTGAATCAAAGAACTCAAAAGTTACTCTTATTGTCTGTTCCAATTGCAGTGTATTCCCTGAAGCACTATAAATAGTTATTTTTAGATCAATTAATTGTTAATCGCAGAATCACAGAGAGATTTGTGAAATTAGTTGTTAATCTTATGGATTATATATCCTAACTGATAATTTAAAATTTTCTTTTCAAGTAAATGCTTTTTGTTTGTTTTTTGATAAAATCTACTTCAGTAAGCTAGAAAAACCAAAAACCAAAGCACAACACTCATTATTTTACACTGTATGCAAGGTAAAATTTTGCAAGCGGATTTCCCTGCTGCCATTAAGTAGATAAGTTTACAATTGCTGGGACTGCAGAAAAAAGTCTTTTGAAATAGGCTGGCACCAGTACACACTGGGGGCCAACCATCTGGAAAGCAGTTTGGCAGAAAAGGACCCAGGGATCCTTGTGGACAACACGTTGACCATGAGGTAGCAATGAGCAGTTGCGGAAAAGGTGGCCAACAGTATCCTGGGCTGCATTAGGAAAAGCATCATCCACAGGTTGAGGGAAGTGTTTTTTTCCCCTCTATCCAGCACTAGTGAGGTCACGTCTGGACTGCTGAGTGCAGGTCTGGGCTTTCCAGTATAAGGGAGACCTGGGTATACTGGAGTGAGTCCAGGAAAGACCCATGAAGATGATTTAGGCCTTTGATCATCTGTCATCTGAGAACAGGCTGAAAGAGCTATGTTTGTTCAGCAAAAAGAAGAGAAGGCTCAGTGGGAACCTTTCTGTGTAGATAAATACCTGGAGGTAGGGATTAAAGAAGACAACGGTAAACTCTTCTCAGCAGTGTCCAGTAATGAGACAAAAGGCAATAGGAACAAATTGAAATTGAGGAAATACCATTTAAACATCAGAAAATAACCTTCTTACTGTAAAGGTGACTAAGTGCTGGAGTATGTTGACCAGAGAGGTTGTGGTGGAGTCTCCATCCCTGAAGATATTCAAACCCTGACTGGACACAGGTTGGGGAAACTGGTCCTAGCTCTCTATGCTTTCAGCAGAGGGACTAGGTGATTTCCACAGTTTCCTCCCAACTTCAATGATTTTGACATTCTGTGAAAACCTTGTGCACTAAAAACAATAAATTGCAGAGAAGAGTACTACTTTAATTTTTTGATTGATCCATTAATTTATTGGTGTGACTCTAATGTAAATTTGGAAATACTTGCATGTGAACGGGTGTCCAAAAGTCAGATTTTTAGAAAGATTTAGAGCAACATAAAAAAGGAAGTCTGATTCCTGTCTTTCGTATCCCTTTCCATGCTTATTATTACAGTTTTTGTGTAATGCATCAGTAGTTCAATTAATCTTATTCAGCCTTATTTACCTAAACGGTAGTTGTGAGCTAGCTTTTAAATCTATAGTTCATTTGTCATTTATGAGAAGTTGTAGGCACCTTCACAAAGTAATTTATTCAATCTGAATAAATATGTCTAAATTAATCAAGAAATGCCTATCTTTTTCCATCAGCAATAGAGGGACTATAAAGCCTAGACAGCCGATTAATAATAGACCTGTAACTTTTATGTGGATGATGTCAAGTGAGATGAACACAGACCAAGACATTGATAAATCAGTAGACTACCCTACTTAGATACGTATGCAGATAAGGATGTGCTGCCACAGCCAAAAAAGTCTGCAAAATCTTAACATGCTTTCAGTGGGAGAACAGATACTCTGTAGCTCAATGTAATTGTGCATACCAAAGTATTCAGTATTATTTGACATACAGTAGGGCTTCTGAGACATTCTCAAGGAATTGGTATGTACGATATGGTACATACAGTGTTAGATAAACCATGCCATTCTGGAGGCCAACCATCTCACATAAAGACTCTATGGCAGCTTGAATTGCATCAGGTATCTCTATCTGTGTGACTGAAGTGAGTCTGTCAAAAATGCATCTATGAACTGTATTCACAGTATTTCTGAACTTGGTTCAGAACATTCTTAAGGAGTTACTCTATCTTAGTTCCCTCCAAGCAACTGTGTTATTTCTGAAGCTTAAGGGATGACTGTCAATGCTGCTTCTGTGCACACCAGTCTAAGAAAGACTGACAAACAATAATTAGACTGAACTTCAAAATGTATATTTATGTAGTTTAAGCTAAAGCATCAAAACATTTTTTTTTTTCAAAAAACCAAAACCAACCAAACAAAAAACAACAAAGCTTTGATAATGGAAAAGTCCTATAAAGAGATCACCAACCTGTCAACTTTTCTAAACAGTTAAACCCTTTGGAATAGGTTAGCGGCAATTACCTTCAGTCTTCAATCATAGAATCATAGAATGGTTAAAGTTAGAAGGGACCTTAAAGATCATCAAGTTCCAACGCCCTTGCCATAGGCAGGGACACCTCCCACTAGATCAGGTTGCTCAAAGCTCCATCCAGCCTGGCCTTAAACACTTCAAGGGATGGGCCATCCACCACTTCCCTGGGCAACCTGTTCCAGTGTCTCACCACCCTTACAGTAAAGAATTTCTTTTTCTAACTCTCCCCTCTTTCAATTCAAAACCATTACCCCTCATCCTATTGCTACACTCCCTGATAAAGAGTCCCTTCCCATCTCTCCTGTAGGCCCCCTTCAGGTACTGGAAAGCCATTATCAGGTCTCCCCGGAGCCTTCTCTTCTCCAGGCTGAACAACTCCATCTCTCTCAGTCTGTCCTCATAGGAGAGGTGCCCCAGCCCTCTGATCATCTTCGTGGCCCTCCACTGGACCTGTTCCAACAGGTTCATGTCCTTCCTGTGTTGAGGACTCCAAAACTGGAAACAGTACTCCAGGTGGGGTCTCATGAGAGCAGAGTAGAGGGTAGAATCACCTCCTGTGACCTGCTGGCCACACTTCTTTTGATGCAGCCCAGGATGCAGTTGGCTTTCTGGGCTGCCAGTGCACATTGCCAGCTCATGTTGAGCCTCTAATCCACAAACACTCCCAAGTCCTTCTCCTCAGGGCAGCTCTCAATCCATTCTCTGCCCAACCTGTATTTGTGCCTGGGATTGCCACATCCCAGGTGCAGACCCTGCACTTGGCTTGGTTGAACTTCATGTGATTTGCACAAGCCCACCTCTCAAGCCTGTCCAGGTCCCTCTGGATGGCATCCTTTCCCTCCAGCATGTCGGCCATGTCACCGCGCTTGGTGTCGTTGGCAAACTTGCTGAGGGTGCACTCTATCCCACTGTCCATGTCTCCAACAAAGATGTTGAACAGCACTGGTCCCAGTACCGACCCCTGAGGAACACCACTCGTCACTGGCTGCCACTTGGACATTGAATCATTGACCACAACCCTTTGAGTGCGGCCATCCAGCCAGTTCCTTATCCACCAAGTGATCCATCCATCAAATTTGTGACTTTCCAATTTTGAGATGAGGATATTGTGCGGGACAGCGTTGAATGCTTTGCATAAGTCCAGTTAGATGGTGTCTGTTGTTCTTCCCTTGTCTACCAATGCTGTGGCAATATCGTAGAAGGCCACCAAATTTGTCAGGCATGATTTGCCCTTGGTGTCACCAATCACCTCTTATTTTCCTCGTGCCTTAGCAGAGATTCCAGGAGGATCTGCTCGATGATCTTGCCAGGCACAGAGGTCAGGCTGACCAGCCTGTAGTTCCCCAGGTCCTCCTTTTTGAAAAATGGGGGTTATGTTTCCCCTTTCCCAGTCAGCGGGAATTTCACCAGACTGCCACAACTTCTCAGATATAATGGAAAGCGGCTTAGCAACTTCATCCACCAACTCCCTTGGGTCCGGTGGGTGGATTTCATCAGGTCCCATGGACTTATGCACCTTCAGGTTCCTTAGGTGGTCTTGAACCTGATCTTCAATAGTCTGAAACCGTATGTTTCTAGTGTCATTTCACACATGAGAACTAGATTTGATGAAGCTGGTAATTAGTAACTAGTAAACCAATCTCATTACATAGTTTCTAATGATTTTTAAAAGCTTCCAGTTGCCATTAAGCATTATGTCAATTACAGGTTTCATAGAGAAATGTATGTTTTATTTCACTCATCCTTATGTTTATTCATAGTTTTACTACGTTTTTCTTTTCTGTTTAACAAATAGTGATATGAATAGTCCAAATCTACATCTTTGCAACATAGAAAATGTTAACTGAAATAGTTTAAAATGGTTATGTAAAGCATATTGTTAAGATTGGGTCCACAACCTCTCTTGAAATAATGTATTATTTTTGAGCATGTTGAAAGTGTAGTAATTAGTTTCAAAATTTATTCAAACAAATCAAACAGAGCTTAAGGTTTTATATTTTGACAGAATCTGAAACCTAGATTTCCTTTTTAAACTGTCATGTTTGCAAAAGGGAAACCCAGTTTCTAAGGCTATGCTTTCATTTTAACCTTCAGCTCCTTCCTGTCTTTCTGTCATTCTCTATTTATAATTTGTCTTTGTCAGTCCAAGATCCAACTTCTTTCCTAGGTGAAAAAATAAACGTATGGGAGAAAGAAATAAGAATAGTGGTCTTAGTTCCCCCATACAATCTTCTGTTACTGAAATAGGAACTTAAAGACCATTATTTGCCCCCAGTAGCTTTTTTCTTTTTTTTTTTTTTTAATTTGACAGATGATGTAACACTGAGCAATATTTATCCTAAGTTTTTATCACAGGTAAATCTGGACTACCACCACACATATAGTCTATGGAAAAAGACATAGAATGGAATTAATCATCATATTATTAAAGTAATTGAAGTCATGTTTTCACCATGTTTTCAAGACCTTAGGAAGAATTCAGTGTCAGAATAAGGGAAATATTTGGGTAAAATAAGCCCTTCATGCTGTAGCCAAAATGGTTGCGACAGCTCTAAATTAAAGTGTGCTTATCAGGAAATAATTAGAATGAGTTAACCTTGAACCCATATAAAAGCATTTTAAACTTGTGTAAGTGACAACAGTATATAAGCACAGTGTAACACTCTGATCACCTAGGCACTCACAACATACAAGCACGCTACACAAGTATTTATGCAGTGCTATCACTGAAGGAGCAAAGATGTCTGTAGCTACACTTAACAGGGTTCCAAGCAACAAAAATGTGCAAGGACAAGACAAACACAAGGGACTGCAAACAGGCAGAATGTCCTGCCAAGTACTCAAATAGGATAACTAGGAAACCAAAACAAATGAGATAAGCAGTATTAGCAGCAGGCAGGATCCTTCTTTTGGGAGAGGGACAAGAAACATAAAAACATTAGGTGTAAGTGAGGCATATTGGAGATGTTAGAAGACAGTTCTGGCTTCCCTCATCAAAGAACTCTCAAGGATGATCACCTTGATTTTCACAGAGAAGAACTAGCCTGGACTGTTGCCATCAGAGCTGGAAGCATCACCTCTATGTCATTGTGTACTCATAGCTAATATAGAATACAAGTGTTAAGGACTAATGGGTTTGTCTGTGTTGTGGTAACAAATAATAATGTGGAAGAACTATTAGAAAGGAGTGTGCTGTAAATCAATTAATTTAGTAAACTTCTATTTCAAGGTTTAAGACTGATTTGTCAGTGTTCTAATCACTCCCATCACCCTGATCTCTAATTCCCTAACTCATATGTAAATATATCTGATTGCCACAATTCTGAATGACAACCATTACAATTAATTTTTAGTTTTGTCAATTACAGCACATTCTACTCTTTCATGTAATTGGTAAGTATTGAACATACACTGCAAATATTTATGTTTCTATAACCGTTGCTAAAATATTTAAGATATATAAGATAGAATACAAAGTCTAAATTGTTTATAGTTTGAGGCTGCAGGTTAAGGAAAGAATAGGTGAAAGTTTTAAATTCTCCACATGACATAGTATGTAAATTACTTATTCACTTGATTCTGTTGCAAATAACTGGAAGCCATTCATACCGTCAGGACTGGTAAAACACTCCTGTGGTTTTTTTTCTTTTTCTTCTCAGAATATTCACTATGCTTTGTTATTTGAGAAATATATTGTATAGAATGGCATATGCTGCTTCCAAGGCACACAGGCATTTCCTTTAGAAATGTCTTACACAAAATGTAGGCTTTTTCATACATCTGAATTGTAGGAAACTTCACTGAAGAAGTTTCAAGTACGAAAACCAACTAGAACTGCTAATAACAAGCAGAACACTGTTATTGAATGAAATTAATTTTTGTACAGAAGATTCTATGAAATTTCCTTCTATGTGTAAGACCTTGTTTTGAGGGCTTTTTAAGGCTAATGTATTTCATAAAGATAATGCCAGGCCCTGTAGTGTCTACGCTGCTTAGGAGTTATTCTACAGAAATCTTAAAATTACCCTTACTGCCTTTCAATTTAGTAAACAGATTTGGATAAACTAAATGTGGTACTAGTTGATAGCAAACCTATGGTTTCAAGGGTCGTATTATACATGTCGCTATCTCAGCATTTATTCAGGATATATTTATAAGTGTTATGTATATATGTATGTGTGTCATTTGGTTTTTTCCCTACAGACTTTGGAGGTACAAAGAACAGTTTGAAAACATGATCAGACTATAATTCCCATAACAACTCTGAATCTGCAGTCAGCCTGACTCTGTCACTGACAGTACTGACAGAAACGAGTTGTCTTGCACGTTAACGTGCCCAAGACTTCCTGCTCAGGCATATAAATACTCCAATAGCAGTATAGTACTGCATGCCTTCATGTGTGCTTTCTCTTTAGGAATAACAGGGGCCTCCTCTTGAGCCTAAGAAGAAAATGAAGCATACCACTGTTCCAGATTATTTGAAAGAAGAGATTGGTCTCCTTCTACTCCAAGTGGAAAATGGGCTAGAGTGTAGTGCTGAAACTGTAATGACAGGGATAATGAGAGCTTGTGTTAGGGAAAAAAACCCTCCAAACCCATTAGCACACTGGTAAGAAGAAAACGTGAAAATAATTTCAAGCTGTCTTCTGGCCTGCTGCAGTGGTTTTAAAGGAATGTAGAAGTTTTCATGTATTAAACTATTACACTTTCCCTACATAAAATGTTCTTTTCTCTCTCTCTCTCTGAAAGGTAGCTGGAAAACTAGTTTTATTTCTTGCACCATAACAAGTATCACTTTTTAAGTCTGAAGCAAAATTATCAGAAGATAATATCAAGTGTAAGTGTATCAAATGTAAGTGAGCAAATCTGTGGGACTTCTCTGATAAATTTTCCCTGTAAGCCCAACATAAGATCAGTGACAGTCCAAATTAATCGCTTGATACAGTATCTCAATGGAATCTGTAAAATAAATTGCAACCTATATTATAAACTTTGATAGCTCTTCCAAAGAAGGCATTCTTTCTTAAAGACTACTGTTGAAAGCTTTGGGAAAAACTAGAACGAAAACGATAGAACTGGAAGTGAATACGACAATATAGACTATTACGTATTAACTCATTAATAAATAGTATGCCCAGCAAGACTGCTGAAGTGATTGTACCACTGTACTTGAAGCTGGTAAGGCCACACCTTAAATACTGTGTCAGTTTTGTGCCCCTTGCTACAAGAAAGACATTGAGGTGCTGGAGCATGTCCAAAGAAGAGTAACGAAGCTGGTGAATGGTCTAGAGAATAAGTCTTATGAGGAGAGGCTGAAGGATTGTTGTTTAGTTTGGAGAAAAGGAGGCTGAGGGGAGACCTTATCACTCTCTAGAACTACCTGAAAGGAGGTTGTAGCGAGGTGGATGTTGGTGTCTTCTCCCAAGTCACAGGCGATAGGACAAGAGGAAATGGCCTCAAGTTGCACCAGGGGAGGTTTAGATTGGATATTAGGAAAATTTTCTTCACCAAAAGGGTTGTCAAGCATTGGAACAAGCTGCGCAGGGAAGTGATTGGGTCATTGTTCCTGGAGGTGTTTAAAAGACGTGCAGATGGTTGGTGCTCAGGGACATGGTTTAGTGGTGGACTTGTCAATGCTAGGTTAACAGTTGGACTCAATTATGTTAAAGATCCTTTCCAACCTAAATGATTCTATGATGCTATGATTAAAAGGACATAATTAGACTGTACCAAATGTAAACACATTAAGGGGTTTAGATATAAATAGATTAAAAATAGATAGACCATATGAATTATAAATATATTAACTCAGGGAATACGTAATGATGAACAGATTATTGCTATAATATCAAAATCCATCTCTGTTGTGTTCTGTTTCTTTATTCTTCTTATAAGTAGTGCTCAAAACCTTACTACATCAAATTATCTCAACAAAAGAAAGCATTGCATAAACAGCCAAAAAGAAATCCAAATCAATGTGATCTGCAATTCTTGATCAATAACTATTAAGGTAATTCTGCAAACTATGACTGCTTAACAGTTGAAGTATGAAGTTAAGTAATTTAAAGGTAAAAGAAACAATTTAAAACCCAAGAAATGACAGCATAATCAATCGTGGTGTGCTAAATAATAACCACTTAATAAGAATTAATGAAAATATTATGCAATATGCATAATACTATAAATGGATAAATATTACAAAGAAAATCTCAGAAAAATATTAGAACCTGTAATTATATTTTAAAATACATGTACATGTATATTATTGAAATTTTGACCAAGTTATTAATCAGAAACATTATCATACTCTAGAGAGGAATACAAAACAGAAGAAAGGCCACAGTGACATAATTTAGTATATTAAATGTTGGACATGAATATAACCTTTTGACATAAGATAATATCTTGAAGAACATTTAGGGAAGAAGTGTTATCAATTACTTAAATATTATACTATTTAGCTGTCCCATAGAGCATTTCCCGTAGTAAGATAAATGAAAAAATATCCATCTAGACTTTCCACACCAGCTTGCCAATATAGCTTGTGGTTTATCAGTGAAAGGGAGCAGGTTGTTTGCTTCTACCTTTTCTTGCCTTTTTTTTTTTTTTGTGTGTGTGTGATTTTTTATTTTATTTTATGAGAAAGACTTAGGTTTTCTTTCCTTTGGGGCTGGATTGAACATAGGTTAAAAGAATTGTCTTTTCCTCTGTTGATGTATTCTGTATCTCAGCTGAGATTTGAGGCTTTGTCTTGGGTTTTGAAGTTCATTTCAAATTAAAATGTATAGCAAAGTCAAGGTGTTCTTAACCCACATGAACTGAAGATAGTATTTAATTTAAATGAAATCAGTGTTATAATGCAGAATGTAAATGTTGTTGGATTTCCCCCACCACCCACTTTAGTATCTGGAACATTCTTCTCAATTTGAAGTGAGACAAATAGAAAACAGTCAGGTTTGAAAAGATCCCACAACTATATATATAATATTTTATTATTACGCATAGTCAAATTAAACATGTATTCCCAAAATTTGTAACAATAGAATGCAATGGCTTTAAAAGAACTGGCTCTGCAAAAACACACATTGCCATATAAGGTACACTGGGATATCTAAGGCATGACCATATGGTTGGTAGATACAAAAGTTGCAAACCTACACTTTTCCAGAGAGAAATACAAGAGATCAGGATGATATTAGTGATATTAGTTTGCATATACAAATGATTACTTGCATACAGCATAATACAGTTGCTTAAGAAAAGCATTTAGTCCATATCAGCACATACTTTTGTGTATCCAGGCATCTGTACGTGGTTGGCAGATATGATATAGGATTTACAGGAGGACAATACTTGTCTGCATTGTCAGCTGGAGTCCACAGAAATCAATTTCACAGTCTGAATGACACTAGATGCCTATTTAAAAGTAATTGAATCCTGTCCCTGCAAGAAGACGTCTACATTTAGGCATGCTGACATTGAACTGAATCCCACCTCAGATAGTCAAACAAAAGCTATACCTGCACTCTGCATTTGAAGTAGGGACTGAGCAAAGACAGAAGTAGAGATATTACACTTTCAGTCTGGCATAACTACTATTCAAGTTCTTGAGTGTAAGAAGGCATAATAATATATTTATCATGATATGTGTTTATAAAACAGTTAACACTGAGTGATAGTTTATGTCACATTTGCATGTATTACAACCTTGATATTTTGATTTTCATGTCTTGAAAGTATGCAGATTCTTTTTTTTTTTTTTTTGTGCTGAATTCTTTCAGAGATATGAGAAATCTCCATTGTATTCCTTTCTGTTGGATGATGATCTAGACATATAATGTATTTGTACATACAGAAGTCCATGCCGCTGTGCTGAGTATGACTATGAAAATGATGAATCAGTATTCTGGTCTGAAATTGAAACCCAAGAATTACAGCCTCTGGTGACCATTGATCAGTATAGATTAAACATCCTTGCATAGAAGATTAAGTAACTATTCTAAGAATGAAACTAAAGTAAGTAACCAGGTCAAGAAAGGGTGAATTTGATTGGTGCAACAGTTGCATGGTCTGTTTATGTAATGGACTAAACCACTGGCCAACAACAGATGAAGTCCCCTGACAATCAGCAGTCATATGCTAGCTCTACCATTTTAATAAAACTTTATTAATTCTTTTTTATTCCCTAACCTGCAAACAGTATGAATAGCAGAAACATAAAATACAATAATTTATATTACATATACAATACAGTATAATAATTATATATAAAATACTTGCCAACTCCAGTTAAGCACAATTCAATTAGAGAAAGAATTCTGCTGCTTTGATATGCAGGTGTCTGACAGATATCCCAGGGAGTTATCGTGGTACCCATTTCTAAGCAGCTTTTGTCCCCAAAGTCAAGGGGGAATTCTACTTAAAAATGGAAAACACAATGTGTCTCTAACCTGTGTAAAGATCATACTATTAGACTTCCATTCTTACTTGTTTTAATTCAGCTAATGTTAGATAATCTGTGATTTTGTCATTACTGAAGGAAAATTAGATCCACTATGTTTTTTATAATACAATGTAAGATATACTACATATTATATGGAATGATTTTAATAAATAGTAAATAATTAAAATTGATCTGATTTTTAAATTTTTAAAACTCCTGACAATTTGGGATTTTCACACGAGTAAACATGGTACAGAGATTTTGGATACATAGCTTATAGCAAGTACTCTTTTATATACATGTATATATGCGCACATATATCTGCCTCATTGTCTTTTTATATTATTCAATAAGTCTTAAATGTCTGAATACTGCAAATATTCCCTTTCTTCCACAAATTCCATTATGCCACAGGCCCCAGAAATACTATAACAAAGAGTTGAGAGGACAAAATATGGCCCTGTGCTGTACTTGGTCCTCAGTACAGCGAACGGTTTCTAAGTGGATTTGCTTTGCTGGTTTTTTTTTAATGAGATGAGGATAAAGGCTGAGCACTTAAAGCAGCTAAAGTAAAAAAAAGACATGGGATAGACAAAAATGTAGTGAGCACAACCTCTCTAGACCCTTACAGCTTCCTTCACAGTACATGGGAGACAGGTTCAAACACTTCCCATTCTTGTTCACTGGAGACATATTTTTGTTTACTAAAATAAACTTAGTCAGCCATGAACATGCACAATGAAAATATCTAAAACTCCTAGAAGAACAGAGAGAAGTAAAACAACAGTCACTTAAGCTTGTTTGTATCAGAAAAAACATCATATTGTTCAGGCTTCCTTCTCCTAAATGATGGCATTTTGCAGCTGCAGACTGAAACAATAAATTCTGCGTGTAACCTTCTGATGAGGGTTACGGCTAAAATCAGTTATGTAAGGTAACTTATATAGCTCCCAATACTGTATATTGAGCACCTTCAAATTCTTAATGCATTTCTTTTCCTACCTCTTTGTGAAATATCTACTTTTTGTTATAGACACTCACAGGCAGTTAAACTGAGGCCATAGTTGGGGAGGAGGTGGTTAGATTTTTAGATAGCTTGCTGTCTAAAACAGTAAATAAGCTTATAGTACAAAGCAGCTAAATATATCAGGCATTTATAGAAATCCCACTCATGTCTATCTGTGTCTTTACATGCTCAATTAGCTTTGAAAAACTGGCCTTACGTGTCTTGGCCAATGTAATACAAGGAGTTTACAGCAGAGTTGGGAGTTGAATCCAGTTTTGCTAAATATTAAATTAAGTTCCTTAACCACTAGAAAATCCTTGCTTTTGACCTAGAAATCTATTTAATGCTCCACCTTGGCTTGAGAAAACCAGAAGAAAAACATCATTTGAGGCATTCTGTGCAGA
Source organism: Limosa lapponica baueri (assembly GCA_002844005.1). Classification (NCBI taxonomy): domain Eukaryota; kingdom Metazoa; phylum Chordata; class Aves; order Charadriiformes; family Scolopacidae; genus Limosa; species Limosa lapponica. The sequence goes on from KZ505981.1 coordinate 496,211, forward strand.
TTTATGTGAATGTTTATCTTTAGCAGCAGGGAATCAGAAAGGGTAAATTTTTATTTGTAAATTTTTAAATATTTAAAATAGATTTTGAGTACAATCTCTGTCCATGCTTTCAAAACATATAGTCTGCTTACTCATTTAACTGAGTACTTTTTGGTAGACACTGCTGGGAATATGTGGCAAGATTATTTTTTCTCCTTCTCATCCCCCATGAGTGATCAATCCTATGCTTTGCCTGTAAACATTCCTTGTACTTTCTTTGCCAGGAGGTATTCAATCCTGCAAATTGAAACACATTGGCAGTGCATTTCACATGCACTTTCAGGCCCTTTCTTTTGCACGGAGCAGAGAATGAGCTGATGGTCTATCTATGTAATCTAATTTAGAGTATTGATGCCCATGTGAGTGAAAGAAATTATCTCATTGAACATGTGTCTAGTCTGTGTATGTGAGCATAGCTTCCTATGGACAATTAACTACTCTAATTTAATTCTGGATATGCTAATCTATAAGAAAATATAGGCAAGGTCACTCAGTGGTGTATTGTTCAGCTGCTCTGAACAAGGCACTCTGGGATAATAAAAACAGATTCTAGTTTTGTTTCTGTCCTCATGTGGAGTTCTGGGAAAAGAGAAAGCATAAAAGTAAGATATTGAAGCAGGAAGAGAAAAAACCAGAGTATTATGCTGCACAGTGTAGATTCCTTACTGAATGAGAGTAGTTAGGGAAGGATTGACCCTTTTCTAAATGTCCCTATAGGTTTTCCCATGGTTTCATTTTTGATCAAGCACCAAACAAACAAATCAACAGAAAAGGAGTTCTCCAATTCATGACACACACAGGCAAGCCCTAGAAATTAGATATGAAATATCAGCTTGTATTACTTGGTTAAATAAGCTTGATGTAGTAGACTGCACAGAGCAAACCCAAGGGGCTTAGTGCTTTGTAGGACATTCCAGCTATTTTTTGCCTCCACCTAATTTCAGTGCACGGACAAAACAGTAGCTGATGTCATACTATATGTAACAATATTCTGTCCCGTCAACAGCTGAGATACAGAGTAAATGCTATTTCAGTATACTTCCAGCTATGGGTCATTGTTTCAGATCATGTTGCTAAACTTCAGTGGTTTAAAAAGCCACCTCAGGACAGAGAGGTTGAAAAAGTAAGGCGAAGTGAGAAGGGAAGGGAAGGGAAGGGAAGGGAAGGGAAGGGAAGGGAAGGGAAGGGAAGGGACAGACATCATGCTTACAAAGCAGGAAGAACTGGTCAGGGCTGTGAAGGTCAGGGGCAACCTTGGCTGTGATGACCATGGGATAGTGGAGTTCAGGATCCTGAATAGAGGAGAAAAGGAAAAAGCAGGATGCCAGCCCTGAACTTCAAGAGAACAGATTTGGTCAGTGTTTGGGGATCTGCTTGGAAGAATCCCAAAGAGAAATTCCTGGCAAGAAAACATTTCCAGGAGAGCAGGTTTATTTTCAAGGACTACATCCTCCAAGCTCACAGACAAACCATCCACACAGGCAGTAAGTTGAGCAAGGATGGTCAGAGGCCGATATGGATGAACAAGAAGCTCCTGACTAAACTCAAACGCAAAAAGGAGCCGTACAGGAGGTGGAAGGAGGGACAAGTGACACGGAAGGAATACAGAAACACTGTCTGAGTATACATGTATGGTGTTGGGAAAGCCAAAGCCCATACAGCAATCAGTGGAGGTTTCTGAGGACATTTGAGTTCAAAACAGAGCCTTTGTCCATATCATATACATCTACAAAAGAACAAAATAAAAGATCATAATTGTTTATAATGCTTTCTTACTATAAAACACTATGCATCTCACAAGTGCTGGGGTTATAACGAAAATGATCCATTACCTTCTTTTTTCTTTTCTTTTCTTCTTTTTTTTTTTTTTTTTAATATGAAATTATTTAAATAAATTATTTAACTACTTGACCAAGAGGTTCCAGTAAATTTTTTCTGGTATGGAATCCTATAAACATTGAAACTACAAATTACAAATGATTTTCCAGCAGAAGTTACTATTGATAAAAATCATGGGTTAAAAAACATACAAAGAGTTAAAAATTAAAACAGAAAGAAGGGAAAAATGAAGATCATTGTTTCTCAGGTAAATTTCATGAACTGCGTAGAAAGAAACTATATTAGCCTTCACAGCACTGCTCAAAAACAAATAAAAGGAAAAAGGCTGGCACAAGGATCAAAGCACCTAAATTAAATCTGCACTGGTGCAAATTCTCCCACAACAGTATCTTCCAACTGTAATTTATTTCTAAATATTCTAGTACTAAAATATGCCTCATGAAGACTCCACCTATGCAGAAAATAAATGAAAATTGGTCCTGATTTCAATGGCAACAACCTTTAACTTGCTGCTCTGTAACTACAAACTTAAAAGCTTGCGTGGACTTTCTTGCCTCATTATCCCTGCTGATTATTCCAAATTACCTAGTCTAAATAAATTTGTTTAGATTTTTCTTAAAATCTAACACCGTTGGCTGCAATAGTAAATTATTCTACAGAGAAGTAGTGGTTGTTGACAGATTTCATGGACTACCCTGACTGTAACAAAGTAACTTCTTGTAACCCCAAATGTAGCAAATGTGATTTTCTGCAGTTTCTTATATAGGAATTTAAATTATATAGGATGATCAATCTAGTCAATTTGACCTTGTGGGTAAGTTGAAGCTTTCTTTTATATTAATAAGAATGACTGGCTGAGCAAGGCTGATAATGCTCTGTGGAATTCTTCCTGACATACCTCCAAATTCTATTATGTTACAACAACTGTTCTGTCATTTATTGCACATCATTTTATCTGAATAACCTTTCTTCAGCATCCTTCAGTTCTAACTTTTGCTGCTATGTCAAAAGTCTTGTAAAATTCAACACTTTCTTTTTTTTTGCTTCCTTCTTCCAAAAAATTACTTTAATAGCAAAAAGATGCTGCAGATATGGTATGTACAAGCCATATCTCAAATTTGTGAAAAAATAAACAACTTGTGTAACATGGTATGTAATAAACTGTTTTCCTTTGAGTATGATATATATTGGGGATGCCTTTTCAGCATGTTTTTAGTACTACAACCTTAGGAGCAATCGCAAAACTGAAAGACTGTGAAAAGATTGACAGTCTATAACACAAGCATATTAAACTTCAGGTGTTTGGTCTGCCACAAATAGTGGTGTAGATTCTGACACTGACATTGATGAGTTCTGTATATTGACAGCTAAAGATGAAAGACTGAAACACAGACACAGGAAATTCTCCAGACATGAGTCCCTTGGCACCAGACTATTTGACAGCCCTAATTATCTTGACTGGAAGATAAATGTCTAAGAGCTTATATGGGTTTGGATTTTGTACTATAGTTTGTCAAAACTGTTATGTCTTGTTAAAGAAGTATGTGAATTTCATTTCTTGGGGAAAAGATTGTCATTGCCAACATAGCACAATTTGAAAAATGTTCAAAACATCCCACTTAATAATACAAACTTTGCATTTTTTTCCTAAATCAATTTGAAGCAAAGTTAGACTACTGCTAAGTTTTGGATGGCCTTACCAGGGGGAACTACATACAAAATGGGTAGATATAAGGACTGTGATCTAATGCAGAGGAATGTAGGTGTCACAAATCCTGTGGATTTTATTAACTTGCCCAGGAACTAGTTCTCTAACATGAAAGAAGTCTCTCCATGTCTGGATAGTTGAACTTACTCCCTCATAAGAAATTTCTGACTTTACCATTAAAATCATGTCTTCAAAAACCTAGTTTAAGTATCTACCACATAATAGTCAAATAATACTTACTACTGTAACTCAGATAAGAATATTTACAAAAGCACTTTCCATACAGTCTACATGAACATATGTCATGCAATTTAAGTCTTTAATGTTAGTAAAACTAACATAAAAATATCTGTTTCTTAGAACAGACTTATTAACAACACTGTTGTTTTCTAAATATGTTTTTGCATACCTTCTGGATGGGGGA
>KZ505981.1:504322-518855 GCA_002844005.1 Limosa lapponica baueri
GGGCATTGGAATAGGCTTCCCAGGGAGGTGGTTGAGTCACCATCCCTGGATGTGTTTAAGAGCCGTTTAGATGTAGTGTTGGGGGATTTGGTATAGGGGAGAACTTTGTAGAGTAGGGTAGATGGTTGGACTCGATGATCCCAAGGGTCTCTTCCAACCTAGACGATTCTATGATTCTATGAAGTTCCAGCAGGGGAGGTTTAGATTAGATATTAGGAAGAATTACTTTACTAAGAGAGTGGTCAGGCACTGGAACAGCTTGCCCAGGGAGGTGGTTGAGTCACCACCCTTGGAGATTTAAGGAACTTGTAGATGTGCACTTCAGGACATGCTCTAGTGGCCGAGATTGTAGGGGCTTTTTATGTGTGTGTGGTTGGACTCAGTGATCTCAGGGCTCCTTTCCAACCATGACGATTCTGTGATTCTGTGATTAACTGTCAATAGTTGGGTACTACTGATTTTCTTTTTTTACTCTAATGCTGCTCTGTCTCTTCTTTCTATCCAGTAGCCTACTGAAAATATTTTTAAAAGAAGATTACTTTCTCTCTTGCTATGTGCCTCTGCTAAAAGACAAATAAGTATTTGAGGTTTGTAGAGGTCCCTAATCTTGTTTCCCTATATACTCGCGGGACAGAGATGGGCCACTGCGTGCAAGAAACAGATTATCTGTTGACGTTTTCAGTAATGTCTACATCTCTCCATTGACTACACAGATAATTCTTGAGCCTCTTTAAAGGACTAGATCATGACTTTTCAAGCCTCATCCACCTCCATGTGAAGGCAGCTTCAGCACAGAATAATTTAATTGCCTGTGTTGGTGATACTGTGCTGACTGTTTTTCTTTTGACAATAATTAACACTCATTCAGTTGGCTAGTAGTGAAAATACTGAATTTCTATATTGCAAGCTAATTTAATAACATTGTCTATTTTATTCTAATTTTAAATTACGTTTTTATTTTATCTTTTTAATGCCTCTCTGTAGTCTCAATTAAATAAATATGATTCACCTCACTCCACAAAAGCTGAAGTTGACAAAATTTGAAATATGTTGAGAAAATGCAGGCAAGTATTAAACCCACACTTTTTATTATTGTTTTGGATATTCAGCTACATCATCTAATTAAATGACTCATTTTGCTTTTCAGTATAATGGTTTGAACTTGAAGTAGATCTAAACGTGCCAAATAAAGTAATGAAGATTTCATGTTGCACACATTATTTAGGTTTGTAAATCAAGACCTTTAGATACAATTAGCTTACATACAAAATATGAATCTTAACCACCCCAACAGCCAATAGTCAGGCTTTACAGTCAATAGTCAAAGAGGAAAAAAAAATTGTGTTCAGCAACTTCATTGGTCAAAAGCTTATCTCAAATAATGGAGGAAAATACTTGGCTCTGGTGTATACACTTATGCACTACTCTTAGGAATTAGCTGTATGAGTGAAAATCCTGTTAAAATGGATGAAAGCAGTAAACATGAACAAAATTGATAGTCACATAAAATATATGTATTTAGATATATATTCTTTTGAACAAAGCTAGTACTGGTAATTCATTTTAAAAAAAAAAGGTTTTCAACAGACTCCATCTGCCAAGGACATTCCTCCTCAACAGGACAGGGAGAGAATAAGATGAAATAGCTTGTGAGTCAGTATAAAGACAGCAACTGGGAGAGGTTGCATCCTGAAGGACTGCAGCCTGTGGAGAGGACTCACACTGGAGAAATGGAAAAGTGTGACAAGAAAGACATGGCAGAGATAAAGTGATATGAACTGACCATAAATCCCCATTCCCCAGTGCTGCTTAGGGAAGTGGACAGATGAGTTGGGTATGAAGGAGTAAAGCTGAAGCTGGGAAAAAATGGGGTTGGGGGGTGCAGGGAAGGTATCTTAATCTTTGTCTTTTTTTCGCACTATCCAAATCTATTTTCATTGGTAATAAATTAAATTCATTTTCCCCAAGACAAGTCTGTTTTGTCCATGTAAGTAATTGATAAGTAATTTCAGTGTCTTTATCTCAACCAAAAAGCTTTTTCATGTTTTTTTCTTCCCTTGTCCTGTTGAGGATGGAAATGAGAGATCATCTAGCAGGTGGCCAAGGTCAACCCACCACACATATTCATGACTTGTAGTATACTTTTTGTGGTAATGCTGTGGTGCTTGATGGACTAAAACAATACAAAAAAGCACAGGTGAAAGAACTTGGTAAGAATAATTTCAGCCTGAGATGTACCAGTCTGTGCTTGCTGGCAATGAGATGATTTCTAGAGTTTTCTTGTAACACGTATCCTCAGACTGAGAACCTTGATCAAAAAGGTTTAGGCTTGATGTTAATTTCTGATATCCAAAAGCCAATCACTATTTCTCAGTCTCACCAATCTCTGTAACATGTTCTTCCCCTTAAAAAATTGTGGCTTATATATTTGTACTGAAATTAGTTAACTATTACAAATGTGAGGATAGAAGGCAGATAACAAGAATAATGCAGAAAAACAAGTGTTCTTCTGAACATTTCTTTGTGCCTTCTTATTTAAAGAAAAAAAATTATTAAATCAAACTCATCAACTCAGTTAAAAAGTAACAATCCAATAGCTAAACACTTACAGAGCTGTTTGAGAAGTGGCAAGAGTTCAAAAAGCAAACCAGAAAGACATAGTTTAAAAACGATCAAATTGAGTAAACTTTCTTAGCTAGGTTGCTGGAAAAAGAACATAAGCTTTGGCAAGTTTTGAAAACCTTTTTAACTACCTTTTTTGGCATCTCTAGCATTGTTTCAATTACTGTGTGAAGATACAGCAAGTTGCTGTTAAAAATCTTAAAAACATCTCATATAGCAGGCAGAACTAAAACACAATAATTTGCACAAAGCCTAATGATTTTTGAGGTCTTAGCTAGCTTAAAATTATATCATATTTCTTCCTTGAACACACCTTGAAAAGATACAATTATACTCATATTTTTATTGGCAACTAAGCTCTGTCATGTAGAGGTGTACAAATTTTACAATATGTCAGAACTACTGATGTAGAGCTAATTAATTAAAATAGAGAATTCAAAGTAAATGTTCAAGTCAATTTACTTAGCTTCTTAAATGAATATTCTTTTAATTGAACAAATGAGACAGTCCTAATTCCTGCAGTTCTATTAACATAAATGGTATTTATTATATTTATTTAAAGATACTCCAAGATTTAGACACTGTTCATATTGTGTTTTATGAATAGGAAAAAAGGATTATGAGATAACAGGACATGAAGCTTTTCACTTCATAGCTCTTCCTCTGATTAAATGAGAATTCTGTCACAAAGGACTGATACTTAGTTATGGACTGATTTGCTAAGTAAGAGTAAGTAGCACTGCTGTGGAAACTAGTCTAGATGCTCAAAACTAGATTGCATAAACTATTCAAATTGTATTAAATATAATTCATTTGCTACTGCAGTATTAGGGTCCTTATCTGCCATCTGTTGTGAGACGTTTCATCCCAACTACAGAAAATCTATTCAAAACCTAATTAATATATATATATTAAGTTTATAGATATATAGATTACATATATAGATATGTGTGTTTGTGTGCCTGCTTGTTGTATGTCTCTGTGAGACATGCTCAGCTTTACTACTAGTTGAATGTGCAAACAGGAAACCAGCAGCCAGTTCTCTCAGCCCAGGACAGAGATTGTGGGTCCTTGGGTGCACTGGGATGGGCTCCAGCAACTGGGCAGGAGGAATTTCCTCCTAACATGTCTTAGCAACAGTAAAATAAGCATATTCAAGACAAGGCACATCATCTTCCTATCATATTTTGGCCAGTTGGAACCAAGGAACAAAAGGAAATTTATCTATGGCAGAGCCCATAACTCCCTGATTCCCATTTTGTTTATTAGCCACTTGACTATTTCTAAATTCCAAGCAATAATAAATACTTTATTTTCAAAAGAATCTTAAAACCACATACATATTTTTCTCTGCTTAGTAGAAACTGTAATGTTCTAGCACAATGACAGATGGCAAAATCAGCGTCTGTGTACTCCTACCATAATTTGCAAGAGAAAGGCAAAGAAAAAATCAGAAACTATTATAAATTAGTCATTATTTTCTCAATTTTTTTCTAGCTCCCTGTTCAAGTTGCAATTGGATAAATTTGGAACAATATATAAAAGGGCAGTTATGCAAGAAAAATATTATGTGATGAATTAGACTTTTCCTGTACAGCACCCAGCCGATTGCAAAACAAGGATGCAATTTCATGCCTTTATAACTAACATTTCAAAAAAGGTGTAATTTGAATTTCACACTTGTCAGCAGTGATCATGGTCTAGCTTAACCTTTTCTTGGGTGAAAATATTTTGCCACTGCATTCCTAAGTTTATTAAAGATTCTGTCCTTCTGACAGTAAGTAACTTCTGCTTTGACAGTCACTTCTGATTAATTTCAGCCCATCAAAGTGCACTAGAGATAACCCCATCAGTCTACCAGAATGTTTATTTTCATTTTATGTACTGTCCGGCAAAGCAGCAATAATACTTCAAGTTTCCTGTATAAGGAGGAAATCTTGAAACCTTACTCATGACATTGTTTGAGTAGCGTCATTCAGCTCACTTGGACTACTTGCAACCCTGTTTTCTCAGCCTGAGTTAAGGTATTAGAACACATGTGCTGACTGCTGTTTTACTTGCAGCTTGATATGCATTGTTCATGTGTTTAAGTACCCATTATATTCCATGCAAACCTAGTCAATTCAATTAATGTTGCCTTAAGAGACTGAGAAGGAACTAGTTACCTCAACAGAAATAGGTAATGCTCATTGAGGCACCCTGACAAATGCAAGACATCCATGATACATTGGTAAATAAGACACGATTAATGGGAGTGTTTTCTGCTGCTACAGCTCATATTGAGGTGGGCTACCACAGGACATAAAGTGGCACTATGAACCTACATAAACCCACATAGACAAATGAATTCAGCTCTCTGGTAAAACTACTTTAAGGTGACAATACCACACTGAAAAGTCATTTCATTGATCCTGAAGTCTCTCCATAAGGAAAGTGTGACCTATATTCTGCATTTATGAAAGTATAATTTCATTTGTTTGCTTCAAAATAATACTTATCAAATCAGCCAATTGTTTTCATGGTATTTATTGCTTTCCTTAATGACTGGGTCATCTACAGACCTTGTCAATAATGTTCTTTCAGGAGTTTGCAAATAAACAAACCAAAAAACTAGTTCCAGAGGAATTAAACTAAAATTATAATTAATTTAATTGCATTGTTCTGTTTTCAGCTGCATTTTCAGGCTTTACAGTTTTAAATCTAATGCTCACCATTCAATTTTGCATTATTTTAGTCTCTTAATTGAAATATATTACAACACGGAGTAGAATGTTTGACAGTAGTCTAAATATATTATGTCACCATACTAAACCACCAGATACGTTATTTTAAAAGAAAGAGTAACAAATTACTTCAGTATATCCACTTTCCTTTGTCTCATTTTGATTTTAATTAATTGTACTAACTTTGTCCCTCTTCTTTTGTTGCTTTAGCCAAGTTGTATATTAGGTCTATATTTATTCAGGACATTTTGTTTACCCATTTAAGTACTATCATAAGACTAACTTTCTGGCAGTATTCTGGAACTTTTCCAGTGTTAAAAGATGTTTGGCAAAAGCACCATAAGTTCTTTTGCTCTTCGTCCAGTTTTTCTAAAAGTCTTGGATGATAGTTTGAGTGAACTTACAACCCAAAAATGTCTATACTCCATAACTGTGCATTTAGATTTTCCACAGTTATATTAGGAAAATAAAATACTTCCTCATTATTGCATATTAGTCAACTGTCTGATTTTTTATTTTCTAAACACATATAACTCCTCTTTTGTTATTACAGTTACTGACAATGCCACTATATATGTCTAGCAATGGAGCAGTGTTAGATATAGGTTATTATTCCAGCTATTATATATTTAAAAAATACTTCCTGTGAAATGCTAGCTACAGCAGTTTTTCTCCTGTGACACTTTGATGTCTCTCATACATTTTTCCAAGCATTAAATCCTAATTCTTACTGCTGTAAACTCTTATTTTTCCTAGTTACTATTTGGTATTTTTCTTGATGTTTTTACTATTTCTGAAATTATTAAGGTTCTGTGAATCAAGGTGAGAGAAAGAAAGAAAAATTGATTTTTTTGGTCAATATTTAAGGACGGGAATGAGGTCTCACTAATAATAAATATGTTTCAGTCATTTACATAGTATTTTTTGTAAAATATCACAAAAATATATTATATTAAATAAAAAATATATTCTTGCCAAGACCAGTATTAATCTAATATTATGTTAGTTTCAACATAACTAGTCAAAATGCTCAGAATTTTGTAGAATGCAGACTCTATACCTTGATAAGGAATTGAAAAAAAATACAGGTGATCTTAATCAGTCTTGCCTTTTACTTCTCTAAAAGAACTCTATTTAAGAAACTCTAAGGAACAGAAGTGAATGAAATTAGCTACCCCATTTAAATGCCAAATACTGTGGGTATTGATCTACTCCCTCATTTTTTCTATCTCTTTACATATAAAATGAGACCAGAAATGTTTAATAAACAAATAAGTTTATTTCTTAATTAATTCAGCTCTCAGTGCTGTGACATCCCAAAGGACATTTCTCTCAAAGTATAAAAGGACACTACATTGATACTTGGCTTCTATTCCCATTTAATCTGAAGACCTGTGAGTAGTTCTTTAGTTAAAAATAATTATTTCAGGTCACATAAAGAGACAAGGAGAAAAAATATATTAGTTATAAGTTACAAAATCAAGGTAGCATATCCAGCCTTAGGGAAAAAATATGACACATTTGCATATGAGAATTTCCCCAAAATCGCTTATTAGAGTCATAACTTCTAAGACTTAATAACTTCACTCGTATTGTCAAAGATTTTCTTTATTTTTCCAAAGCCACTGCTCTCTGTCCCTTTCTTTAAAGCAAACATTCCGGGCATTTTTTTTTAATGGCAACTAGATGTCAACATCAGCTCTAAAATTCATGTAATTTTTTAAGTAGACACAGTACAATTCTTTATTTTTTGCTAATGACTTTTCCAGAAAACTACTTCTTCAGGTCACCTTCTGCCTTTAGTGTTTGCAAATGTGATATAAATAGATATATGTGCATATTAGTGCAAAGAACATTTAAAACCAACATTTTTGAGAAGTAGCTATGAATGCCTGATAGGTATGGGAGCTCAAACAGATCCTGAACATTTATTATGGAATTTGATAATTTTCTCTTTTAAATTTGCAAATGTGTAATGTTATAATATAAACAAAATTTTTCCCTCTTGTTTTTAAAATTATATTACTCAATATGAAATCCCAGATAACTTCTCAATTTTTTAGTTGCATTCTAGTTTAACAAAAATTTGCTTCTACTGACAATTGCTGGTTCTATGAGTGTCACGTATAGTTCTAAGCATTTTCCAGTCATTGTACAATTTCTTTTTTGCTGGTTTTGACAGTATAAAAATGTCCTAGACAACACACTGTTTGTAGAAGACTGTAAGGATTACTTACTTATTTACTAAGCATTCATCAGAGGGATTGAATTGATTTTATTTATCAAAGTCAAAAGTTTACAGGGGAAAAAGAGAAAGCAAGACAAGATGTGACTTTACTGTAGCATGTTCTTTTTAAAGACGCATAGGAGGGAAGATTGTCACAGGGCAAAAAATCAGGAGAAAAATGTTCCAATTAGACTCAACAATTATTATCATTAATTTTATATAAAGCACATTTCTTGTGAGAGTGGAGTGGAAAATGATGCATAAACCAATTTGCAAATTCAGAAAAAAGTTAGTAACTATTTTAAACTACAAAAAAATTGACACATTGGATGATAAAAAGTGAGAAATAATAGAAAATGCTTAATTGCTTTTCCAAAAAAATTGCTTTTTTGTTTTGAAAATTCCAAAATGTTTTCAATGTTTATTAAATAATTATTATTTATTTTGTATGTTAAGAATAAAAAGGATTAAATAACACCAAACCAAACATAATGTACATACACACCAAATATATATATTACACACATAATAAATGCAAATTTCTCAGTCTGTGTTGAAACTTGAAATTTGAGGAGCAAAATAATCCACTCTATAGTCTGCATTTAATTTATACAACGGACAGAAAGTAGAGTAATATACATGTTCAGTTCTTTTCTTGTATGAAAATGACTACTGTCTTCTGTCATCTGAATTTCTCAAATGAAATGGTCTTTATATTTACACAGTTCTGATTATATGAATATGATTTTAAAGTATGCATTATGCAAACAGATAGCACCCATTTGGAGAAGCCAGAATGAATGGTAGATAATACACATCTGGCAAGGCAGAACAGGCTCCTACTGACAATGAGAAGAGGAATTAGCCTGCTGGACCAGACTGGTCTTGGCTGATGTGAAAAGTACATATTAACACTAGCCATATATAATAGTGATAGGTAAATAGAGAAGATATCCCTTTTGTTTCCAACTTCCCTTGCCAAAGAGCTCTCATGTTTAGCTATCTCAATCTCAGAAGCCAAGAACCATGAACAGCTCTAACGTTCAGAGCTAGGTATACTAAATATACCTAGTTATACTAGGATTGACTAATATATTTGACTAATGCTTGATTTTTAGTTATTAAAAAACAGGATTAACTAGTAGATGAACATAAATAAATGCTTGCTTGAAGTTTCAAGATTTGCCTTGTGTCTCGTATCTATTTGATTTGAGTTACAGCAGTCCACTCTCCCCTAGTAACAGTGCAATGCTGGACTTCGGTATTTGCCTCTTAATTGGTTATATGTATTTCAAATCAATATTGAGATCTAAAGATACTCATAAGCAAACATGCATTTTAAGGCCCTCTTGATCCTCCATGTAAATTGTAGTCATGATGCATTCTAATAATGTTTTGCTCATGTCACATATGAAAAAGCTTAATATGAGTAAAAAAAAGAAAACACATAAAAAAATTTTAAAAGACCTTCAGTATCTCCTAACATTTCTGTAGATTAAGTGGGTATTAAAAATGTATGTCTTTCAATGACATCTGATATAGCACTGTAACTGCTGTTCAGCAGAGAGTTGTAAAAGCTTTAACAGCTAAACAGTTTCGTTTATCTGATACTTTTAAGTCATAAAAGAAATAAATGATTGGCATGACTATGCTTACAATGAATATTTAATTCCTATTCTATTTATTAGATATTGCCCATAGCCTGAAGTTACTGGGTTTGGTTTTTTTCCCCACAGGAACCTGGAATCCCAGCATCACATGAATAAGTGAGTAGGGCAAACAACAGCTCTGAAATAGTCTGGCAATATTGTGAGTTTTGGCTGACATAAGCCACTATTTGATCATTAATAATTTCAAAGTTTGAAGTGTCTCTATAGTAAAGGCACCACTGAATTTTACAAAGTTATCCAGGCAGTCTGGCTTTTCACAACATACCCAGAAAAGGGAGAATGTTGGCAGTTGTCTTCAGGTGCTCACCTCTTACTTTCAAAGTTCTGTTTTTCTGTTCTGCATGTCAGGCAGGTCTTCTGGCCAGCTAATGCTCCTGGTTCACCAATTCCCCAACAGGCAGGCAGTGGTACAGCTCAATCAAGAGATGCCATATTATAGCAGAGTGATGAAAAAAGGAAGGCCAAGGGAAAAGACTTGTAATACACCATCTTTATTAAAACTAATTTAATTTAGGTGTTTGGTATGTTGGGTTTTTTTAAAAAGTATTATACGATCAGAATCATAGTTCTCATACTGGCAGACCTTATGGAGCTCTCCGTATTCCCTTCACAAAGTTCAGTACAAATTTAGTATCCTTGCTGCCATGGTTTGCATTTTTGTGCCATAATTACCAAACACATAAATCAAATATACTACTAACTATAAAATAGCATTTCAACTCCAAGTGAAGGAGCATGATGCTCTGACAGAAATGCACTTACATTTTAATAATATTTCTATTATAGAAGGAAGTTCTTATTGTAATTAAATTCCAACCTGGTTATCACACTATCATATAAATTTTATTTCATATTTCTATGTCTTTTGCAAGCAACCATACATGGATGAGAGGAATTAGTTACCCTGTTCGAACAATGAAGGTCAGTAGATACTGAAAAATCCTAACCAATATGATCTTGGCAGATCTTCACATTTGTGAAGACATTTCTTTTATACCTAATAACATTCATTTTATTAAAATATTTCATTTCCTTTAACCTTTGACAAAGCAATAAAGTAGTATACTGAAATGCATCCTAAATGAAAGACAGTAATTTCTTCATGAGGAGAAAGCAAGTCTTCTAATAGAAAAGGGGTGGAATGGTACTTTTTAGAGCAAAGAATATACTGTGGTAGATCTGTCAGACTAGAAACTGCCTAACAAAAAGGTGTTCTGGACTCCAAAGTATAAGAATCAGCAGCAGAAAAACTAAATAGTATTGAGACATTTGTATTATAGTATATTCCTGGTAGAGGAAGAAATAGAAGAATGTTCAGCTTGTAGTATAGATCTGTCCTGCCCTTTGTGTGCCATCTTAAACTAACCCTCTAGACAAGGTTCATGCAGTCAGTCTGAAAGTGTTAACCCTCAGGAGATTACGGACTGATCTTTAAAATGCATAACGTCCTAAATGCTCAAAAGTTTACCATAGCATTGGATGGTTAACTAGGCATAACCGTGCGAGATGTTTATAGGCTGTTTGTGACACTGGCATGTGTATGGATCAGAAACCACATTGCTATGTGCTGTTTTAGCAAAGGTTTCACAGTAACCATAAATTCTCTCCCGCTGACCACTGGAGCACTTAGTTAAAGTAAAGACAAAGGTCAGTAGAGTTTATTGCAGTTCAGTATATTGATTTATACACCAGTTAGGAACTGAAGATTGTTCTGGGGGCAGAGTTTACAAGACTGATAAAATCAGGCTGTTTCAAGTTTGAAAGCAACCTGTTACTGGACTGATACACATTAACAATATGTATTACAATTTGCTACTTACTATCAAGCATTATCAGCACATAGACAAAGCAGTTAGGACTTAACAAACTTGTCCTGAACTAGCAATGAGTTCCACATTATGGAATTCATGTTTTTAGTCAGCGCTGGTGGCTGTGGTCCTTGATTGTTCTTAGTCACCAAGATCAAGGTGATAATGCTCTTTGACAGGGAGGCTGATGCTGAATCTGGGATGTCGTCTTTATTTCCCACCGTTCCTGTCTCAGTGCTGATGCTTCTGTCACCACCTCCAGAGAGAAAGCAATAATCTCATCTGGTCTTGATATATTATTTCGGGGATCAGAACTTGTTATGTTTTTTTCTTATTCTGAAGGATTCTGGTTGTATCGGTCACTCTGTCAGTACCCACTCTGCAGAATTGCTTTGTTTTTACCAGACCTCTTCACCGCTAGTTCTTGCAGATTTCACTTCTTAATTTTTCTGAACTCCTTTTGTCCATTTGTCACTTTGTGCTTGTGGTTTTTAATGGTGCTAAGATGTTATGAGCATTACAAAATACTCATACATGCTTACCAGTTATGTCATTATTATGTGCTTGTATCTGGATTCATAGCAGTCAAATATGGAGCTGTGCCTTACTCTTGTAGAGAGCTCACCAGCTAAAAGATAATATTTAAGATTGACTTAGGAGTTACATTTTGAGATTGTCAAAAGTTTGGATCCCTTACATGCTTAATATTTGTTATTTCATATAAAAGCATAATGGCTATGTTTGTTCTACTGCACTACTGAATACAAGATACTCAAGTTTATCAATCCCTGTATCCAAAATCAAGCAGTGTTTTATTTGTTTGGCTCACATCCACGATACTTGAGGTTTGACTCAGTCCCACCAAGCTTTACATGGAAATAGTTATTTAAATCAGTTCAAAACAGAGCTAGGGATTAAGCTGCAAGCTGAGCACTGAGGACAAACAGCAGTGCTTGGGCTCATTCCTTGGTCTCATTTATGTGGTATACACGTACTCAGCAGTTCCTAGGTTGACTTTATTAACAGTTCAGAGAAGCCCAGTGCAGAAAAGAGAAGTGCTGATACAGGGCAGGGCTTCAGACTGTTCTTTTATTGCAGTAGGCTTCCAGGGCCAGGACTACTTAGTTTTACATTGTCCTGGGGGAACTCTTTCCACTGTTATTTCATTTGTAGCAAAAAATCCATACTCAGTTATTGAAACAACAAACACAGCAATCTCCTTTTTCTTCTGCTTCCTTTTTTTTTGCTGTATACCAACTCCTCCCTGTAAATACAGTTACTGTCATTATTCAGTGTTTTCTGCACCAATGCCTCAGCAATCATATGCTTTTCAGTGTCCTCTCCCTTTGGTTGCCTTGGTTAAATGCTAAGGACTCCACTGATGCTTCTCTGTGTCTGCCTTCTTCCCAGCACAAGTTGTTTTTTTCCCCACATTTGTTTATGAAGATTTGAATTTATTGAGAAGTGCCTGCCAGTCACAGAACGCTCATTTTGCAGTTCAACTGCTCTAATGTGTTTTAGACTTAGAAGAGCTAAATTAAATGAGAATAAGAATAAAATGAGGAAAAGAAACATCCAGTTTATTGGGTACCCACAACTTGGTTCCTAATTATCCGTTGATTATGGTGTGGCAAAGGGACAACACCTCAGAAACTTCTCTGCTTTCTCTCTCTATTGAATAGTCAGGTATGAGGTGTACTTTTGTGAAGATTATAGGTCAAGAGAAGGTCAAGAGAATTGCTTCTTTTTCTGTTTAGCCTGATGATCACAGCTATATTAATTCACCTAAGTCAATCTAGTAAAAAAAATAGATACCTGTAAGACAGAATCAGATAAACTAACAAAACATTGTTTCATCAGTTTGACTTACCAAAATAAAGTACCAAATCAAACAGGATTAACTCAAATAAATTTTAACCTCGTTCATAGGGTTTATACCTATTGAATTAGAATTTACCTATGTTGTGCTTTTTAATGATGACTTGAATCTACAAATTTCTTTTTTTGTTGTTCATGATTCCTGTTTTTCACCTTTTATGGAGTTGATTTCTAAACACAAATTTTCATCAGCTTTTGTTATAATGCATAACAGGAATCACAGTTATTCTTTAGAAGAGTGTTTCAGGATCTAACTTCTAGACCTGAGAATGCTTCTTATCAGTGCTTGAAACTATCAGATAATTGGAACTCCCACTCAAAATGTGTCATGGACATTGAGGGTTGTGGAAGGAGAGATGGACTCAGGCCCCATTTTTTATGCTGTGCCTGTAACCATTTCCCAGTCCCTGGCATATGTGCCATGGCCAGGCTGGATCCAGGTAAATATTTTAGACAAGATTTGGCAGGCCCCAAATTTGACCTCTGGTGGGTTCTGTTTTCCATAAAGGAAGTATGGGCACACAGAGAGGTGCAAGCAGAATGCTTTGACTTGATGCTAATTTGAGCAGTCTGCTACATCATGTGACAGTATCATTTGTCCCCCCCAACACCTGCCCATTCCTTCTGGGGGTCTAATGTGCCCACCACCCTGTGACACAAAGGGCTGTAGTTCCCCCTCTGCTTTGGGGTCTGTCAGGCTGTGGCACTGGCTGTTTACCCTCTTTAGCCTTCTTTGTACATATTCTGCATATTGCCATTTGTTTCTCTCGCTTTGAAATCACACAAAATTTCTGAGTTGATCTTTCTTCTCTGCAGTAGCTGTGAAGTCCTATTTCATTTATTTGTAATCCAGTTGTTTTACTTCTTTTTGCAAAGAAGATTTAATAGAAGAAAGTTGCAGTGAGAGTACATACTATGAAGTTTTACTTTAGTAACATACACATTGCTGATTTATTAGCACAATTTACAATTATATTGTAAGCAATTAAAGTAAAAAGTCACTTGTCAAAATAAATGAGCACAGTATATTTTGTGTGGAGGCAACCTTGATGGTTAATTGCATTTGCGTCCTTAGTCATTTGCAAAAAAAAAAATTCGGTAGTCTGTGATGAGTCTTGTAAGTATTACTATGAATTAGAAAATTTTTATTCTTCTGGATTGTTTTGCTAAGGGTAGTCAGAGTTTCATTTTATTATACTGTCTTTCAAGAAGCAATTAGCAAGTTGCAATTCCACACATTTTTAAATAAAACATTATGAAAAACTGAAATGTATTTTGAAAACGTCTCTTGATTACTTTGCTCTGAACCTACCTAGCACCAATTTGTAGGAGAATATAAAAATCCATCCTGATTGCCTTCAGGCACAAAAAATTATCTGTGTATAAAGGTACAGCAGCTCGATTTTAGCAAGCCTTTTTACCCTGTTTCTTGTATTTAAGTCGGGATGGGCAGACAACTAGACAGGTAAAAACTGTTTTGTTGTGGCTAATGGGTCATGCTCTGCCTGGAGGCTGATAACAAGAAGAGTACTGCAGGGGTCTGTACTGGGACATGTCCTGTTTAACATCTTCACCACTGACATGGAGAAGGTGACACTTTCATCA
>KZ505982.1:1859-74428 GCA_002844005.1 Limosa lapponica baueri
GTCCAAGGCCAGAGAGAGACATCAGTTCAATAAATCTTGATTCCCAGCTTGGGCCTCTGTGTTGGGAATAGGTAAATATTTATTCTCCATCAACTGCAACGGTGGTGGAGGACCCTGAGCCCCCCAAAGGAGAGTGATGATACCAGGATTGGACAGACCTTGCCTTTGCTCTCATTCTTGGTCTATACCCGTGCATTTATTTAGTTAGTGCAACTGTGCTTAAAAGCAGGTCACTTCCATTTGCTTTAAAGTGTGATTTCAAAGTGAAATAAATTTACTCTAGCCACTGTTGAACTGATTTAAGATGTAACCAAACCTACTTAAATATTTAGAAATAGGTTTAGTTAAATTGATACATTTTTGTATGTAAAATTTTAGGTGGTCAGCTAATAGATCTTTCCCATCTCTGACTTTTATTATTCTAGTTAGTTATGTTTAAACACTGGCATATGAGAGGATCTGGAACAGATTTTATGCTGCATTTAAGATTAATTTATTCCATCTGTCCCAGGGAGGGAAAAAAGAAACATTTGAAGGAAATATATAATTAAGATAGTAAGTAAAGCTACCACAAACTCTAGGCTCTTTTATTTATATATTTGCCTCATTTAACTCTGTTTTATTCTGCTCTTTCACATAATTATGGTGAAAAGGAGACTTCTCTGCATTAAATTCCAAGCATTTCAGAGATTTTAATGAATGAGGTGCTAAGTCCTGGCCTTTACTTGGATTTTTTTTGTTACCTGAGATTCACGTTAGCTCCTCTGTAGGATTTGCTGAAAAGAGAAGTTAAGTTTTAATTACTTTCTTATAGTTATGAGGCTGTGATACTGGTTTAAAGATAAGGATATAGTGAAAGTATTCCTAGGTTAAATTTGTCCAAGTTTCAAGACACATACTGGGTTCACAAAGACTGTCAGACACATCTTCAAAGAAGCCAAACAAGTAAATCACTCTGTTGTCAAAACCAAACTAAGACTGAGGACATGAAATTAATGCTAGTTCTGCAGAAAGTTCTCTTGCTTCTAGTTGCCTAGGGCCAGATCTAAAAGAGGACTTAAGGTACTTAGAAGAGGATGTAGAGTGAACTTTTATGCCTGTTTTCAAACCTGCTAGCCTGGATAAGTGCTTCAAAGTGGCTAATTAGGAGGTGTCTACCTTCCAAAGGAAACTTTAAATGTGCCTGCTGCTGTATGTCCAGATAGTGTACAAGGTTAACCATCTTAGCTCGTACCAGCAAGGTTAAGCATCACCTCACTGCAGCCTCCAGCCGCTATAACCTCTGTCCCCACAGAAGGAAATGCTGGCAGCAGAACGTCCTCCTTGTCCCACACACAATGGTCTTAGTAACTGAGAACGTGGGGCAGGAGAGTGATAGCTGCAGCCTCCAGCTGAAGAAAGGCAGAGTGGAAAGCTGAAAGATGAACCGCTCCAGATCACACGTGTGCCAAAACAGAAGAGGAACCAGAAGCATCAATTTCCCTGATGAATCCACACCCGGATTCGAATTTCAATCTCTCTTCTGCTCCCTGAGTTCTGCCTGCTGGGCTATCATCTTTCCTGCACCAGCTGTGAGGATGGAGTATAAGCAGAAGACCGTGAGTCTGGCTTTCCAGGAGTGAGTGAAAAGAAGTGGCTCCTTTGATCCTTGCCCCATGTGAATGTCCTACGGATTCTGGTATCGCTTAGGGGATATTTCTAGCCTCTCCCCTATATTTCTTTCTATACAGTGGCAGAGCTTCACTGTAGGGTAGAGAGAGAGAGGAGGAAAATGTGTTCCTTTTCATGTAACTGAAATCCTGGTGATGGTAAAGTTTTGCTGCTGGGGAAAAAAAAGTACTCAATTCAGTTCTTTTCATGCAGCATTTTGGACCTTTCCCTTTTTCTGTGTAATTCCAAAAGAAAAGGGGACCAATGCCACTGCAGTTCCTTCTGGCATTATACTATAAGTGAAAGAGTCCTTCTAGTTTTTGAGACAGAACATGGACCTAGCTTAGTAGGGGGTTCAGGACTGTAGATGAAGAACAGACAAAGACACTAAAGGATGGGATTTTTCATTCCCAACTAAAACTTTTCAAAATGGATTATAATCACGCTGTCTCCATGCTCTGCTACCTGACTCTGGAGGCAGAATCTCACCCCGAATAAGGGGTTCTGGATTCCATTCCTGGCACTTTCCATCCCACTCTAGGTGTTGCAGTGATGAACTTCTTAGTTTACAGGATCTGGCATTTATAGAAAAGGTTTTCTCCTTTAGTGGTCCCGGAGGAAATTAGCACTCCGCAGGTCAAGACTTTGTTAACATTCACTACTGGACTTAAGACACTGGGTAGTGGATTAAAAAAAAATGGAGACAATTGCAGTTTTGGAAGGAAGAAGGGAGTTACGGCTTGGCATGTGGTTCAGTCTTCATGCTAGGTCAGCCCTAAAAAGCTGCCTTTCAGACTGGTAAATGTTGCCAAAATATTTGTGGCAGTTTCTCACATAGGCTGTTGGGTTGTTGGGTTTTTTTAAGGGTTATGATGAGGTCAGTTTCATTTGTGGTAGGTCTCCAGCCAGACACCCAACCTCCTAAAATTCTACAATTTTGAGGTAAAATACAGCTATGCAATAAAAAGCTGTTTCTTCAAAGCACTGAGGCAAGGGTTTTCAGTGGAGTTTCAGGGAGTTTGGTTCCCAGGTCCCACTCTTTTAAGTTTCATTTGAAAACCCTAGCATGCACACTCCTACCAAAGTTCATAGTGGAGAGCAGCAAATATGTATTTTATAAGCAAATTGCTCTTTTTTACTTGAATTCTAGTATATTAAATTTTTTATTGAAAACTTCTAGCACTCAGTAACAACTGCTATAAAAACTTGAGTATTTGGAGTCCCTTTCTGTATCATCCTGAAGCCCAGAACTCAATGTAAGAACAAAGGGGAGCAGAGCTGCACCCTATCTCTGTGCAGCCATCTAGCTGGAGGCTTGACTAAGATGAGCAATGGAAAGCCCTTCTCAGGGGACATAAAGTCAAGGTGCCTCTGTATCATGGACTTGAAGGAATTCCTGTTGACCTCACCTTACAAATGATCCCATTCAGCCAGATCTTTTCAGTGGATGTAATCAGTGAGTTTGCTGTGTGTAGGTGCCAGGATCAGCACCCAGGCTTGGGCTTCAGGGCAGAGGCTCTTTGCCAAGCAGTAATGAATCAGTCCCCAGGCTCTGTGAGTGGATGGAACGGTACTGACAGCCCAGATAAAGTATAAGAGGTGAGCCTTTGCTCCAAAGCCTGCCCCAGCCCTCACTGGTGTGAGGGAACCCAGAAGAGCTTAGCACCAGTTTAGAACAGCCCTAAATGTCGAAATCCTGGTGTACAAGGGCTACATGCCACAGTTATGTGAAGGGATGTGGAAGTCATGCAGGTGAATTCCCCTTTTTCTGGTCACCAGCTGCAGGTGTTACACTGCACCTCTCCTTTGGTGCCCTGCAAGAGAGAGTGCACCAGCACAATCGAAACAAGGCCATCTGGGACTCCACTGGGACTGGAGAGGTGCTGTCAAGACCTCAGTGGCTGGATGTAGACCTACAAATTTGCACGTATTTCCAGGTACTTTTAGCCCACTTGGCTAGAGGCTACTCTGATCTGTGCTGGCTGATAGATGGAGAAGGTAGTTGTCTTCTGTGGTCTTGTTGAGTTGGGGAGGCAATGCTTGAGCCAGGGTGGGTGTTGGGTGATGCTCAAGTGTTTGATTGGTTTCTACCTTGATGAAAGTGTTAGGAGTGTATTGGGACACATCCATTAAAGCACAGTGGAAATGTTTCAGTTGTCACTTTAGGAGTGCTAGCAAACGTCATGTGGTGCCACCTGTGTGAAAACTTTACCAGAAAAGCAGACATCGGACTTGGTGTTACTTTTATGAGGACAGTGAGACAGTTCTGGCTTCTGGTGAGCATCCTGAGCCCTTCACATATACTCAGTGAACGGTCATCATATTCACAAAAGCACTGCTCTGATGGTAACCATGGCAACCCCTATTAAATTAAGTTTTTCATGAAATAGTGTGCTTTACAAGGCAGAGGAAACATTTATTTTCAAGGAACAATCCTGTACCCACTGGTGTTCAAAGAGGAAGGATTAAACTCCTGTGGCAGCAGCAGTAAACATTATAGCAGCTTTTATGTGTAGACTCTTCTGAAGGGGAAAAGAGTCTTCAGGTATTTCCTTTGCAGCTGGTTGTGACAGTAAAACATTTTACTCAGGAAAGCAGCTACCTTTAAAACACTGTTGGATCTCAAAGGGAGATTTTATTTCTTAATTGTTCTACCACATTTTTAAAAATCCAGTTTTGAATTACCTGTGATATAAATTTTTAAGCATAAGATTGACAATCAGATGGTCCTATTAGGTTTTTTATGTTATTACTAAAACTCTTCATCCAGTAGTTGGGAGTTTTAGCAATTGATTTATCAAGTGAACAGCCTGGCATAATCTAAGCCATGGTAAACATAGTGAAGTACGTCACAGAAATAACAACTTAAATATTTTTTTGCTAGAAGAAATTTGATGCTGTTTCCACTTCTGATATCTGTAAACAAGAGTAGATTTACTGGTGTAGAGGGAAATGTTAAAGTCCCATTTACTCTGACTGGTGTAGAAGCTCCTATGAATAGTAGCTTTGTGCAGCCTTCCTTTCCCCTCCCTTGTTAGACTGAGGCTAAACCTACTCCTTTTACTGATACAGTGAGAGAAGAAATCCTAAAATATCCCTTCTCTAATGTCAGGAGCAACCTTTTATATGTGATGTCTCTGCCTGTGCTGAGAATATTAGGCAGCAATGATTGCCAGTGAATTGTGAGTCGAGAGTGTTTTGTTTCAGAGGCATCACTGCTGATAATCAGCATGGGGAGAGGCAGGTGCAAGACAGAAATTGTACTTGATATAAATGTGTGCTTCTATTAAAAAATTGGCAAGGAATGAAAGCAGAGTCTTGTACAGGGACCATAGAAAGAGCATCACTGGGACTTAAAAGGAGGAGAAACACTCTGCCCCAACATATGGGCCAGGCAGTTCTTTAGTGTTCTGTTGCAGCAGGCAAATCGCTGAAAGAATGTAAACCATCCCAGTTTTCTGGTTGATCCATTTGTACCAGGGTGGCCTTTTTCTGAGAGCTTATGGATCACATTAAAGGTCTCAACTAAACCTGCAAACTGAATCATTCAATGACCTGCAGAACCAGGGTGTCTCACGCTTTTGCCAGCAGCAGAGCTCGTCAGCAGCTATAACTCAGCTGAAGTGAGGCTGCAAATTCTGACCTTCTCCCCTGTCCCTGACCATGCATGTCCCCTTCCCTATCTTCACACTACCTGGAGAATTTGAAGGAGCTGGTTTGCCTGAAAACCAGACTACCAAAAGAAAGAAGTGGTTCATCTTCAGCCAGATTAATTTCCTGGAAAAACTCACCTTCTGCTTGCACAAATGCCAGGGAGGGACACAGCGGCATGGCTGGCAACACATGGCTCCTCCAGAGGACTTAGGACCACAGCAGCCCAGATTCAATTTAACTTCAGCTGCTGTTCTCAAACTGCACTGAGAGAGCTGCAGAACTATAACTGGGCTATATAAAAGTACGAAGGGCAGAAACTTGGCCCAAAAATCCATTAGCCAGAAAGAATTATTAAGAAAAAGATTTGGATGCTATTTCTGTGGTCTGCAAGTTGTAACTGAAAATTACATAACTTCTTTTGGCTTGTATAAATCAACTTTAAGAAAATAGCTTTGAAGTTTAAGAAGCTCAGACATGTAATAGCTGGCTCTGGCATTTTGCAAGAAGTTCATAAAATGGCTTAAGACCATTAGTATTTGTTGTTGTGAACTCAGTCTGTAGCTTGGGAGCCATCTGCTTATCTCTGGAGTTTATTGCCATCCATCTACCTTAGTATTTTGGATGGCTGCCCATCACTGGAGTGTGTGAGTGCCTTCCCTTCAAACAGTGGTGCCTCCTGGAATCCCTGGCAGCCCTGCAATCTTATTTTATTAGAGACTATAAGAATGGTTGTACTAGGTCATGTCCAAGATCCATCTAGCCCAGTATCTGTCTCATTCAGTGGCCAAAACCAGGTGTTTAAGAGAAGTGTAAGGACAAGGCAACTTCCCTGATTTATCTCAAGATGCAACTTTGATATTTAAGAAGGTCAGGGATCATAAGAGTGTACAAAATGGATCAGAGTATAGGTATGCTTAGCCCACTTCTGTCTGGCTGTGGTAACAGTTTGACTATGAAAATATGTGCCTGATTTTGTGAATGCTACACATTCTAGTAGCATTCTAGTAGCATCCCAAAGCTAGCGATGGGGAAAAAAATCTTAATGAAACAGGAAAGCTGTCTTGGCAGCAGTTGCACCCTAATTTCAATCCCCCTGGAAAGCTGCACCGTGTAGGTTACAGAGCATCTAATGGATGTTGTCCTCAGCTCTGATGTGCTTCAGTCACTGTTTTGTGATGGAGCAAAAACTTCTTGGTAAATCTGCCAAGACCTCCACACTGGTGGCTGGCAGTGCTACTGCTTGGAGCTGGCCTCTCATGGTTTATAGGTATAACCTGCACACAGCTGGGTGGTTATATCCTCTCTGAGTTTGCTGGTTGGATTTTATGGGGGATGGATTGGGTTTGCGTGCCATGCAAACGCAATGCAGAGGAAAAGGATTGTCTGGCAGAATAAAGGTAAAGGTATCAATCATCATGGAAGACACGTCAAGAGACAGTGTCCATCTATCAAAGTTGCTAATTGCACTTCTTAGCTCCAAGCTATTTGATGCACAAATCAAAGCCCAGCTGCTCGCAAGTGCAAGGAAACCCAGCTGGATTTAAACATTCTGCCTTTCAGGAAGAAGGTCCAGTTCATGACAATGAGTCTTTCCATCGTGCTACAGGATTTGGCCTGGCCCTGCACAGCCCTGCTGATCCCACTGGCCCTCTGCCTTGTTTCCCTCGGGCCACAGCTGGCATCATCCTGGCTTCTCTGTTGTGGCAGAGGGGAGGACGGGGTCTAAACTCTCATTTCCCTCCTCCCCATTAATTTTACTCCTTCCCCAAAATTCCATGTGGTGGATCTGCTGGGTGTACAGGGGCTGTGTGACTCAGGGCAGGGGGGTGTGTGTGTGCTGCAGTAGGAAGCCTCGTACCCCAGGAGAATGCAGGAGCAAGTTAGCTGTCTTTAAACTTTAAAAACCCACCAACTCTCAAAGATGAAAGGAAAAGGCATAACTGCTATTGTACCCGCTGTTATACCTACTATAAGAGATCTCTTGGGAAAACAGTCACTGCTGTAGTATAACAGGTAAAATCTTTATAGGATGAACCTACAAATAATTATACAAATAAAAGCATTTACTCTAGTAGCCAGGATCAGGTTTTGCAATGCAGATGGAAATGAAATGAAACCATTTGTTTCTGAACTTACTCTTTTCCTCTGTTGATTGCTGGATTTTCCCCCAGACTTGGGCCCATGCAGTTCACTGGCAAATAGATCCTTTCGAAGAGCCCAGATGGGCAGTAAAAGGACAACTGGAGAAAAGGGTTTCCAAAAGCTATTCTCAAGGCACCTAACATGTAGCAGCTAAAAGAAAGACAATAACATGTGCAAGACACTCTTAATCCAAATCCCAGTAATGGAGCTACATGATAGGCTGCAGCCTCTTGCCTCTTAATTTATAAAGGATCAAGTGGTATTAGAGCCAGTCAGCTATGCATCATGAAGTGCTCATCACAGCATGTCAGCATGTAAAAAAGTGCCACTCCATGAAGAATGGGGAATAAATTCATCATTTCTCCTTTAACTAGCTATTCAAGGAAGCTGATCAGCATGTTCTTGTCTGTGAGTGAGGAATGTTGTTTATGCTCAAAGAAATGGTGTGTGACTTTCATGAAATGGTTTAGATACGCTTTCTGGGTAAAATAGAAATGCATGAAACCAATGAAGCAGTTATGTTCATTGTCTGAAAATGCACTGTTAATCTTAACTCTAAGGCAAAACTATTCATTATTTTTATCTGTTCAGCTAATGGCACTACTATGTAAAAGTGTTAAATTTCATTTTGAATTTATACATCCTTTATACCCTTATAATTGTGTGTACATATTGGCATTTCTGGGACTATTTACTATGGCCTATTACTGCACAGTATGTTATGGATCTACACAGTATTTTTGGAATATGCAGTACAGGCAGTATTCTGTATTTGCAAGACTGATCTCATAAATAGTTCCTTTTCAGTTATTTTCCACGATAGTGCTATATCTGCAAGAGCCACAAAACCCCTTAAGAAAAACTTAAGAGGAAAAAAAAAAAGAGGTCTAAAAACTTGTAAAAGTTTTATTCCAAGGCTGTCAAATGAAGAAGCAAAATACATGATTTTAAGCACTTGCCTTTCCTCAAGGAATGTGAAAAGAAGTTTTACAAGTTACTTCTGCCTGCCTAGAAGTTGTTCCCATAACTGCTCTCCAGAAGTTCTGTGCATGGAGTAATGACTCAGGTGCCAAGTTTATTCACCTGGGATTTATCAAATAAAATACCATCCTACATTTAGACAATCACTTTCAAGCCTGTCCATTTAAAGCTAGGTATCTACATCTGTGTTTAGATTCCCATATAAAACTGACAAGATTTTTAGAGCTTACTGTCCATGGGCAAGGCAGATACTCAACACTCTTCAAAATCTACATCTCTGTTATTGCTCTGAATATGAGCCATTAGTTCAAATGTTGGTTGCAGAGGGTAAGGAAGCTTTCAAACATGTAAGAAAGGGATGGAGTGATTAACAGAGAAGCAGAGGATCCTCTTATCCCATCCAAGGTTACACCATCCCTTTATTTTACTCCAGTTTTCATATAAATTGCCATATTTGACCCTTTCTTTTTGGCTAATGTACGTAAGGGGATAATTTTTTAGAAATATCTTTTTCTTTTAACTGCCACAGCTTGACCTCCTTTAGCTCATCTTCAGAGTCCCTACCCTATTCCTTTATCCTGCTCAAAAATCCACTTTTTTCCTGATGCTGCCAGGAAGCCACAGCAAAAATGGCTCTTACTATGAGTTCCAGCGTCTGCCAACTGTCCTCAGACAGTCAGCTAAGTTTGGAGAATATTTAGTATAAGGCAGTACAGGAATACAGGAAAATCTGTTCTGCTATAAACAAGGGCTATGTCATCAGCACAGGATAGAGGAAAAGTCTCCACTTGGGGAAAAGATGAAAGGAAATTATATGTCTGAAAGAAGATTTGGAAGAGAAGAATGGAGATTGGCGCATGAAAGCAGGGAGAAGTTTGTTGAGTGGAGACTTGTGTGCAGCTCCATTTTGTATTCCAGGGGAAGAGTGACCATACCAAACTGGTATCAGACAGAATGAGTTTTCCTTAATATTAGGCACTGTTAGGTGAGAAGCTTTGCTGACCTAGTCATCTGCCTTCCTTAGTCAATGGAAAAATATAGGCACCCTCAGGGTGATTCCCATTGCACGGTGTCCCTCTTCATTGTTAAAGAAGAAGCCTACACGGGGGTGGTAGGGAAACTGTGTCCAGGCTTGTGATAGTATTCTTCTATATAGACAGATGGCTCCAAATTCCTCATTCTTGAAGGAGCTTTATAATACTAGCCAATGAACTGCAGATAATATAACTGTCTTAGTGTTCTGCCTATTTCTGCTAGACAAACATTTCTTGTGGGATAAGATCGTTTATCTGGGGTAGAGAATTTTCTTTTAGTAACTATTATAGTTACTGTGGTTGCTGTATCGTGAGATCACCCACATGAAGAAAATGTTTATTGGGTTGTTTGAGTGATTGCTTCCTTTCTTGCATTTTTGGCAAAGCTTTTGGGCACTGGAAGAAGTAAATAGACCAAAAAAGTCTTATTCACCTCCCCACCCACATTGTCAGCCATGATATAATAACATATGTTTAAACATTCTGTAAGTAAGGAAGAATTTTAATGGGTGATAATGGTGGAAGCTTATGGTATAGCTTCTGACTAATTTTGCAATGGCTGTGGAAAGGGTATTAGATGGCTCTGGGAACTGAGTGTGGGCTCTGGATCATTTCACCAGCCAACAAAAAATAGTAGTGGTTTAGAGTCCAATAACTATACGGGGATGTATCTGCTGTAGGTTTCCTCTTCTAGTGTGAGTGACAGAAGACCACAGCCATATCAAGCCACCTTGTAGCTGAGGCAAAAGGCTGGACATGTAGGGAAGCCAACCCTCCCATAGAGCAGGTGTCTGGTTAAAGCTTGGTCTTGCTGGGCTATTGAGAAGCTGTGGAGGTTTGTTGAGGTATGAGGCTAGGTAAGGTTTACACAGTGCTATGAAGACACGAAGTGCTATAAGCGTGTTGTCTTTGTTGTTCTGCATATGTTAGTGAATCTAGAAGGCTATGAATCCTGCTGTAAATCTGATCTCTTTATTTGCCAAGTGCAAGCTCAACTTTCAACAGCATCCTCAGTAGCATAATATTTATTTAGTCAGTATCAGAGAGATGTCGCTATTTGCTTTTCTCACTGTTTGTACAGATCTGGTTATAAGAGGAAACCTTTCTGTGATATTCATCACATTGTTTTTTGACCTAATTTTAGGGCTACTCCTCAGTTACAACTTGGCTTTCTTGTCTTTTTCCATGCAGTTAAAAACTGTGCAAGGACCAGCCCTCACTCCTCTGCATCACAGGTTAGCAAAGAGCCCTTGCACAGAATAGAGCTCCCCTGATCTTGAGTGCCCTGCCTAGGGGGCAGGAGATGGGGTGTCACTACAGCTGGTGCAGTAAGGCCCTTGGCCATGAGCTGCCTGTCTGCTGCCCTGCACAGCACTGGGGACATGGTGCTGGAGGACCGTGGCTGTGCTCCAGGAGATCTCCCGCACTCCCACGTAGCAGAGGTTCTTGGAGAAGATTCATGGGCAAGTGGTCCAGTGGCTGAAGTTTAGACATGCAGGCTAAGAAACTTCTCTCTCTGGACTCCCTTTAAAGCCAATAAAAGAGAAACAGGTCCTCTGAGTCACCTCCAGAGGAATTTGTTTTCTTCAGAGTACTAGGCAGCACACTTTTTGCAAGTAGGCAAACAGCTACTTAAACACCTAATTTCACCCCTTAGAGTTAGTGAAATCAATATCCTGTTTATGTACCTGCAAGGGGATTTTGTGCCCTGAACCAGCAAATTAACATAATTTAGATCTAGACGAGAATGACCAAACAAGCAGTTTGTTGGGTTGAT
This sequence comes from Limosa lapponica baueri, assembly GCA_002844005.1. Classification (NCBI taxonomy): domain Eukaryota; kingdom Metazoa; phylum Chordata; class Aves; order Charadriiformes; family Scolopacidae; genus Limosa; species Limosa lapponica. The sequence goes on from KZ505982.1 coordinate 13,098, forward strand.
GGGTCATATATTTACTGTTATTACATGATCTTTTATTGATCTTCATGGGTCACCGATCAGTTCCAGCAGGGTGGCCAGGACAGATCGAAAGCTGCTGCAAGGAAAGCAAATGTTGAGTGATGAGGTGCTATTGATGTTTTTCTGAATTTCATTTTACAATAAAATCTCTAGAAGTCGTATGCCTCAGGACTCCTGGAGGCACTCAAGTTACAGTAAAAATCTCTAGCAGCTCAAGAACTCTTTTGTAAGAATATCTCTCTTCAAATGATGGACTTCTTTGAAGCTGCATGTGGGCAAAAGAAGAAAGGGACTTCTTGTAGAGCAGTGGAAATCCACTCTAGCTTTTGTCACTAGTGGGATCCTGGGCCTGTGTGCTAAAAACCTATCAAGCGCTTCCTTTCCCACTCCACAATTAAATGTCCTTAATGTGACCTCCGTTCCTGTGGTGCTGGCAGAGGTCCTTGTCTGACCTCTCCCCATCCATCTCTGTGGAGAGGAGATGTCAGAAGGGATGTCTATACCTGGGAATGGAGCACAGTCCTGAGATTCCCCAGCTGATGGGAAAGCTCCCAAGCCATATGGACTTGCCAGTTCATGTCCCAAATCATGCTGACTGAATTCACAGAATGGTGCATCTGGGACAAGGGTTGTGAAACTGGGTGCAGTGCCATGTGCACACAGACTGCTTTGGGACCTGAGTGCTGTCATAGCCAAGTACCTTTCTTCCATCTCCACAAAACTTCTGGTTTGTGTTAAGGGGTTCTCTCCAGGCATCGCTAGCACCTTTAAGGCTCTGGTTGAGATTTTATCACGCTTATGCAGCGTAGCACATCCCTAACAGACTGGATAATCTGGCCTTCAGGGTCAGGGAGAAATCAAAGTCTGACCCTTGCATGGGTGCCTGCAGGGTGATCATTCATTTCACTAATGATAATGTTCCACCTAATCTGCTCTAGTCCCTCCTAGTCACTTCCTTTTCCACATTAAACAAGAACAGCTTTATGACTGAGAATAATTTTGGGTTTTTTTCTGTGGAGAAAAAGCTAGAACCAGTCTATAAGTAACTGAAATCTGACTGCCCTAACAAAAGTAGGCTTCATGTCTCTACAAACTAGGCTCTTTCTCAAGAATACTTAATAATAATTTCTGTATAGTCCACAGGCAAGTCCACATGACAGGGTATTGTCCAAGGTGGAAATTGCCTATATCTGTGCCTCTATAGAAGATAAACAGTTGTGGGAGGAGTGTATAGATGTGACATCAAATTTGGTGTCTTTGATCTTGATCACAAACGTGAAGGGGGAGTAAGGTAATCCATTATACAGCCAGAACATGTTGCGGTGTGCTCTCCCTGTTTTCCCCCCCCCCCCCCCCCAACCCTGGCTCCTGCTCAGGCCTTGGCCACCATGGCCATCACAACATCAGTTGCGATAACTTGCACCTGGACTTTGGGGGATGGCTGGAAACGTAGCCAAAATACTGTCTGGAGGGGGGACCTAGAATTGCCTAGAAATGGGCAAGGAGGACACTATGCCATTCATTCCAGTATTGACTTGATACAGTTGACCTAAAAGACAGCTTGGAAGCAGACTGATAGAAACTAGGAAGAAAACTCCACAAAAAATGAAGACAAAGAGCAGAAAGAAAATGGGGATAAAACTCCCATGCTTAGGAAGTTGCTACAAGAAGTTTAACATGTTAGGGACTTTTATGGGAACGTTTAAGTCATTTGAGATGAGTTCTCACTGCAGGGAGACCTCATTCTGATATCTCCTTATGTTCCCGTCCTACTGCCTACTCAGACCTGAGGAGCACAGCAGTTCACATCTTTCACTAGACCAAGTTGTTTGAAGGTGGTTTTTTTGTGAAAAGTTCTCTGTTCACGCTCAGAAAAAAGTACTGAAATTTCTAGGAAGTGGGAGTAGTTTGTAGGACAGCTGCCTACGGGGGTGAGAATGCAAGGAGAGCCTGACAATTTTTATTTCTAGAACAATCCTTCTAGCCACTGTTGTCACTGCCGATCTCTTCTCTTTGACAGCAAGGGCAAATATGACCATGGCTCTGACTCCTGGGCAGAAAGCAGTCTGCCTGCATCTCTACACTCCAGTGGCTTCATGCCATTAACCTAATTGTATTAGACATTGGAACCAGTGCAGCCTTTGACTTATATCTCTGACTAGTAAAACTACATTGAACTTCATAAAACTGAGCAATCCAAAAAAGTTTTCCGTGGAGATTATTAGTAATTAGATTAAGGATCAGATTGTGAATCTACTGAATTTGGTGAATGTCTAGGCCGCAGCTGGCTCATCAGTGGAAGAAAATATTTAAGCAGTTTGGCCCATAAAATGGATGTTCACGTGATTGTTTTATAACTGTAGATTAAAATGAAACTCAAATCAAATATTAATTCAAATTTTAGCCATCAGACTGGCATTCTCACCTCTTCCAATAAGGCAGTGTGTATGTGTATGTACATTTTCCGCTTGCAAAACCCCAGGCACCTACACATCACGGAAAACTGAAAATTATTAGTATAACAAAAAGGTGCTATTTATAGAAGCTTACAACATATTTATTATTTACAGTTTTTCATTCAATAAACACAAGCCCTACCACAGAAAGCAGTGATGAAATACAGTGACATCATCCTTCATTTCATGCTGATACCATTATCAATGAGACATTTGCTTCTTTTCTCCAAATGAGCTTCTTTCTTTGACATTAAATGGCACTTCTTAAAGGGACACTGGCCACCTGAAATGCACTTGGTTTCAGAAACAAATTCAAAGTACTTTCAGATAGTACAGGCATTCATGATTCCTGCCAGTTGGTGCTTTTGTTGGGGTTTTTTGCATTCAACTATAGCTTCTTCCCTTCTTCGTTACTATATAGGAGATGTATACAAACTGAATGTTATTAGTTCAGGCTATCATCCTGTAATGTTGAAGTTGAGGTGAGCTTTGCCAGAAACTCCAGCTGGTGCAGGACCATGCCCTAACCCATGTTGTATGCTCCAGAAGGAATGAATGGGAATGTGTACACAAAGAAACCATGCCCAAACCCAAGGTTTTCCATTCCTTTCAATTATAATAATCTCCAGTGTTACTTGTGGTAACACCAAACAAACAATTTTCCAGGAAAAGTAATTTTTTTATGGAATCTTTTTGAAGTTCATACATACTACATTTAGACTTTAAGTAGTTTGTCCCACTGAGATAATATGTATATGGTGCAGACTAGCTCATACACATAAGGCATTACCCTTTTTGTAATAAGCAACAGTACCCCTTCCTGCCCCAATACACAAAAAAGACATTCAAGAAAACCAAGCAGGACTATGAAACAGATTGACTCAAATGAGCGGATGAGATTAATGACATCCAGAGCAATGACAGCCCAATCCTAACCCCAAGCAGACCCTAAGAGAAAAGAACTGCCTTTGAAACCCATCACAGGTTTGTTTTTGCTATCTGTGTTCCATGTAAAGCATTTGCAATGGCAAATAGCAATGTGAAATTCAGCGATGAAAACAAACCTATAGAATTATTTTTTCCTAACCTGTACTGATCTGTGCTAGTGTACACCAAATTCTTGACTACACTGAATGTGCGTACATCTATTGAATTAGCTTAACTATACCAGCTCAGGGCCTGGACTTTAAGAGCTATGCTTATACCGGTAGATGAAACAGGTCCATGGCACCATGGGTTAATGACTAGCCTGCGATTCTCCACACTGGCTACATGCTTTTCAGAAGTTTTAGCTTGTATCAACTAGCCCTCCATGGAAGAGTGCCCATCACAATTTGGGCAACAGCACGGACTAGAGATCTTTCTGTCTGGCATTAAAAAAAAAGCCAGATATTCTGGGGGAAAAAGAGAATTTATTTAGGTGGACATAATCCATGCTATGTCTGTTGCCCTCAGAGCCAGAGGACTGACATTTCACTGTCTGATGTACCTGTGCAGATGTAGCCTCACATGCCACTGGTTGACATGCACACCATCTAATCTAAACTGTTCTGCAGTTCAGTAGCACTACAGAAATAACACTTGTAGTACTGTGTGTGAGAACAATCACAGGGATAAACAGCAAGATTGCATCAGATTTTTGCATATTACTCAAAAAGTAATTGAAGAGGAAGAAACAAGGAACTTCACCCCAAAGGCAAAAGCCCCTGGAGCTTGCTGTTGGCCTAAAGGAGTAAAGATGCGTGAGCATCAGAAATTATTTTCAGTAATAGCCTTCTGAGTTTTTAAGCAAATTTTTATGAACTGTGTTTTCTCTTTGCTTTGTCTAAATATTGAAATGAATTTGCTGTCTGCTAGAACAGTAGAGTTCTCAGCATCTGACTTGGCACTCAAGAGCAGAAATATCTCCCATTGATCTCACTGATGTTGGCTAACAACCAACATAAGTTTTCTTCAAAAGCAAATTCTGAGTTCATAATTGTGAGTATTCAGCGGTTTGTATCCCATTGCTAAGAGCTACCAACCCAGTGAGAGAATGATCCCATGAGAACCGTATGTCCTAAACACTTTGAATGCTGAACATAAACATTCAGAGTATACCACTTGGAAATAAGATGTAAATAATATTAATTCACAGGAAGTATTTGGTGAGTAATTTCTTATAGTAACAACTGAAAACTCACTCTTCATTCATGTGGTGCTTGCAAACAGAAATGCTGTAGGAAACAGACCATATAGCCACTATTTATGTCACTGGGGTTCTGGGACCTCAGTAGTGTGCTGGGGGGCTTGGTGCTGCTGAAGGGAATAGCCTTCAACAGTCTTCGCAACCCCAACTCTATACCACCGGTGACTAACCCCTGTGCTGAAACTAGTGGGAGGCAGCAATCCCACTGTCCTCCCCTTGCTTATCCATAGCTGATCCTGTCTAGCTCCGCATTGTTAGTAAAGATTTACATAGCCCTAGTAGTCTCTACAGCTTTATCTGAGAATGCCACCATACCTGGGACATTTATATGGTTTTATACTTCCATGTATGAATCAGTGAGCTACAGAAATGCTTGAGCCCAGCAGATTGTAACTTAAGTATCTGACTCAGTGTAGATAAACAGCTCACCAAGAAGCTCGGGTAATGCAATTGAATGGCCAAGAATCTAACGGAGTAACTCTGGAGGTCAAGGCTTCCATCTAGTGGTAAAACTTAAAGGTGCAAAAGGAACGGATCGTAGGAATGAGGAGGGCTGAGGTCCTTGCGAGCATCCTCCTTCTTGATCCAAACTGTATGTAACTGCGGAGAAGAGCAAGAAAATGAAAGGAGGAAAAAATACAAAAAGCAGTGAGGCAAACCACAACATCTCCGAGGTTTGGGAGGAGCGATGTAGTTCAGGCAAGAAAGGAATACAGTTCACTGGGGTGGGTGTTGTCTTTTACCTAAAGCCAGGCAGGCCATTCTGCAGATGTACTGGCAATATTCGGGTGTGCTGCGTGAGCTGTGAGCGCGACCCACAGCCTCAGGCATGGCAGAAAGCAAAGCCTGGTCTCTGCATGGTAATCTATATTTTCACATTTCATTTTTTTTCAGAAAAAAAAATGTGGCTGTCATGGAGGGTGAGGAGAATGACATTTTCCAGGTTGCGATCATCCTTTCAAGAGCACTCGGTAATCTTTTTTCTCTCACATGCTTTAGAACTGTAATCTGGCTCATAATCACTTCTGCAAGGATATGGCAAAGAGATGGAACAAATAGAGCCCTTCTTGGAAACTGTAATGACATTACAGTCTCTGCAACAGCAGTGAATTCTGTAAAGAAAGAATTCTGTGACCTTGTGGATGTTGCTTTTGCAAGATTAGCCCACCTCTTTTCCCCCTGCCATGCCCCCCCAAAAAACCCAAAACAAACCCCAAACCACCACAAATCAATTCTTGATATCCACAGGCACAGATCTGGACACACCGTGGAGAAATCTAAGTGCGTATTTCATAAGTACATCAATAGCCATAACCATATTCACTATGCAAAAAATGAAGAATGGTGACACTTGGGTGATAAAAGATAGTGTTCTGCATACTGTTGAAGTCAATAAGGTGAACTGAACTGAATTAAATTGAAATATCAACTCAGTTTCTGCTGCCTCATGTTTTCAGACAATTGGATTTCTCTTGATGCAGGAAGAATTATGGATGATAGATTGCAGTTCATTTCCACTGTAGCGAATTCTTTCGGGTGTTCCTGTTGTATCTGCTTAGCTCCAGTGGACGTGTGAAAGATCCTCCATGAAGTCCTTGCTGACTGTGTTTTGACTCAGAAATGCTGCGACCTTTGCTTGCGGCCAGCCCTGGCCACAATTCAATCTGCTATTTTGGCCTGTGCACTTCTGTAACTACCACAGTTTCCTGGAGACGCTTTTTCTTAATAATGGTTTTAGAAAAAGTCACAAGAGGAATGCTGGCTGCCTCAATCCTTTCCATTCTGGCGGTCCCGTTCAGTTTGTGCTGATGCCTAGATTACAGGCCTGTAAGACTCAGCTATTTCAGTTCACCGAAGTTCAAGTAAATATTTCCTTCCATTTCAGTTAACCTAGCTTCACTTCTCTCGTGCCTGACCTGGAGGCCTCAGATAAAATCATATTTAGCACCTCTGTATTTTGCCTACCGTGGGTCAAAGGCATATGTTCTGCCTGATCTCAGGATGCAGATGTTAATTTCCATGTTCCTGCGAGCACAGCCTAAGATGACTTGCAAGCTTTGTGAATTTAATGAGTAGCTTAGCCTGGAAAGTGTCATTTGGCTTTGCAGATTACTGCAAACATCTTGCTAAGCTGCAAACCCAGTTCAGCATACATGCCCACCTGCACCTGTGTCTCCTTGTGTTTTTTCTGCCCTGGCTGAAGTCTTACCCAGGTATCTTTCCTGAGACTTTTCAGGTTGCTTTAAGAACACAAGTAGATAAAGGTTTAGTTATTTTTGTCTTAACTTCCTTTAGTATTTTTGGTGAGCCATCTCAAAGTTTCTTGAAACTTCTAAACACACTGCAAGTGGTATCTGCTCCAGGGAAACCTCAAGTGTCCACTTTTGCAAGTTGTCAAAGGGCTTCATGCAGCCTTTTTGAATCCAGATATTCCAGCAGCAGCTACACTGTGTCCAACAGGCTGGTGGCGGGTCTCTTTACAACTTCTGTGCAGTCACTGCTTTAGAATGATATTTTTTTCCTTGTATTTAGATCCCACATAGGTCAGCTATTATGAAGGGTGACACTAATTGGTTGAAAATTCCTGGGATGATGCAAATGAACTCTCTTTGCCCCTGCAAATAGCCGCAGCTCTAAGGAGTGGAGGATTTGGCTGTTCACAGTGGTATGGGGGAAATGCTTTTTGAAGTTTGGCTTGAAAGTGGTAGGCGAGGCTGGATAGGCACTTTTTCCTCTCCTTCCCCCACCCTTTAAATGTGTTTTGTTGAAAGCAGACTGGCAAAGCTTACAAGGGCAGTGGAAGGGTAGATGGGAAGTGAGTAGAGGCAGAAGATCAAACTACTCAAGGAGAAAGTATTCATGTTTACCAGCAACAGTATTTCCTGTTAAAACTGGCAAATGAACAAGATCACTGTGGAATCTGAATTCTCCTGCTTCTTTACTGCCCACTCTGAGAGAGGCAACAAAAACTGCTCATACCAATCCTGGTTAATAATCATCCTGCGTATTTTGATTGCTCCCCTTCAGAGAGCTACTTCTTATCAGTAAAGCCTTTTCCACGCTGACAGCACATGGAGTGATGACAGCAGGGATTGGAGCAGACAACTGACAGTGTGTACCCCTAGTAGTGATGGTATTGTAGGACTCTGTCCTTGTAGAGTGTCATTGCAGGTGTAGCTGGTATATGCTGAAAGGGTCCTGAGTGGGTCCTTGTATTCTTTAGCATGACCAGAGCTGCTCTAACTGGAAACTACGTTTGCGGGTGCTGAAGGAGGTATGTTCAAGAAATAGGTAGGAAAGAGAAAAATTCCTTTTTATTAATTATGTCGTGGCAGCAGGGTCAGGGTCAGGGCAGGACCACTGTGTGTTAGGCTGTATACAGATATATTTTTCTCCAGACACATTGTGGATTGAGCAGAAAAATAGTTAATATGCTCAAAAACAGTACTTGGAAGTGCTCGAGATGTTATTTCTTCTCTTTCTTTCCATCCTCTCTAGTGCTTTTATCTTGCTTGCACTGGTTCTCTCTTTCTCAGACATCCCAGCCAAACTGTTCCTTCTTCACTGCTCTAGTTTAACTAGTTTTTGCCCTGTTTCACTGGGTTAGTAGCACCCAGATAGAGATAGGAATGGGAAGTAGGGATCCAAGGGTGCCTATGAAAATGTCTCTAGGTACCGTGAGTGGGCCTTGCTTGGAGATGACTGATAACAGTCTGACAACTCTGTGACTTACCAAAAGGTCCAGAGTGTCCCCTCTCATAAATCCTCCTATGGGCTTCCTTTGTGGGAAGGATAAATAATGTATTAGAATTTATTTGGAATGAGAAACAGATGATCCGGTTAAAGATTAAGACAGACAAGTCATTTAAATGTTTGTCTTCCATAAAATTTGAAGAACTGCTGCTTACAACATCCATTCCTCATTGAGCTATCATGAAGGAATCTTAACTATTTATCACATTCTCCTGGCAAAGACTTTATCAATGGGTGATGGATGTGACAGGCAACAAGCTAGACATCACGATAATTCTTCAGCCATCTTTGGAACAAAAGACTCAAGAGGCAAGACAATAACTAATTCAACAAAGACTAACAAAGCTTTGAAAGGTCCTAACAATGTTTCTACTAAAAGGACATGAATTCTTCCAATGAAACAAGCAAGGCCAACTGGTTGTCCCTTGACCCTGTGTGACAGAAGACAAGACAAAGTTCCCTTGTCAAGCTTGTCACAGAGATGAAGCTTTTAATGACAGCAGGGTTATGCGAGGAAACAAAGGGAAAGAGGAGGCAAGATACAGCAGGGGATAAGTGTGGTAACCTCTCACCCTCTGAAAATGCTGCCAGGCAACAGCTATAGAGATAGCTCTAAAGCGGGGGGCATTTCACTAGATTGCTCTGTCATAGGATGCACACAAAACTTTTTCCAACAGTGATGCCAGGGTAACAAATTTTAAAAAATAATAATAAATTGACTGATACCATATTTGCATAATCATTTCCTAAGCATTTCTCTTTACATTAATGGCATTTCTTTACCTTCTCATGCCTGATAGGAATGCAGTCACTGCTTTGGTTGGTCTCAGTCAGTGCTTATGCTGCAACAAAACCTATTCAATGAATGCAAATTTTGCATGTGGTGAAAATTTATAGAGAATATGCAGGGTCTAAGTCAAATGGAGATACTTAGATTCAAATTTAGATTCAATGGAAAGATGATGCTTCAGATTTACAAAAAATTCTATTCATCCTCTGACAGGAGCCTTGATTTTCTGACTCAGCTGGTTTTGCAGGTCGGTGTTGCCTGGGTAACAGGGCGACTCAAGCATGCACCCTTAAAAAAAAAGATCACTGTTAAATCTGACATAGGCAACACATCTTGATTTCACTGCATTTACATCTAAATCAGCTCAAATGAAAAACTTTATCTTCATTCTTGGGAGACTGATTTCTCCAGTTTCATGCCTCAGAGAAGGAATGGTAGCTATTTCAAATGCATGGTATCAGAATTGCTCTCCTTTCTCATACTTTGAGAACCTCCCAAAAGAGGAAGAATTGCTGATAGCAATTCTGGGGAGGCAGAACTCCTCCAGACTGTTATCTTCATGGGCTGAAAAAGAAGAAACAACCATTCCTGAGGATTATTCTTTGGTTGGTAACAAGATCCATTCTTCTTCCATCTTCCCTTTTAGTCAATGTAAGGTAGGTGTCCTGTGGTATTGCACCTCTATTAGTGGATGTTTCTTGCCAGTCATCAAAAGCACCTGATCTATGATTTGGGAATACCCCACCATCTAATCTTTTCAAGTATATATGGTCTTTGAAATGGTGTCATGATAACAATGTCATGATAACAATGTCATGCTAACAGTGTCATGAGCTGAAATGTACGCTGGCAGCACAGAAGGTCAGCTGTATCCTGGGCTACATCAAAAGAAGCGTGGCCAGCAGGTTGAGGGAGGTGATTCTACCTCTCTACTCCGCTTTGGTGAGACCCCACCTGGAGTACTGTGTCCAGCTCTGGAATCCTCAGCACAGGAAAGACATGGACCTGTTGGAGTGGGTGCAGAGGAAGGCCACAAAAATGATGAGAGGGCTGGAGCACCTCTCCTATGAGGACAGGCTGAGAGAGTTGGGCTTGCTCAGCCTGGAGAAGGGAAGGCTCCGGGGAGACCTTATTGCAGCCTTTCAGTACTTTAAGGGGTCTTATAAGAAAGATGGGGGCAAATGTTTTAGCAGGGCCTGTTGTGATAGGACAAGGGGTAATGGCTTTAAACTAAAAGAGGGAAGACAGACTAGGTATAATGAAGGAATTTTTTACTATGGGTGAAATATAACTATCAAGTAGACAGATTTATATGCATGATATGTTATTCTGGAGATAACAATGCAGTTTGACAAATAAGTTACTGTGAAAAAATTAAAAGGTGTGATTTTCTATTAATTGTATTTACCTATAAATTTGATTTTATGGGGTTTTGTTCAATTATATAGTTAATATAGTTAAACAGAACGCATACCTTGGTTTTTCTAACTTGATTTTCCTATTCAGTCATGATGGCTCAGGAATTGCTAGAATGCCAGGGCCAGATAACAAAAGCAGTTTTGGGAGTGATTGGGTGGCTGTTTATTCCATCACTCTGCTAACTACAAAGAAAACAGAAACACTGAAAACAGTAATAGGAAAAAAAAGTCACTGAAAATAAAAAACACTGAGTAAGTGATGTCAGATTCGAGTAGCCAAATGAACAAACAAGGTATGAGCATTACCTTGTCAAAGTTAGTAATCTTAGATGCCATTAAATATTTAGTGTAGTCTATTTGATTAGTGTGGTCTATTTGATCTGCTTCTCACAAGTTCCTTCTTTAGGGAGGTCTTTATTTATGATTTAATAGCTGCCTGTGAATTTGGCACTCTGAATTAACAGACTAAAGATTCTTCTTCAACCATATTTGCCATTTGATGAGTGTTCTTGTGCTGAAGGAAATCATTCTTGAATAAGACACTGTTTTTTCATTACCAGCCATTTTAGATAATGGTATCATATTCAGTCCCCCTTAGTAACACTGGGGAAGAGACCTGTGATCTGTGGTGGCTGAATTATAGTTGTCCTGCTATTAACTTAAATGGGAACACTTACAGGTACAAAGGGACCAGAGTTAGACTATAAATAAAAAAAGCACTATTCAGGAAACATGTTTCAATGCAAATGCCTTACAGTAAATACCTTGAAAAGACATAGGGCATTCCTCTTCTCACAAAATACACTAGGGACATTTGTGACCTTTAAATATATCCATTATTTTGTTCTTTAACTTTCTAAAACCATAGACCTATTTAAATTACAGTAGATACTCTGAAGAAAACAAATTTATAATCATTTTTACAGTAGCAGAGGAAGAATTTGCGTTCCCACTGCCCATAACCAATGCATAGAATAAAATATTCATGTCTGAGATAATTGTAAATGACCCTTTATTACACCAAATGCAATCTAGTATATAATGCAGCTACTATATTGTCTCATGCATTTATTAATCCTTCCTTATTTTAACACCACCATGAACAATGGGAATCACACATATGTTGGCACAGAATGAATGTGGCTCAGCAAGCTTTTTTAAAAATTAGGAAATAACGCTTGAAGTTGAGAACCCTCTTAAGAGCCTGAAAGTCAGTGAGATGTCAGCATATGTCTTACATACTTAGTTGAAGTAGGATAAGAATATCTATGGCCCATATGAAATGTTTTTCAAATCTCAGTGTATATAATCACATCTACTTTTAACAGATATATCTTTTTCTGTGGTTTCATGAACAGAATATTGGGGGTTTGGGTGTTTTTTGGGTGGGGTTTTTTTGGTTTGTTTTTTTTTGTTTGTTTGGTTGGTTGGTTGGTTTTTTTTGTTTTGCTTTACCCTGTGTCTCTTTGTAAGTCCAGATGAGCTTAGAAATCAAGCTGCTATTGAAAGGCAATGTCTGATCCTATAAGCAGTTGCTCATCAGAGTTCCCATTGACCTTACGTCTTTCTTGTTGAGATCCTACAGCTCTTAGGATGCTTAAACCTCCAATTGTCACTTTCAGTGGCATGAGCAGAAATTTGCTCAGTAGAGTCTGCAGGGTGATATCCATGGGCTTTCAAAAGAATTATCTTCTCAAGCAGTCAATGCTTAAGCAGGATGAATTATGAAATCTCTTTTGAATATGGTAATACTGAACATTCCTATTTGCTTTTAAAAAGTTGTTGATTGTCTTAGTGGTGAGAACTGAACAAATTAGCGATCTACTTATCTCTAAAGTGTATATCATGTTGTCACACAGTCACTAATACAAAAAATTCTCAAATATGCCAGTAATAGTCGATGTTCTCAGTACCTTTCAGCCAAAAGCCAGTCATCAAAACTGCTATATTAAATGTTCTTGCATTAATCTATGAGAAGAACTAATGTGGAAAGACACAAATGCATTGGTTTCTGTCTGCAATGTTTGGATGAGTGTTTTATTTTACAGCATCCTTTACACAGGGCACCTTTGTATTGCGTGTAATAGAGCCTGACACCTGAATCCACTTTGTTCCTAGTAGTGCCGTGGTATCGGGTAGCTGTAGCCATCTCCTGGTTACCGTTGGGTGAAACCCAGAGCGACTTCTTTCAGCAGCTGAACTCCACCCGACAGAAACTATTCTTCTGCTCGCTGTCGAGGCTGATCTCAACAAGCTCTACCCAGAAACCAGCCGGCAGAGGCCTGCCAAGGCTGCCGGCCCTCGCCTCCGGGAGGCGGGTGGATGCCGGGTGGAGAGCGGGAGCTGTTCAGCACCACGGTCAGCGCCCGGCCGGCGGCGGCGGGCGGTGGAGGGGACCGCGGGGGTGACACCGCGGGGACAGAGCAGCGCGGAGCGGGGAACGCGGAAGAGGGAATTCCTGCCTCCATGCTGACGTTTTTTATAGGGAGCAGCAGCCAAGTAAAAGGTCAAAGCATGATAGTGGGCCTCCCGTGCTGTATTTCAAACCGAGGAAAGGACAAAGCCATTTCACTGACACAAATGGAATAGAAAACATGCTTCTGCGATACCATCATGCTCTTCACGATGTGTTAGACTGAAAGCAATTTGTGCAGCAATAGGGGGCTTCTTTTCTCATCATTACAGTAAGTGGCAAAATCTTCTGACTTCTGAGGGCAAGAGTAACAGCTGCTGATTACCAGATCTAGGTTTAAATTAAGGAGCTGAAAGAGAAAAAGTATAAAGGGGAGGAAGTGACACACTATGTTCAAAAAGATCCATTCTATATTTCACCCCAACTCCCACCGAAGAAATGTGACAGATGACATCCCTTACTGTGATGGCACGGGCTCTGCAGTCAGACTGATCCGCAGCACTTCTATGTATGTCCTGGGAGGTGAGCAGGAAAAAGTTAGTGAACCACTAAAAAAATGCAAAAGTACAACCAGCGTCGACTCTTGCTTCCAGCCAAAAGAGGAAGACAGAGACTGGATGTACTCTAAGACTCAGGACTGCCTGAAATACTTACAGGACCTCTTAGCCTTGAGGAAGAAGTATCTTGACAACATCAATAACTTGAAATCCATGCATATGGCTGCAGATTCCCCAATGTCCACAAAATCATCCAAAACTGGAAAGAAATCATTTCTTCCACTTCCTTCTAAAGAATCTTCTAAGGTAATTCATGAAAATTTTTGCCATATGCTTGGTCTTAAGCCATGAAGCAATTAGCTGTATGACCGATGTTGTTTTTCTGCTTTATTGGTCTCAGATGGTTGTCTTTTTACTGTTACATCATTTGAAATGCTGCTAAATACCTTAAGATTCTTCCTGAGTGGTGTGACATTAAGTATGAATGACTGGTCATGGAAAGAAATGTATATGTCTATGTTTGTGTGTGGGGAGAGAAAATAGGAGAAGGAAGGAGGTATGAGAGTATGGGAAGTATCTAAAAACATGTTATGAAAGAGAGAGCTGTTCTCTCAATACTCTGACAGGCTACTTAAGTGCCTCAGAATTCTCCGCTGTGGTTATTTATAGCTGTTAATGACTGACAAGCACAGTAATCCCCAGGTTTACTGGCAGTCTTTTTATTGGCGTAAAATTATTTACAACGAATACTCATAAATTCATTGAAACAAATAGGATTTTTTCTGATTGGTCAGATAGTTTGTCAGTGCTACATTTAGCATCAGTGTAAACTCCACTGAAAGGATGTAGGGCATGAGGAATTCTTAAGGGTTCCTTTCTCTGATAATTAATAAGTTGGGAGGTCATTTTGGGGCAGTATAATTCCTCACCCTTTTCTATAATGGTACCACAAAAATAAAACTGAAATATCATCTTTGGTGCAGGCTATGTGTCCTAGAGAGAAAAGCATTGCAAAGCTTCCTCTTGGTTGCAGTTTATAGACTGCATGTCACTAGACAGTTCAGTCACTAATATAACTTTAGACTTGATTCAGAGAGGGCAAAGGAAAGGATTACAGTAGGTGGGGGGATCCTTTTAGGTAACTCAAGCACAAACATGACTGTGACAGCAGACTCACAGGTTACCCAGTGCAGTCTTTAAACTGGATACGAATGAGGATGGTGGGAGGAAGGGAAGTATGGATGACTTACTGATTAGGCCAGGTAGACTTTACCAAAAAAGTTATTGCCACATTTAGATGTTCTGTCACAGCAGAATGTCAATGGCTGAAGTTCAGCTCTGTTGCAGGCATTGCTTAATCAAAGGACAAGACTCACGTGTTTAAGGTTAGATACTGCATTTTCTAATTTTACATTTTGATCTAATACACATTCAGTCAGTGGGAAATTTTTATTTGGTTTTATTGAACTTTATGTTATCTTGTCAATGATTTGAATGGTGACTCTCTGAAGCTAGGAATAATAGTGGGAAAGAACACTCAGCTCAGTGGGCTAGAGAAATAGATTTCATAAAAACATTGCTATTTACAGCAGGGAAACATCCAAATGGAATGACTGAGGTATAGGATAGTGGCCTGGTGCTGCCAGGTGCCAGGAGTTGAATCTCAACACTATAGATACTGTCTGTGAACTGACGTTGTGCACTGTCACACAAAGATTGGCTAGGGCCAGGGGAGATTTTCAGCATGCCAGTTCCCTGATGAGTTGAGCAGTGATGTAGCAGAGTAGTACGTGACTAACCACCAGTAAGGTTGGAAAAAATGAATGCAAAAAGGTACTAAAACCATTGAGAAGGAAGGTGGCAGTTAGAGTCTCCACTACTAGGCTTCATGTAGGGTTGTCAGTTTCCGAGATTTGCCACTGAAAATACCATTTAAGAATAATGCCTAAAGCTTAACTTAGGTTTGGCAAACAGATGAATCTCCTACAGGCTGAGGCTAAGAGTGCTGTCATCTGCCTGCAGCCAGCTTGCTTTTATGTATGAACAGCCCTGGTACTAGCTGGTATGCTGTGTCCATGAGCCATTCCCTCAGAAGCAGGCAGGAACATCAGAAGGATGTGGCACCCACAAGAGTCATTCTTGCCAACACAAATGGCAGGGTCAAAGCCTCACAGCCCTGGTTTTGCAAAAATTAGGGAGAGGAGAAAAAGACTTCTAGCATAGCTGGAGTACTCTGCTTCCTAACTACAAATTTTATGTTCACAGATTGCAAGGTTTGTCTTATCACCAGGCTTGAATGGTTTTGTCCCTAACTACCTGTTTTTGCTAAATTACTTGTCAGTGGAAATTCACTTCTTTCTCCTACCTGCTGCATGATTAATGGAAAGCACTTTGTCCAGACAACCCTGTCCTCATGGGAGGTTTAATCCGAAGATCGCTGGGACCTGGACTACAGGCTGATTGTGGATTCAAAATTTGCCACTTGGGTCTAGTGAGACAAAAGAAGAGAGGTGTATCAGATGCTGGAAGTACATAGGCATTTCTTTAAAATGCCTTTTAACCAATAAGGGCTTCATCATAATGGCAGTCACTATTTTCAGTAGATGTGTGGTAGCAGCTATCTTTTAGCACTTCTGAGGATGTCAATCAACCCATACTGTCAGGAGGGGAGTAAGCTAGCTCATCTCTCTCTGCCTCCACAGAACAGGGAGCAAGCTGGTCCTTCAGAGATGTGATACAGCATGTATCCTTTGCTTGTGTGTTCGAAACTCAAGGTAGCAATTTTCTGTCTTGGTACTGCCTGGGAATACATCTAGCTTGGACTGGCAAGGAAAATATACAGTCCTTCATTAGGTAGAGCCTGGCAGGAAGTATTCATCCCACATGGACCTACAGAATTTCTAACCGAGGCTTTATGACTGCTTCAGCATTTATAGACAGACGTTTGCTTTTTTATCAAGTCAGGCTCCTAATTTTAAACCCCATGGCTTTCCTGTGGGAATTATCACAGTGCTGAATGACTCATATTTTAGCACACACAGTCCTTTTCCATTTCAAAAAGACTTTAGCAATTTAGATCTGGATTCATTTCACCTAACCTAGGCATTTTAATAAGATGCTTAAATTAGTATCCAAGTTACCCCACAATCCCTCTGCAGCCCAGAGAAAGAGCTGCCTGCAGAGGGGAATTCAGCCTACCTAAGGTCTGACTCATCTTCTGAAGGTACTGGAGCCCTGCATTAATTACAGAAGGAACCCTGCATGACTACATTTCTAATGTGCGTCTCATTAGATGCCTACTGCTAGGTAGAATAAATTTGACCACAAAGCCCAGCTGTCACTTAGCCACCTAATTAAATGTCCTGATACAGGGATTCTGAGGGATTTTATAATACCTGGTTAGCAGTACCCAAATGGAAGGTGTTCAGTGTTGAACATGTAACAAGATGGGTGTTTGTTAGACTGCTGTCTCACTTTCTTTGGTGTCTACAAACTGTGGAGTAGTCTGAACCTGTGTCCTTTTCTGACAGTTTGAATTATGGAATCAAATACAATTTTTGCAGCTTCCTTATACAGTTTGTTCATTAAGAAGCCATTGTGCCTTACCCTTCACTAACTCTTTTTTCCCTGTATCTGATCAGCAGGCATCCATGGACAGAAAAGGTGCACAGTCCAGTTCAGATGTAAGAGAAGCAATAGCTTTCTTTGACTCAGTTATTGCAGACCTGGATTCAGAGAGGTGGCGGAGAGTTCCTGATATGGATCTGCCAAATGTGGATGTTGATTTTGATGGTGCAGTATAAACCAGCCAAAATATGATATTTTTTTTTTTTTGGGTGTGTGAAGGGTAGAGGGAGGGGTGACATTGTAAGACAATGTTTGTTTATTTAATGGATACAGTTTTTCTGCAAGTTTTGCTTCCCAAATCTGGGATCATTACATGCAATATGTGAAACTACACTAATACATTGCTTATTCCCTGTTGAAAGGGTACAACTATTTTATGTGTGACCATTACATGAGCAAATGTAGCAAGTGTAGTGCTGGAACAGTGCTTGTGTTCTGCTCAGGGCTGAATTCCACCCTTCCATCTGTACCCTGAGCTGTCTTTGGAGGAGACTATAAAAAAATATAAAGATAATTTTTTCTTCATCTGTTTTTCATTTTTCTATTGAGAAATAGCTGTGTGTTTTCTCTCCAACCAGCAAAAAAGAATTAATTTAGAGATTAAGTTAAATAATGGTATATTTCTATCAGAAAGGATGGGATTGCCCAATTAAATGAAGATGTGCCCATCTGAGCTCATCATTTATCCTGTATAATCAATGGTGAGAAACAGACATTCCTTTCCTTTGGTTTAGGCTAAGGTAGATATCTGAAACAAGTCAAATTAGCTGTGCCCTAAAAGTGTGTATAAAGGGACTAGCTCTGACATACATATTTACACTGCAGGCATTGAAATACTGGATAAGATTAATCCCATCCCAAGCAACATCCCGCAGAGAAAGCAGGTTGGTTTCTCAGCATTACCTCCAGGAAGGACCCACCAGGCACCCTGTTCTCTCACGGTGAGTGTAAAAATATTACTGGCAAACTGTTAACACCAGATTATCTTCTGTCTTTCAGTCGCTACCAGCACAAGCGAACACAGTTTACATTCAAACTGGATCCTTCGTGCTCCCCGAAGATACTCAGAAGATACTGCCCAACCAGCAAAGGCTGCAAACCAGTCTCAAAGAAACAGCCAGCGGAGAACCACTGGCTCTAGGAAGAGGTTGGAAAGACATCCCATGTACTTGCCCAAAGCTGTGGAAGGGGCATATAGCACTTTAAAATTTAAGCCCAAAACACGTAAGAAAGAATATTGAAAGAATATTCCCTCTTCAGCTGAAGACAGGATATATAAAATAAGGCATGTAAGACTTGCTTTTTTTTTACCTCTGACCCATCTCTTACACTCTAGACGTGACATGCAGTCACTGAAGGTTCTACGTGTGGGACAAATTTTAAGCCACGGCTATTCCAACACTGGACTCATATGAGGGTTTAACTCATCAAGTTCATTGTGCCTAACAATACTGCTCTGTCATTCAGCTTGAGGGGAACTCCAATTTGACAAGCCTTTTTTCTAGTGCTGTTATTGAAAGCAATGATTCAGAGATTGCCTGGTGCAGTAATTTCTCTTCTGACTCCAGTACTACGAAGTAATTCAAGCAATTCAGCTAATACGTTTAAGCTTTTTGCACCAGTGTTTCCAACTTCAGAGCAGTGAAACAGAATTTTCTCCTTTTTTTGCATGTGAAAATTTGTATGTGCCATCATTGACACTGTGATCTGAGAGTAAACAGCAGCATGGAGGTACAAGTAGGCTGTGGTACAAGAAGAAAAAGCTACAATGAAGGAATATGCATTAGAAACCCCTGTTTTGAGGAACTGCTCCAGTGTGTTTTGAAAAAAATAAGCTACCTTGTACCCTGCTTGCTATTGGGAATGGTTCTGTTCTGGGATACAACATCAAGGGATCCACTGCATGCAAAAATGTATACAATGTTTTTTTATATGGTTACATGGCTTGTTAGTTTTCATCTTTTTTAACACCCAGTTGCTGAATCTAGACATCCCAGTGTACACTAGAAAAGCTTAATGTCTTGGAGTAGAACACTTCGTGAATGAATGGGAGCAAAGGTTGTTCTCAAGGGCAGAAGACAATTCTGCAGGCAGGCAAATCCATTGCATCAGGATTAGTATTTGTAATTCTGCTACTTCACCATTAAAGACTACATATGAGGAAGAACGAAGCCTAGAAGTGTTCCTCTTCAGGCTCTTTCATCTTAGCGGTGATATGCTTTCCATGTGATACTTGGAATGGCTAAGACCCATACTTTCCCTGTTTTACACTGGTACAGCAATGTAAAAATGCATAGAAAGTGACAAGAAGCTAGCAACCTATGGAAATACTGGTCGGTGGCCCTTCACATAGGCCAATATAATTTTGTATCACAGCTCATGGTTTGTCTTAAGAATTTACGAAGAGGTTTGGGATCAAGCCTTTTCTTTTTCTGATTTTTTTCATCTGGTGTTCAATCAGTGGTTCACTGTGACAGATGGATCATGGAAGCACTGATATGACCATCTGGTGGTTCACTGGTGATTTCTCATTTCTGTGCTCAGTAGTTTTTGTGTCCACAGGTTTGGATAAATTTCCTAGGGCCCTGGCCATCAATATAACCCATTTGATAAATCATAACCTCCATAAGCCACACAGAACATTTGACAGGTGGCAATTCTTGATGATTTGTGTTCCTAGTCTTTGGGGCTGAGTTACTGAACCAACATTTCTGCCACAAGGCAGAAGTACCTCTCTCAGATCCCACTGATCGAGGACACTTTCTGTCATGAGATAGGAGAGTGCCAAACTAACATATGTTCCTCCATTCAGAGCTGGCGTCTCCTGTTTGATTAAAGCATTTTCTTTCTTTTTCTAGTGGTGTTCATGAAGGGGAGGGAAGAATTGTTTCTGTAATACTCTAATTCTGGAGGTCCCTTGCCACTCATTTTCTAGTCTGTAATCTCTTGAAAATGGCCAATTTAACCAACATCATTGATGCATCTTAGTGAAGAGTTTAAATTAAAGTCTAGGTTTTGCTTCCCTGCTGTTGGTGCTTCTCACAGTTAATCTGTATTCTCTATACAGATAGTTTTGCTGCCTTTGTACCTCCCCAGTCCTGTCCTGACTGGCCTGAACTGAACATCCTGTCTTTAAAACTGTTCTGCCTTTGACATGTGATCATTTAAGGCCAAAACCTGCACATTTTTGGCAACTGTGTCACCTTGAAATCCCTCTCTAAGCAGAATCTCATGCTGAAGTTGCCGAGGAACATTTTTTGTGAGTGTATGGTCACCTTTTGCTACTAGAACCTGCAACATGGACAGATGCTGACAGAAAACCTCACTGTCTTTTTGAGTTACTATAACTGAATTAGGCATGTGCATAATTAAAATACTGAAGAAAGAAGACGAGAAGGATTCCAACGGTGTTCTACCCTGGGCTGTGTTTCATGTTCATAGTGCCAAGGTTTTACTTATTGGAGTAGCTGAGCTTTTTGCTATTGTTTTAAGCATGCACATCTGTGATGTGCAGAACTGGACTGCTTCAGCATGTTTGACCTTCCCTGTGGCTTCTTGTCTGCTCTGGTAAAATGGAGATATCTCTGGTCATCGGCTGTGACAGAGGGTAAGGGTCCCCCTGCTGTCCAGCACACAAACTCCAACGTGAAATATGTGTTTGCTTTTACAACTAGGATGCAGAGGCTGGAAAAAAAAGAGCTTTGTAATTTCGATTTGGATTCTGTGATATTTTTTCCTTTTCTTAAAGTTCACTTCAAGCCTGTTATCATCTTAGGAAATTTTAATTAAGCAAGTAAAATAAAGCAGTTTTTCTCTGAGACCATTTTATACCTTCTATGCCATAAATGGAGGCATCTTCCTTCCCCTAGCATATTTGCCCTTGTGACTGGACAAAGCTCAGCTCCAACAGAGCTATGGCAAGTGGTCCTAGCATCTTAGGGCACTCTCTGGGGAGAGGGGAACTGAGGGTTCAAGCTGAGAAGCTGGGTCTTGTGCTACCTCTGGTAGAACAGGGCAGTTGAACGGAAAGGAAGCAGGTGAGAGGAAAGGGAAGCATTTCCATCCCCTGTGTTAGCTGCCTCTTCAGACAAGGGTTTAGCATGGATGGCAACACACTCTGTATTGCCCCAAGACAGAACCATGACCCTGTCTAACACCGACTCACTCTAGGCAGCTTTCCACCCAGTTTCCAGAAGCAGTTAGTTGCCCTACAAAGGTGCTCCACAGCTGCTCTGAATTATTCCCCCAAGGCCTTTGGAGGCAGAATTCTCTGTGCTGATGCTAAAGGGACTCTATTTGCCTTGGGTAGGCCCTCTAAATTACCTTGCTGCAACATGCATTTATTTTCAGACATTGCGATGTTGAAATTAAGCACCTACTATAGGTGCTCAGACAATGCAAATCATACAGAAGAATTATTCATGACCAGCAGAGCTCTGTATGACCTAGATCCCTTGCAGAGATTATTAGTGAGCTCTCTCAGTCGTGCCCCCAGGCCCTGATAATGAAGCGCATCAACTAAGAGCTCTATCGATCAAGGCTGTTGTGTGTGAGCGTTCCCCACAGCACTGATCCCCAAAAGCCCTTTCCCAGAGTGCACTGGATTAATAGGGAGGACTTTTAGGAGAGCACCTCTTATTTTGTTGTTTCAAATCTGGCTCAGCTGAAGTATCGTGGTATTTCAAGTTCCTTAAGCGAGTGTCATTGCTGAGCGCTAGCTCTGATGGGACTCTGGCTATTAATTTCTGTGCTGTCACATCCACAGCTGTCTGTGAGAAACTAAAGACACTGTGTACAAGAATTCAGTAACTGAAGAGAGATGAGATCTGCTGAAGAAATCATGTCCTGGGGGATTCAAAATCACTTTTTCCTTTTATGTTGAGCACCTCGGTGTAATCATGACGCACGAAAGTGAGCTGAAATTGTAAGCATCTTTGGCAGAAGCAGAAGAAATATAGGCAGCTAATGTAAAGTTGGCAGATGGACAAGATGTTCACTCTGGTTTGAATCTTCCAGTGCCATAAAGTTACAATGAAGGCAGAAGGTGTCAGCAGCGCATTAAGTAATGCAGAAAGCCCTCCAAGGTAACACACAGCAAAGATAAAGAGTTATCTGCTGCTCTGGATTGAATGGGGTGTATGAAAAATATTAGATTATTACGTAGTGGATGTCTTCAAAAATTTCACATCTGTAAGGCCAGTTTGTAGTTCTGCTTGGGCAAATTCAGGAGAGCATCTTTTGTGTTTTCATGGCAGAGCAGGTCTACAAGGAGATGAAAGCAGCGCAAAGCTGGCCAGTTACAGCAGGCTGTGTTTAGGGGACTT
Source organism: Limosa lapponica baueri (assembly GCA_002844005.1). Taxonomy (NCBI): domain Eukaryota; kingdom Metazoa; phylum Chordata; class Aves; order Charadriiformes; family Scolopacidae; genus Limosa; species Limosa lapponica. The sequence continues at coordinate 35,582 of KZ505982.1, forward strand.
TTGCCACCTTTTGGCCCTATAGCTCTGAGTTACACCTATGGTAAAGTGGAAAAAAGTTGCATCAAGTTAGTAGAATGAGTCTTGACTTATCTTGAGTTTAATGCCTAGAAAAACATGTTCTGAAAGAATTTGAGGGCAAAACAGAACGTATAAGCCCAGCCACCTTAGAACAGCCTGAGAAAGCAGAGGGTAGAGTCTGTTACTTGATGAGCAGTAATTTAGTGCATGGTGAAAAATATTCTACTAACAGTCTTGTCATATTAAAAAGTTATCTATCTTTTTAAAGGCAAGACCAGGCATCATGACCTGAATGGCTCAGTGATAATGACACCCTGACCCCTTTCAGAAGATGAGGTGACCTATTAGAGAACATATTAAAAGAACTTACAGAATTAAAAGTGATGTGTTCCACTCTTTTATTAAAGTGAGACTGAGAAGGGGGAAAGACCTCACCAAGAAGCCTGTGGCCACTGCTAGTGAGGCACTGCAAGTGCCACCAAAGTGAAATGTGTGATCGAACAGAAAGCTTTCATGAGTAAGTGATGGGGACTGTCACTTAGAGCAACAGCTCTTGAAGGAGGTTTCTGGAAAGCTAGCTAAAACTGTCCCTTGGCCACACGGTGGCAGTTCATTCCTAGCTATTCTGCAGCCCTCCTGTTTCTCTGATCAGCAAGAGAACTGCGGATAAAAGGGAAAGGGAAATGTTTTGTCCTGCTTCATCAACAGTCGGTCAGTGTGTGTATTTTTTATCTACTTCTAAGCTCCTTAATTCAAAAGCGTTTCTTTCGCAGTTTCCAATTAACATTAGTTATTTAAATGAGTTTATTCTTCCAGGGAGATGATTTCCTTAGGAAATAAATAACCATGACATCATAAGAGACACTGAGACCTCGGTAAATCAAGTCTGAGATGCTGACCGCTTGCCTCTGACTGTGTCTGGAAACAAATGGACAAAGTATTGTCATTGCCAGAAACAATACACTCTTAGGCACAGAAAATACGGAGATGTATTAAAAATAATAAGCAGAGAATCTGAAGATTCAGAAGTTCAATCTTGAGATAGGCCTGAGCTAAGAGTTTCTGACCTGATTCTGAAGTTCCTTCCAAGGCCCAGGAGAACCAATATATGAGGTTTCCAGCTTCTTGTGGCCTGTAATGCTGTTATTCCAGAATTTGCTAATCCAAGCAGCTCAGTTAGTCAAAAGCTAACTTACTCCTGCATCAGCTGCTCATGTGTCTTCCAGGGGTATGTTTATATTTAGTCCATGCACGCTAAACTTCTTGAGTTTTTTTCCTTTGTTTTATGCCAAAATACTCATTTATAGAAAAAAAAAAAATGGAGTATGTCTTTGCACTGGTTATGACTACACATCAGCAACGGGTGCTTTCATTAATTCAGATGATTGTGTGGTCCCAGAGTGTTCACATTACTGAGGTTCCCTGCATTAATAAGCCCCAGGTATAACATCAGTGCTGGGACTGCTCAGATGCAGGCTCTTAGTCTGGGCTTGTTTATGGTTTGATGAGTGACACTGTGTCCTTGTTAAATGACCAACACAGTACTATTGTCTCCACATACTTATATGGGGAATGACAAAGGGAGAAGGGGATTGATCAACAATAAAATACTCTGTGCTGTTCCTAAGTTAGAGCTAGCTTTAATATGACTTCACTGTAGAGAACCGATTCCTGACATTCTTACCCTTCAATAGCTTCACTTTTCAGTTTCCAATATGCAGAATTAATTTTTGCCCCCCTCATCTCAATGATATAGGTCTTTGCTGGGCCAGGAAAGTGAGCAGTTCAGTGGAAGGACTCCAGTGTGAGCAGAGCTGACCCATAATTGCAGCTGAATAAACTGAAGTGAGTATACTCAGGGCCAGATTTGCAGTCGCCGTTAGTGGGATTTTCAAAAGGCACGTAACTAGCATCAGTGGGAGTTAGGTGACTCTGACAATTGCACTGGTGCCTGACTGCTTTTGGAAAAGATGGTCTGGAGCCAAGCTTGAGCAGACACAGCTCCACTTCTAGGAATTAAATTAGACTCACAAGAAGTCCAGAGTTAGCCCATTCCAGCTGCTTCTAAGCCCACTAACGTTAAGTCCTTGAGTGGTGTAATTCTGAAAGAAAGAATTCTCCCACACCTCTGTCAGACTTCTGCAGCCCTTGCTGCTGTCTTCCTGCAGGGTTGTTGGTTGTTACTGATGCTCCCATGTGATTTGGGCCCTGAGGATTTGTTGATAATGTTCCTGGAAGTGCAATTACTCACGAAACCAGAATTTCTATGAATGCTGTGTGAATATGAGAAATGCTGCTTGCTCCTCTTATATTCACACAAGTATGTCCCAAGCCTCTTGCAAAAGTAGCCCTCTGCCAGGGGATACTTGCAGATGACAACATGACATTTTCCACAGACAAGCAGTTATGGCAACGTCCCACCACACTTACCATTCTTCAGGAGAAGATTTCAGACTTGTTCTACCCTGAAGTGAGATATGAAAGACCAGAGTCTGATCTCCTTCACTATGGTAGATCTGGAGCTCATCTGTTGACTTCAAGGAGCTGAAGGGAAACAGAAGATGGGAAGAAATTAAATAACCTAGGAGTGATCCCAGGATGAAAAGATTCAGTGCAAGTATTGCCTTTTTAAACACAGTATTTTGTTTTTCTACTTCTTATAATGGTATGATGCCTTACAGTGACAAAAACCAGCAGAACTTGCCAGGTGCAGTTGGTATGCAACTTGTGGAGAGTCCCTGGTCAGCTGAGAGGCTGGTCAGCCAATGGACTGCACTTGGCTGGCTAGACATACCCTGAGATGGGTATGGATGGAGAGCATCTAAGCTGGCTTAACAGCAGCACTCAAAGTGAGCAGTTTGCCTCCAGAATCTATAGATTTCAAAACTGAGGCTAGTCTATTAGAAATAACCTACACATACACACACTCATCTCTCATGCAACTTCATGTTTTCTCCTTGAAACACTCCGTTCAGACTCAGACCACCAAAAATAGTTTTCTCTTTGTTTTCTTCATTGCAATATGCCCTGCCATCCTCAGAAAGGGTATATGGAAAAGCAAATGCCGGGGTTTATACTTCTCTGTGGGTCTCTCAGTCCTGTGTACTAGACTGGGCTCTAGACATTCAAAACTGATGTACTATAAAAAAAGAAATGAAGAAGAAAAGAAACTACAGTTGGTGTGCCAAAACAGCAACAAGCAGGAGCAACTTCGTTGCTGCAAAGAGCCGAGAGCACCTGCCTTGCAGAAGCTGCAAGCAGACAGCCAAACCATGGTAAGCTTCTTTCAGTATCACTGTTTAAGATGAAAATATGCAGTGAGAGAACACTTTAAAAAAAATTCAATAGCAAGCTTTATAAATCAGATTTAAATGCCAATTGCTGTGTGGTTTTCCCAAACAAAACAGTTGCCTTTCACTCAAGTCTGATATGAAATCCATTAATTTCCCTTCTTTATTCTGTCAATAGTTTAGCCATATTGGTTCTAAAAGGATTCAAATTACCCAGAGATTATTTTCTTGTAACTGTCTTTAATTACACTCTGGCTTCAAAATGTACTATGTTTTCTTTACGGAAACTGATGTGAAGAATTCAGGACCAGGGGTCAAAATGAGCAGAGCTATTAAAAAAACAAACATAAACAGAAATGAGGGCACTGTTGTTTTCTTTAGAGGCTTGCCATTACATTTTAACTAGCATTTCAAGGGCTCTGTTTTTCCCCTTTTATTCCATGAGGTATAATATGTTAATGTTTTCCCTCCCTTCAGTATGGATTTATCAACTCCTGTCTGAAATCTCTTATTATAGAGAACTTTGGTAAAGAGACATGGGAAAAAACTCAAGTAAGTATTGCATTCTCTAGAAGAGAAGTACTGGTTCTGGTTGGGGACTTTTCTAATGGGGCCAAAGGGGGTTAAAATCTGATTACATGGTGAGGAGTATTATCAATAGAATTGGGGCCCCCACAGCTCTGCACTTCACCATAACAATTAATTCTGAGCAGCCTGTGCCAAAATTCACTGCTGAGTCATATCCCCATAGAAGTTGTGCGGCTTGTGCTCAGTGTAGATCAGGAAACAACTCAGAAGAGGCAAAGACATCCCCCATCAGCAGTGACAGATGCATTTGTCTGTGAGATTAATAATGCCTTTACCTATTGCCAGGCTCACCTTTCCCCTCTGGGATTTCATTTGTTGCGTGTCATAAACCAGACTCATTGGTTTGGATCCACTCCTTTGCAACCTGTGTTAGAAAGCACTGAATGGCTGACAGAAAGCCTCTTGGCTCGCTGGTGACCCACCACCTCTCTCTTGGGTGGGGGAGAACAGTGAGCCAAGGCCATACTGAATGCTGATGACCCTTTTGAGGGAGGTGGCTGTTGACTGGAAGGGTTTCCTAGGCCAGTGAAGGGGCCTCTGTGCAAATAACCCTGGGCTGGGGCGTGGGCTGGGAAAAACTCCATCAAGGGAAACTCATGCAACTTGCCTCTCCGTGGCCCTGTTTCATTAACAGGAAGGATGATTTTGTTAACAGACCGCAGAAAGTACATTTATAGCTCAAAAAACTCTCGTAAAGTTCACAGCATGCTATTAACCGAGCCCATTACTTTTTGGGCATGGTCTCGTTCAGCAGAAATTTTAAATAACAGGCACAGGGTAATGGACAACCTAGAAATGCCAGTACTTATGGAAAAATGCGTAGTGAGTTTTCTCACTAGTAATTTTTGAAACAACATTTTCAGCGGCTGCTAGGTGGTTTGCACGGCACACAGCTCTGTTCCTCAGGAAAGAATTTCCATCTCAATCTGCATTGCTTGCCTTAATTATTAATATGAAGACTAAACACAGACAGATGGCAAAATAAACTCTGTTAGGTTGGTGTGAATCTGAAGTTCCTTCCACCAACATAACTGGGAGCAGATATTGAGCCAAAACATATAGAAAGCTCTTGATGTGAGTCTGAGATGTCACAGTTTGCACAAAAAAAAAAGATTCGAGAGTCAAGTTCTTGGCCTCTAGGGCCCGTATATCAACCCGGAGTGGATGGTGACATTTGTAGAGATTTTCTGGCTCTCTTCAGCATGCACACACATGCCTAGGTTGGGCCTCACACTCATTTTTGTCTGGATCTGGCAGCTTGCTTTCTATGCTGAGCTGATAGTAGTTTTGTCTTTCAGATGTTTACTTGTGTTGTGCCTGCAAGCACGCCAGTAACACTCAGGCTGTTCTGCCTGTGCTCTGATTTTCTGCTCTCAGCCTCTGAAATGGGGTTGCACACAGTGTGTTGTATTCCTCCTTTTCCCCACGGTATAACTGCGTTTCTCCGGTGGTACCTTATTGCATTAATGTCAGAAGAACAGGAAGAAGAATTTAATGATAGGTGTAGCCAAAATACAAAAGGATGCCGAGACTGATATAAGGATTTTCTGTTAGATATAAAGAAACACATAGATGTGAACTCTTCTGAACAGGGTACATGGGCTCACATTCAACCTGTGTAACTCTGACTGGGATGACTCTTACCAGCTAAAGACTTATGCATCTAGTATAAGCCATGCCTCGGCTCTCTGCACAGTCACCAGAGGCTGACAGCCTTTCATACAGGCTATTCATCTCAGGGGTAGGATGAATCACCTTCTGAAAATACCTTTCTCTCACAGCCTATAAAAGGACTCCAGGCAATTAGCCTCTGACTACATGCATGACTTTTAGCAATCCAAAGGCAGGGGAAATGAATTGCAAATCTTTTCTTTGCAACATGTACAATATCTTAGCCCAATGTGCCATTCAGCCCGCCTGCTACCCAGAGCTGCTTAAATCCAGTGCTCTTGATTGTAAGTGGAAAGGAGTCATATACTTAAGCACGCTGCGGGTGGCCTGAATATACCTCTGTCCCCTCCTCTGCAGTTTTTATGCTGCTTTGATGATGCTTACAGGGCCATCAGAAAAGGATTGCAAATTAGATCAACCTCAATATTTGCACTGGGAAGATATTTGAATTTACTACTGGTGCTTTATGCCATTAGTATCTCAGATCTAGAAAGCAATCACAACAGGACCTCTCTCTATGAGGAGTTTCACTAGGTAGATAAGAGTGACATTTAATGTAGGGAAGGGCACTAAGAGATGAGCTTTCAATCCTGAATGTTCCCTGTGTAGCGGGAAATATTGTTTATCATAACACAGTGGTATAGGTCAAGGTTTTCCAAAACTTCTAGAGATTTTAGGTATTCATCTTAAAATACTTGGTGATCAGGTCCTTTGAAGTATTTCAAGCTGGGTATCCAAAACCTACTTTTGAAACCTTGGCGTTAACCGCTCTGATAAACTAATACCATCTTTGTTTCCTTCTCAGCCTTTCCCTGCTCCCACCGGGCCAGATATTCTTTCTTATGCAGGTTTTTGTAGCATCTTACACACCATGACCAGGGTCTTGTCTGGGCCCTCTGCAAGTGGCTCAAGTACAGAAGATGCAGAGGGACACAGGCTACACACATACTCTGAAGAACAATGGCTTGTGGCTTTCTGCCTAGTTTTCTTATCTAGAGCATCTATGGATCTTCTTTTTCCACAGGAGAGGAGAGGAGAGCTCTGCATTGACTTGAAAATGCTTAAGATAAACAAACATAAAGAGATAAGACTCTCTAAATAGATAAGGCTAAGGGACTACATTTTCTTTTCTCACATGCCTTTTTTTTCCATTTGTGTTTCTCTGTGAGGAACCATACCTCCTGGAGAGAGCACAAAGGAAACCCTGCATGTCCCCTGCATTCCCCTCAGCCCACCATTCCAAAGACATCTTGACAGGATTGATTCAATTTCTTTATTGTTCCTTGGAAATTGCCTTTATAAAACCAAAACATTTAGAGCCCTAGGACAGGTGAAGGACATGCATGTATACTCTACTTCTGCTCACCGCCTTTGCATTAGACTATGTCCCAGACCTTTCCCTCTGATGCCAAAGTGACACACCAGATGGCAAGATCTAATGGGTCTTCTTACCAATAAGCTTCACTGGGCCTCAGTGTGTTTGTGCAAAACTAAGCAGGGCCATGTAGCCCCCATTTAGATCCAGACTGTAGACACTTAAGTTCAAACGTCTATATGGTGGTGTCCACACATAAGTTAGATGTCTAAGCTCCCATGAAAGACAATGGAGATCTAGTCAATGGACCAAATGGAGTCTGCAGTTACTCAGCTGACCAGATGTATAGATCTGCCTCCAGGAACTGAATAACTCCACAGACTCTGTTCCCTCATTCACAAGGAGCTCAGTTCAGGTGCCTTCAAGGCCATACTAGAGGTTGTCCCCACACAGTAATGGAGAAATGGACACCACTTCTCATTTAAGTTCAGGTTGAATGGGGCTCTGAGAAACCTGACCTAGTTGAAGAAGTCCCTGCTCATTGCAGGGGAGGTTGAACTAGATGACCTTTAAAGGTCCCTTCCAAACCAAAGTATTTTATGATTCTATGATTCTGTGATTTTATGTTCTTCGTTGATGAAGAACATAAGACCTACCTACTTGCAAAGAGACAGCACTGGTTGTTCATTTGAAGATAAGGATTTATTTTCTGTACAGATGTATGTATTACTGTGAGCATCAAATTGTTGTGGGCAGTGGGAGTCATAATAGAAATTAATGGTTGCTACTCTTAGTAGTACTCATATCCAAATAGCTGTGGTTATGCAGCTGGTGCCTGTATGCAGTGACAGATACTCTATAAATACCATAGACAGAAAATTGAGATAGTATTTAAAGTGTCAGATGAACATTGTATTTTTGGTTTCATAATTTTATGTTGGGTGTGGGAGACACAACTTGTTTTCCCAGTTTTTAGTAATATAATTATAAAATTGCCCAGTGTTTCCGTTTCAGAAAGACACCCACTTTCTTGCACTTTCCACCCCCCCAGCACATGCACACAGAACCTTCCCAGTTTGAACCATTCTTACTCTGGATGAATTTCTGAGCCAGATGTTGAATTCAATTCTTCTGGTGTAAATCTGGAATTGTTATGCCTTGACTAAAATTCTTTCAGATTTACAAAGTTGAAGGAACATAAATCATTATTAAATCTGGTTATAATTGTGCCTTGTATGGCATATTTTATATCAAATAGTCCTGTTGATGAGCTAGGTAACAGCAGAAAGGTTGAGCCAGAGGGAGAAGAGAAAAGATGTTTCATCAATAAATTTTAAAAATGGGAGGATTTGATGTAGGGTAATTTACTTAAACCATTAGACCATAATATGAAGCTGTGACTGCTTTTAAATCAGGTAACCTAGAGTCTGTTGCTAGAATTCTTCAACAGTGAAGTGACAATAGAAATTTTTAATCAAGAAGAGGCGTGTAAAGGGGGAGAGAAGCATGTAGTATTGTTTGTGCTGCACAGCTTTAACAGCCCAAAGAGGAAAAGAAGAATCTACACAAATCCAGAAAATGGAGCCTTTCATAAAGATAATGAGGTGCATTCAATGATTTACGGAAATGAGGAAAATTGCTTACAATTTTGTCTGCCAGTTTGGAGGTTTTATTCATCTACCAGAAATATTTTAGAGATAACACACATTACAGCCTTGAAGTTTAAAGGGGGATGGATATGGATGAATTAGATTGTCCTTTATTGTGTCATTCACGCAGGGCAATTGCCTGTGGGCTAAATCAAGCCAGGTGGCTGTATTTTATACAGGTGTAAATGACTGAAGGGTACTTCTCAAGTGTGATTCAGCTGTCATATTTTAGATGTCTATTTTCAGATGAGATGAATTTCACTGCAGAAATGCCTGTTTCTTCTCATCGACTATAAAAGGAACCTGGGATGACCAACTCAGATAATGGGGAAACATAACAAAAATGTGTAAGAGAGTATTTGAGAAAGAGTGTATGAGCATGTAATGAAAGAATGCATCATCACTCTTTCACAGACTGAGGCAAAATGAATATTGCATGCACCACTGCCATCTCATGTTTAGTAAGTGCTTATCTTTCAGCCTTCATGTTATCTGAGTGTATCATGTTAAAACAGTCTACCAAGATGATTCATGTCATACACAGGAACATGAGCACACTCACATATGTTCTTCTCTATGCTATTCCCTAGACACCACAAGATGAAGCTTCTCAAGAGACAAAAAGCTGTTCAACGTTGACGTGAAATTGAGAAAAGAAATCCTACTGGGATATTGTGCAAAGTGTGTGAAATTAAGGCAAGGTGGGAGAACATCCTCTTTACCTCCTGTAGAAGGACCAGAATGAGCTATGGGTCACAGCAGTACAGACGCTTTCCCACGAGGGAGACAGCCTGCTGAATATAAATATTGTAGGCAGTGAGTCACTGAAGATGATGTCATTGATTTATGCAGGGATTGCAGAGTTTGGATTTGGTGGGAGAGGTTTTCTTGTCTAAATGCAGCCAGACCATGATATGCAGAGAGTTTGTTTTCTTCTGATTGTAGTAGAGCTTTTGCTTAACTTTTTTAACGCACCCGCGTTGGGTTATCTGCTCAGGAAAAATATGTGTTCTTGGTTTCCTTTTGTTTCTTTCAATTATTTTGTGTACATTTTGTCCTGAAAGGAGGTTAGTTTTTCAGCAGTTATATAATTGCTGCGGTTACTTATACAACCAGAGGAGGAGGAGGCAAGAATTGTTTTCAGTTAGTTTTCCAGAGAAGTGTCTGAAGCCAAAAAAAATGCAACACGTCTTTGATAGACTGTGTCAGATGGGACATTGATGTTGGGAAGGATGATGAAGAGGAAGAAACAGTTCATTCTTTGTCAGAATGATAACTCAGATTTTAGATATGAACTGTTCATGGCTGTCTACTACCACCACCAGTGTTTGTACATACATACACACACACACACACATACATAAATATATATATCTACACCAGCTAAGACAGGATCTCAGTTTTAAGGATCATTGATCTAGAACATGACAGAATTCATACACAGTATGTATTCATGTACATTCCCAGATGTGCTACAGTTCAGCATTTTTTGGGGATTCTCTTTTGCTGTTTTTTGAACTCTTCTACTGGCAATTAGAAAATAACTGCACTTTGGTCAGCCACAAAATTTCAATAGGCTGAAGCAGCCAAGTTACTGCCATTTCTACCAAGCCACATGAACTGCAACTATTGCTTTTCTGGGTTCAGGATAATATTTGTAATGAAGAGAGCGTCATCTTGTAAGTCACTGAGGTAGCCTCCAGCGCTATACAAAGGAGTTTTGTATAGCAATAAAAAACGTTCGCATTATTATGAGCAGGATCTTTTTCTGGCTGCATTTTCACAAAGCTTGTTTTCTGGATTTACTACAGTCTCCATAAAGCCATGTTGTGGGCAGAAATTTGGCATTGGAGAGTAGTTTCAATGTGATAACTAAGATTTCCTGATGTTTTGCTTTTGTATCTACTTTGGGAAATTAAAATGAATTTGATCACTGTTAATTTGCATGTGACAATACCTCAGTTCAGGCAGGCAGATTTCATCTTTCTTGTGCTGTGTTATGGCTCTCCCTTGGCACACCAGTATGAACCTGTTGCTTTTACTTTCTTAAGGTTGCATTCACCAAGAATAAGACAACGTATGCGCACGTTGTCACAAGAACTGAAAAAAAACCCACTTCCAGTCTGCTTCATAGAAATATTTCAAACTACTACATTAGCTCATGCTTCTTTCCTTAGCAGAATAAAATAGCTAGCCACATTTTCAATTCATTGTTTTGATGAAATCTTTAACAAAAATATTTCTGCAGGCAGACTAAAATGAAGGTTCACTGAAATAGTTCAGATTTCCTTGAAAATCTGAAAACAAAACTGTTTTCTGTTTTCCCACACAAATCACCCCATGGAAAAGTTTGACAAGTTTCTACAAATCAGTTTTTTTAAGATACTTTGTTTTGTGGAAAATAATTTTTTTTATTAATTGACTGATGCTCTGAGACCAGTTTATTATAGATAAATAAGTTTTCTGAAGGTACAGAGTAGAAAGGCATCCAACACCTTTTGCAAGACTTTTTTTGTTTCAGTACCACTTATCACTCTCAAAGTCCTCTTGGTCTTAGTGTCTCTATTTTGTCTTGTTATGTTCTTTTACAGAAAACTTGTCGCTTGTTTTTGATCCTGTTTATCCAGAGAAGCTTTGGGCTGAAGACAGAAGATTCTGCTGTGCATTTCCTTCCTATGCTGTGTTTGACAAAGCAGTAAGGTAGTATGCTCAGTTTGAACATGGAACTAAACCTTTATTTCAGAGAAATAGGTCTATGGGCTGGCTCCTTTCCTGGCACAAGTTTCCCTAACCTACTGCGAAATTGATGCAGATAGATAGGCTGGGGTTTTGGGTGTTTTTTTTTTTTTCCCCAGACCTTTTCTTTCCTAATGCTGGAAATCAAGGAACACCACATTATTGACTTGATGCTTGTGTTAATATACTTGGGAAATTAAAACCAGCTCAGTCAGCATTCCCAAAGTGAGATGTACTTCAGGACTGGGAGGCTGATGCTTTGTGATCTTCATCATTAGTTGTTCCCAAGGGAAGGTGCTGAGACTGAAGCAGAAGTCTGGTGTCTGCAGAATCATAAATCTGTCCGAAAACAAAACACAGAAGTTTGGTCAGCTGAGGATCCATCTATAGTCAGTGGTGAGGGGGAGATCTCTAGAACACCCTCTTCAGAGATTCAGGGTTCAGAGCACACATCAGGCTCTTACAGTGCCTGTATTTATCCCTTGACTACAAAGGGAACCTAGAGTGATGGTGCCCTTACATTAAGTGTGATGATGTCTCTATATTAAGTACCTTAATCTGGCATCAACAGTGCTGATATAAACATTGCCCACCTGAGATCTTTCCTCAAGACAATGCAGCAGCAGGACCTTCTCTCAAAGTGGGGATGAGAAACAGGGTTGCACATCATCCAGTGTGTCTTTCTTTTAATACTTTCTTTTCCTTTTGCACCAGGATATCAGTCTTGCCTTGTCTCCCCTATCCACACACATCTGCAGACACACATTGTGGCATTATCTTACATTTCTTTTGAAAGAGGGCTTCTTTTTATCTTTATTCATAACTTTGCTTCCTTCCTTCAGCTGAGCTGATCAGAAAGCAGATACGAATATTCAGAAGTCCATATCAGGAATATGGAACTCAGGGACCCGTTTAGGTAAATATTTTGCCATCATACATCTACCAGTTACCTTTCCCATTTTCAGCAGGAGAAAATGCATCATCAGCTTTTGTTCTGAAAGCAAAAGGAGAAAATTCATCTAAATCATGGAGAAACCATTCCATGCTGAAGCTCAGAGGTATCTTTTTACTGTTTTCTTTGTGGAATGAAAGCAGGGAGAGGAGAAGATAAACAAACAAACCAAGCAAAAACTAACAAACAAAAAGTGAGCAACTTAAGCTTTTGTGAATATATGCTTTATAGAAAAAGAAATGTGATACAGAATATCAGCTCTTCTTGAGATTTTTTTCTCATTAGCACCCTCCATTCCCAAGCACCCAAGATCCTAAATGTCATGTTCTAGTAGGATCAGATTCTCTCTGCATTGTCATAGCTGCTCCCAGTGAGAGCTTCATTGCTGACATCACCAGGAAAAAAGATGGGAACGCATTCAAATATCTTTTTATTAATGTATCATTACAATGATGTTAGCTCTGTCCTTGTTTATAACAGTTTATTTTGAAACACCTTGTCCATTTCCCCAAGAAGATGACAGTTGTTTATTGAAATGTCTGGAAAACCTTCCAAGTGTTTTTGGTTCTGCTCCATGAAACAAATCCTGCATTTATTGGGTCATAGAGTAAGGGACAGGAGATGACAGGTTGGAGCAAGGGCATGATATGTTTCCTAGTAAGCCTTTTGGGTGTACAGAGCTCTTCCTAGATGGCTAGTTGTGGTCTGCTCCTATTCCATAGCCAGATGCAACAGCCAGATTCATTAGTGAGCTGATTGTCTCCATTTAGGGCATGGAAACAAGAAGAGAACATAATGTGGCTGATGAATGAAGTATACCTCCCTGGGGGAGTGTGATGAGAAGAAGCCATGGTTGTACCTTAGCCCATGCAGGAGGCTTTACTCAGTTGTTTATACTAGCCTACTATTACAGCTTTCCTTCCCAAGTGTCTCAGTATGTTAGGACGTACTATTAGACGTGTCTAAAAAATATTAAGTGTTGCTGAATTGTGCTGTTTCTATCACAGACTATGGATTGGGAAGGTGTAAAGGAGAAAAATATGTGCGTTGGTAGTGTTATTGGCCCATGCTTTTATTTAAAGGATGGATGATCTGGACGGAGTCCATGCAATGCATGATCGACCTCTGCAGCTTGGTGTAACTAAAGGAGCTGAAGATGCAGCTCCCTGACATTGCACCTTATGATGTGAGAAGAAACCTTAATCTGATGAACCAGTGGAACCTGGCAGAGACAGAGCTTTCAAAGTAGCTGGAGAGGAAAATGGAAGAGCTCAGGATCTTTTCCAAGAGTTTGAAGGCACAGAAGACAGAGAACTTGCTGTATGCCAAGCTACTGAAACATATCAACTTAAGGAAGCTTAGGGAATCAGCTTAAAGAAGGGAAAAGGGTGGATGCAGGTACTGCAGGTTCCTTTTCCTCTGCTTATGACTTTTCTAGTATATCTGGTCTTAAACTTTGCAGCTTCCTTTGTAATGGTGTTACAGAGCAGTCCCAAGTATCAGAGCAGTCCCAAGGTATCTTTTTTCTCTACGTGATGAATTACAACACCCAGAGCACACAAGCATCATCAGGGACCCTTACAGCTATGATGATGGGGAACAGATGGCTGCACATGAAGAACAGGCCTTGCCTGAGAACTCCAGCTATGAGAATCGCATCATAAATTCATGCCTGAATACCACTGATAACAAGCTTTTCAAAAGAAAGCCCTGTTAGGAAGAAGTAGAAGTAGAAGTAGAAGTAGAAGTAGAAGTAGAAGTAGAAGTAGAAGTAGAAGTAAAGTAGTTCACAGCAGGAAAAGAGGGCATTTGTGGCATGCGTATTGCTTTGTTTCCGATCTGGAATATACCAACTCAGCAAAGTCCCATCCAACACTTGCTAAGCAAAACCTTTTAGCTACTCCAGTCAGAGATCTTAGTACACATAATACGCTGGCCACTTTGCATGTGTTTATTTGTGTTAGAACTCTGAGCTTAAAAACTTGACTGCACAAAATGGTGACCATGAGTTTGGCATTACTTCTACAAATTTACGCCTTTATTTCTTTACTGAAAATAAGGGTTCAGAGAGATTCTCTGATTTTGGCTAAACAGGGAGGCACAAGACTGATCTGAAATTCCTGGGTGCAGATCTGTGTCCTCACCCTTCCCAATTCCACAATGCACCATCTCCCTTGGCTCCCCACCTCGCCCCAGCTCACTGCTTTCCATAGGCAGGAAAAATCTGAGTGGGAAAGGAGTTGAGGTATCTTGTTAGCATGTCACTGACTTGTCAGTCCATGACTCCACAGCACACAACACAGGATATGTTTCCTTTGGTCCCATCCTGCTGTTTAGCATGAGGTCTGCTCTCTGGCTCTGGGCACTTGCACTTCAGAAAAAAATCCTGTCTGAAGAAATTACTTTCTAAACAGATGCAAAATAGAAAGGACTCAAATTCTGCACGTCATGGCTGAGGATATTAACATACTCAGGCTTGGACGTCAAAGGAAACTTGAAAGTGAGGTGTCCACACCACACATCAGTGTAATTCAGCTACCAAACAGAGAAAGACGGGAATCTTTCCTATGGTTACAGGGAGCTTTATTTCAGCTATTAAAGCAATTAATAGGATTTTGGCAAGTTACAGAAATCTGTTGTCAAAGTCTATTACTGACTTAGTCAAATAAGAATAGAAACCTTTATGAAGAAATGTACATCTAAGAGACGATTTCTTCCTCAGGAGAATATGTTTCCTGCAACAGTACTCTTCAGTGATGTTGTGACATTCACAAATATCTGCTCTGCATGTGAGCCCATCCAAACGGTGAACATACTGAATTCCATGTATCCTAAGTTTGATTGATCGGGCAGTGTCCATCGAGTTTATAAAGTAAGTGTTTCTATTACTGTTTTCTTTGGTGTTTGGGATTTTTTTTGGAGGAAATTCGTTGTTTGGTTGGTTGGTTGAGAAGTTGTGGATGCCCCATCCCTGGAAGTGTTCAAGACCAGGCTGGATGGGGCTTTCAGCAACCTGGTCTAATGGGAGGTGTCCCTGCCCATGGCAGAGGGGTTGGAACTACATGATCTTTAAGGTCCCTTCCAACTCTAACCATTCTATGATTCTATGAATTTAGAGATCTTTTCAATTTCCCTTTCACTTGTGCATGTGAAAAAACCCAAACTAAAAATTCATCACTGGGAAATCCTTGAAATTATAAAAAAAGTATTTGCTTATCCATGATAAAGGTCACTATTTATCTTTTCAACAGGTGAACATCCATGCCTACAATGGAAATGGAAGCACTTAGTACCTCATAAGACTGGGCCATTTCACATCTATGGGGGCTTTTCCGTTTACTTCAGTGACTGGCAGGGATTGAGCATTTTATGACTGTAGAATTTGCTGCTGTCAGGATGAAACAATAGGAGATGAATACCTGGTGGTTGGAGGTGTCACAGTCTCCATCACTAGCCCTGCACTAAGAATAGCCAATCTTTGGTATGGGATTTGCCCTCCAGGAGATCATGAACCCCATAACTGAGGAGCCCATTCAGGTAGGGATGACTGAATCTTTGCTTTGAAATAGATGTTATCTATTGGTAGATATTTAAGCAAGACCTCAAGTTCTAGTGAAGTCAACCTACTTGCACTTCAGGTTAATATTAATGTTAAAAGTTATGCTGAATTCAGGCTGTGGGCTTTAATTTTGCAGCAGGAAGAACTTTGCAGTCCATGCATTTAACAATAGCCAAGTAGCCCATTCACTGACAAGTTGGAGAAGAGTACTCGAAAACAAACTCTGTCTTTATTCATGTTTGTGTTTAGGGATAACTAGAAAGTCATTTAGTAACTCGTGCACAGACACAAAATAATTGGTTTATTTTGCACTTGCTCCTTGCTTGTAAGAGGTGCTTATACAAGGGCATGTATTAAATTGTTTGTTAAAAATATGGAATTTTACAACTCTTTATTGGCTAACTGCAGAAGCATTGCATTAATTGTACATACACAGAACACTGAATTTAGAGAGTTGGGCAATGAAGAGAACAGACCAGCGGAGAGGTGTCCAAAGTGATGTTTGCCATGGGTACAATGGAGCTGTAATCGCTTCTTCTTTTCTGCCAATTGCCATCACCAGTGCAACAGTCACAGGAGAGGAAAGCAGCTAAACCACTACACATCATTATTCTTTTCTGCTTACAAACAATGCACTCCCTGTCTTCAGCCCAAAGCTACGTCCTTGTTTCTGCAAGCAAGTGCACAAGTTCCCGTGGAGGAGTAAGTTGTTTTTAGTCCCTAGAATGGGAAGTGGAGAACAGCCTCTTCAAGGTTGTGCATGGCATGCTTCTCTATGAAGAATGGCTAATTACAATGAGAAGCTGATATCACATTTCCTTTTTGATTCATACTGACTGGTGAGAGTTGGTATCCACTCTGGACCAGTGCTGGCTGGAACTGTTGGTGAGAAAATTCCAAAATACCATTTGTTTGGAGCCACTGCCAACACAGCTTCACAGATGGAGAATCACAGTCTTCCCAGGAGTATTCACCTCAGCTCAGTAGCTTTCAGGTAGGGAAAAAGAAGTGCCAAATGGGACAAGCCAGCCTGAGTATTTTCTTTCTCATCACTTCTGGCTAGAGCAGGCGTACAACAAGGGACATTTGGTATTATCTACAACAGTCTACTTTGGAGATTTCACTTGGGGGATGTTCCTAGGATCAGTCAGTTCAACATGTGAGTCAGTGGAAAAAGGTAGGTGCTTCAGGAGGACAATCCAGCATGTCTAAGAGAGACATCAAGGGAAGCTGTAAGCGGAGGTGTGAACAGTGCCACCCACAGACACACATCATGTGAACAGAATTATTTTCACATTACTTAATATTTCCATCTAAAATCCAGGTGCTTAAATGGAGGAGCAAGATTCTCCTAACACTCACCTTGTAAAAATCCTAGCAAATGCTTTACTCACACAAGAGTCAATTGTTGGCAGACAGATCCAAACCTCTCAGCAGTAGCGTGCTTCCCTGCCTGGACAGGTTTCCATGGGCTCAAGGCCTCTCAGAGCAATGGGGTGCACTGAGTGAAGTAATAACTTGGAAAGGGTATAACATCCACTGCCTTCTGTGGTTGGAGTTTTTTTGCTGGCAGTCTCTCCTTCTTTTTCGATTCAGGCTTTTACCTGGCAAAAGTTGAGCTGCAGAGGTTCTACAGACTCCTTGAGCATCTCAGTCCTCTCTAGGGCAGCTTGGAATGAGCTCTGCAAGATCGGTACATTACAGCAAGCTAAGTATGGGACAAATAAGCTGGAACCAGGCTTTCTGTGGACACGCAATAAACTGAGAGCACAGAATAGAGGGGAGAAGAAAGCAAAAGAGGATGCAGAGAAGTTGCTTGGGCACATAAGCATGATTTTTTTGCAGGTACCTATAGATTTTGTGGAATAATGAAAACTTAGGTTTGGTATTTACACTTACCTGTATCTGCAGAAGAAAAAAGAATCTGTTTCCTAGTAGTCCTGATTCTGGTTTCCTATTTTATACTCAGGTTCTCCAGCAGGGACGTGTTGGCTCTGATTTATGGTTCGCACATTTTTATTGGTCATGGTCTTTCAGAATAATTCACAGCTAAAGCAATTTTTGGGGCATCCAAAAGAGCAATGTTTAAAAATAAAATTTCCATGACCTGCAGTGATTTAGTACTTGGCACAAGTCCTAACCAACCCCAAACTCAGCAATAAATAACTTACAAGAACAGTTTTCTTACTGTGGCATTACTTCCTCCCCTAGTGAACAAATAAAGACTCCTACTCTGCATTCCATACTCAGGCAAAAGTTCTGTTGGTGTTAATGGGACTTTTGCCTGAGTAGTCTAAAATCTGCTCAGCAGTTGTCACTCATAGTGGTGACACAGTACATTGAAGCTAGTCTGCTCTGCCCCCTGTGTACAACTGAGGTTCTCAGCTGGCTATCTTACCTCCTAGTCACTTTGGGCACCACTTCGTACCATGCAACACAGAATGATTCTGGTTTTATTTGGAGGAAAAACAATGCCCAGTTTGTGAGATCAAGACATTTACCTGTTGTTACATAAAGCAGGGAAAATGGTCTTGTAATGCACTTTAAGAGTTGAGCTACAGAGTCTTTTTGACTTGCATTGTGCATTACCAGCACATGCTCCCACGAGAACAGACAGAAATACTCATTAAATAGAGTCACGAAATGCCACTTGCTGTGCTCTACATATAACACCTTCACATATTTCACACCATCAATAACTACTGTAAAGTGCAATAGCAAACAGCAAAATAAGAGTGCAAATGAAGTCTTAAATACCTAGAACAGATCCCTTTCTGAAAAGTCTTGCAAAGCTCTTTTCTGCACAAAAAAATTGCTAGCAACAAATAATTTTTATTAGCACTGCAGAGCTAATGGAGCTGTAGGAGAGAACTCTGGATTTCTTTCTGATTCATACCTCGCAGTGGAATTGTTAAGTTCCAGTTGCAGAATTTTTTATTTCTGGTGATGATGCATGAGCCAGAAAAGAGCAGAGGCTGAATGGTTGCAGAGCTGGCACTCATGAAAAAGATTTTCTGGTAAAAACTGAGCAAATCAGATCAGAAATCACAAGTGTGGACCCTCACACGCTTCTTTTTACAGGCTCATTTTTCCTGTTTTCTTGTTTTGTTTTGTGTGTGAAATTTGCATGCTTAAATGAAATCTGCCATTACAGAAGGCTTCCCTGAGCCCCAGTCCTGCCACATGAACGTGCTTGTGCAAAGTGCTACTCCCTGTACAGGGAGGGAGGCAGGAGAGCTCCATGTGCTTTAGCTGCCTACCCATATGCTGTACATTATGAACGAGGTTTTTTGGGGAGTTTTCTGTTTCACGGAATCACAGAATCACATGGGATTGGAAGGGACCTCTGGAGATCATCTAGTCCAACACGCCTGCCAAAGCAGGTCCACGTAGAGCAGGTTGCACAGGAACATGTCCAGGTGGGTTTTGAAAGTCCACAGAACCCACCCTCCATACAGTTTTTTAAAAATTGTCTTTCTCAAAATAAACAAGCTTTTGATATCTCTTCCAGTCCAGGTAGATCCTTATCAAAAGTAGCAAACCGTGGTATACTGACTGCTTGGACAATCTGGGGTGACACTATTAGGTGCTTTTATATAATGCTATATAAAAGGACATAGTACACAGGGAGCTGTTTACACCCAGAACCAACTACACCACATGCAGGCCCACCTAGAACAGTAAGGTATTGCTTGGGGTAACATTGTTCTGGCCATCAAAATGTACCAGTTACTAATGACACTGCGCTGTCATTTCAGTTTTTTATTTCCTTTTGACAATTCTTGGTGCCATTGTTGCTATAGGCCTTGTCCTAACTTCCACATTTCGTCTTGTGCAGAGCTCTGCCAAATCAAAACATCAAAATAGATGAAGGGAGAGAAACTGAAGAGGAAGTGAAAGGGAAAAGGGCCACATTCTTTTTGAGGAAGAATCTGCATGCAACTGAGGGCAAAATCAAAGATTCACTGCAGCCAGGCTGAACAGAACAGCACATGCAGGGGGCTTGCAGATCACAGTGTAAAGCAGATCACAGAATCACAGAAAGATATGGGGTTGGAAGGGACCTCTGGAGATCATCTAGTACAACCCCCCAGCCAAAGCAGGTCCACCTAGAGCAGATTGCACAGGAACTTGCCCAGGCAGGTTTTGAATGTCTCCAGAGACAGAGACTCCACCACCTCTCTGGGCATCCTGTTCCAGTGTTCTACCACCCTCAAAATAAAGATGTTCCTCCTCATGTTCAGATGGAACTTCCTATGTTCAAGTTTGTGCCCGATACCTCTTGTCCTATCACTGGGCACCACTGAAAAAAGACTGATCCCATCCTCTTCACATCCACCCTTTAAGCATTTATAGGCATTGATCAGATCCCCCCTCAGCCTTCTCTTCTCTAGACTAGAAAGACCCAAGTCCCTCAGCTTTTCCTCATGAGAGATGTTCTAGGCCCCTAATGATCTCTGTAGCCCTTTGCTGTACCCTCTCCAGCAATTCCCTGTCCTTCTTGAACTGGGGAGCCCAGAACTGGACACAGATAAAACAACGTTGCTCTGAATTCTGGGAAAAGGTAGCAAGCTCAATTTATTTTGAAGTGTCAAGTAATTTAGCCAGTCTTCATTTAAATCCCATAGAAAATCCTTCAAGAAATTCAATTTATATCACAGTGCCTAGTTATACCTTCTTTTTGCCTTCCCGGTTGGCTGTCAGTGAACACACTGGATGATATGAAAATGAGATAGCAGGATGTCTTTTGAAAGTAGATGGAGAGGAAAATTTAAGCAGTAGACATAGGATTAGATCTATGCCTCCCCTTGCTTGGGAAACCATACATGCAAAACAGGGAAACACTGCCCTGGCCCAAAACAGATAGTGACCAAGCACTTGGAACTGGAGGACACAACACAAAACCTATGTGAATAGGATATCAAATGACATAAAGGCTAAAGTTTTCTTTGTCTCAGCTATTTTAATATTTTTGGAGAGTGTCAGTGGAAGGGGGAAAGGAGAGCCAACAAGCACCTGGAGGCAGGAATAGGGGAGTGCGTCTTGAAGCAGTGTGGGCAGACCAGAAGGCAGAAACGCAGAAGGACGAGAGAGCAGGGGGAAGCATTGCAAAGGGTCAGAGCACAAATAGAAGCTCTCTCCGGGTTGTGGAACAGGGAAGTTTGAGGGATGGTTTATGTTTAGAAAGATAACTCAAATGGCTGGTTTTGAGCCCTCTTTCTGAACAAAATTACCTCTGGACCTGGAATATGGTCTGCCCCCTTCTTTCACATGCAGCAGCCTATGCTTGCACAGAAAGGTGTGTCTCCTTGGGCCATGCTCACAGGCCAGAAAGCCAACCGCATCCTGGGCTGCTTCAAAAGAAGCATGGCCAGTAAGTCGAGGGAGATGATTCTACCCCTCTACTCTGCTCTGGTGAGACCCCACCCAGAGTATTGTGTCCAGCTTTGGAGTCCCCAACATAAGAAGGACATGGACCTGTTAGAATGGGTCCAGTGGAGGGCCACGAAGATGATCAGAGGGATCGAGCACCTCTCCTGTGAAGACAGGCTGAGAGAGCTGGGATTGTTCAGCCTGGAGAAGAGAAGGCTCCAAGGAGACCTTGTAGCAGCCTTTCAGTACCTAAAGGGGGCCTACAGGAGAGATGGGGAGGGACTCTTAATCAGGGAGTGTAGTGATAGGATGAGGGGTAATGGTTTTAAACTGAGAGAGTGTAGATTTAGATTAGGTTTTAGGAAGAAATTCTTTACTGTGAGGGTGGTGAGGCACTGAAAGAGATTGTCCAGAGAGGTTGTGGATGCCCCGTCCCTGGAAGTGTTCAAGCCAGGCTGGGTGGGTCTTTGAGCAACCTGGTCTAGTGGTAGGTGTCCCTGCCCATGGCAGTGGATTGGAACTAGACACCTTTCCAACTCTAACCATCCTATGATTCTATGAGTCTATGTAGCACCCTACCTTCTACAAGCAGGAGCCAGACAAAATCTGTTACTAATGCGCCTCTGCCCCCGAGAGGAGGGGATTTCATTGCAACATGTGCTTACCTGCTTGTCTGTGAAATGCCCATGGATAGGGTGTTTGCTCCTACCCTGCAGTAAACAAAGAAAACAAATGTCATCAATGTACCATGAAGCAGCCCATGAAGCTCTGTCCAGATGCAAACACTTTGCCTGTTCATTGGCTCATATATCACTCCACGCAGGGATGGGACCTCACCACAGAGAAGGAGTGAAATACTGACAGAGCGGGAGCATCCATGGCAGAAAGCGAGTCAGCAGGATCCCACTTCCCATCTAGCGAGACGAAAAGGCTATTGTTTCTGGCAAAGACAATGTTTTGAACCTCAGGAGAGTGAAAACAGTAACAGATTTATGAATTCCTCCTCGATGCATGTAGCCGCCAGCCTTTAGCCAGCACACCCTAGGAGTGCAGAGCCTACATGTGCTGGGGATGGCGTTGGGATAGAGAAGCACAGCTAAGCTCATTTCCCACTTTTGTGCCCAAATGACATATGGAAGTAACAACATGAAGGTGGAGGAACATGGCCAGATCAAAACACGTCTAGCTCAGCATCCTAGTGGGGGCCAGTAGAAAATCCTTCGGGAAGATCCTTAAGAATGGGAAATGCAGAGACTGAGGCTCCGCTTGGCATCCTCTCCTGGCTTCCAGCAACCAGCAACTTAAAGGCTCTCTAGGCCCGGGGTTGTGTCCAGACCACCAAGTTTAACAGCCAACACAGACTTACCCTCTCTGAATTTGTTTAATCCCTTTTTTGGACCGATTACCCCATAGCTCTGATAGCTGCACAAACAAACGCAGCTTGGCAACTGCACACACCCTTGTGTGGATGTGAGGATTCAAGCAAGCCTGCGCTCGTTAAAGGAAAATAAAATGTAAGAAAGCCTGGCCCTTAAAAGTCTTCCTTCCCTTCCACTCCTCTTTTGAGTCCTTGGTTTCCAGGCTCCTTGGGGAACTAGGTATTGTTACCGCTGCTTTCTCCCTCCTCTAACTCCTTCTGGAGGCAGATGCTGTAGGAAGCCCGGGCAGCGAGGTGGTCACTGCTATGGAGTACATTGATGACGAGCAGCTTCTCAGCACAAGCGGCACTGCTGGCAGTGCGTGTGTCAAAGGCTCATTTTAAAATGGTCCTGACATTTTATTTCACAGAAGGAGAGATGGGCTGAGAATCATCCAGACGAGGCCAGTAAAGCCAGGTCATACCTCTTCTGCTTCCTATGGCAAATAGCACCCTGAGGGACAGATTTATTTTTTTCCAGAGCATTTACACGCTGCACTCTTTCTGATCGCCCTGGGAGCAGGGCAACAAAGACCCCTTAAAATCTATCCCTTTCACTTTGCTACTGTAGTCCCCACATCCCTAATACTGGCGGAAGAGGTGGCTTTGTTTGCTGACCTGGGTTTGCACCTGGTCCCTGGCTGTTCCTAGAGCAAAGAGTCGTGATGGCCATTGCCAGTGGAAAGTTATGCTCCAGCCTGGTGGACCTGCAAAGCAGCAACAGGATTTAGCAGCAGGGATTTATGTTAGTGCAAAACCCAATCATAGCTAAAGGGCATCACTACTAGGTTCCCACCACAGCAAACCACACTAAAAGCCAGATTTCAAATTTTGCACTACGTGGGACCCTTTAAGATATGTTGAAGCAGTTTTATAACCTGATTTGGCCTTAATCACTCTGAACACTGTTGCCATGAAATACAGTACTAATCTGGTCTGGTCACAGCAGAGTTCACACTTTTAAGGGCTGATGATGAGTTACTTTGAAGGTCATTTACTTTGTGTAGAACAAGCCATCACCTCCCAGGCTGTTTTGGCAACCAGTCTGCTGATGCCAAATCGCCTGCCTCTCCAATAGCCATTTGCCCTGCAGCAACATCACTTCAAAATCACAAGTCCCCTTCATCAGTGAGTTTTCAAGAGTGTTTTGGAAGAGTTTGGAATCTCCTAGGGACATTCATGGGGAAATGAAGGTAGGTGAGTCAGTACAGCTCCAAGGAAGAAAAGTGGATATAAAAATGCAGACACCCTGTGCTACTACAATGTCGCTCCCTTGGCCCATCATCCTCACCTCTGGTCTGCTGGGTAGCAGTCACAAAGCAGAAGAGGATCATTCCCAGGACTTTGCTTTGCTCCACTCCTTTGGTTTGATATGTTTTTTCAAGCCACATCCTGTGCATTTGCTGTGTCTGGTTATCTCCACCCTGCTTGCCCTCCTCTAGCTCCCATAAGCAAGTTTCTAGCATGCTTTTGCTCTGAGGGTTTGGGTTTAGTGGATTTTGCTGCACGATCTGTAGAACTTGCGATATGGCAGATGACAAAAGAAGTCAGAAGCAAAGCAGCAGCTCTGTCAGACAGACATGGACGCAACGCACCAGCTCTGCCCAGGAGAACAAGCGAGTCTCCTGGGACAGCACAGGCATCTAAGAGGCTTCTCAACTTCGCCAGAGATTTCTCCTGAGGTGGCTAACAAGCTAGATCTGTTCATATTGAGGACTGCTTGGAGATTTTCCTGGCACTTTTTTTTAACACCTCTTTTTGTTCTCACTTGTTATCTGCCAGCAGCTGAAGCCAGTTGGCTTAATGGAGAGTGTACAAAAGGGAACAATGAAGAGTGGCTTTCCAATCAGACAAGGATGCAGTGCTTTAGCAATGGCAACGGACATCCTAGGCTTAGTGTTTTGTCGTAATACATGGAAAATAAGGAACAATAAATTGCAGAAAGTCTGATATTGAGCACTTTAATGAAAAAAGATGATGAGTTTTCAGTCCAGACTTTAAGAATGCCAATATTGTGTAATAAAGAGGGTAAACAGAAGTGTTCGGTGCTTTTGCTGTCGAGTCCCAAAATGAAAAAAAGATGAAGTTTTATTACTTACTTTTAAAAAATCAAATACAGTCTGGAGCTTTTCTCTTTGGCTGCTAATATAAAGATGATGATGAGATATAATGTCATGACAACAGTGACTGCCCTTTAAAACAGGAAAGAGCCCCAAAACTTTGGTTTGCTAATATGACATTCACTGAGAGACTATTGTAATAAAAAAAATATTCAGGATGAGGGCAGGTATCTACAAGTTTGATCTGGAGCCATAATTCAAATCCTCTGCGCTATACAGAAGATTCAGAGGTAACATTGACGAAGGACTTTGGCTCCCCATGCTTGATTTCATTCACAAGTGAAGCGCAGCACAAAGCTAAGCATGGGGAGCCAGAGATCCGGTAGTAGGCGGCCCATGTAATACTTTGGCTAAGAAACCAAGATTGTGTTGTCCTCTAAGGTCTGGAACAGCAAGTACCTAAGAGTTATTACTTACAGCTATAGGAGATATTTTCAACCTGGGGTCTCTGTGACCTATGGAGACCAGGAATGCTTCTTGTTAGTGGACTTAAATTCACTAAACAGCAAGGTGCCCTTTCCTTAGAAAAAATTTCAAGGGTCTCTAAACAGGGAAGAAAAAAGTTGGAAACCATAAATTTACAAAACTGAGTAAAACTGTGATTTCTGGCCCTGACACCTGCTTGATTCTCATGGTGATGGGCTCTGTCCCTCCTTGATGTCTGCATAGACCCACCTGAATATTTTGCCTGTGACTTCTTCCTTTTCTGCTGCAGACATTACCAAAGTTAGACTCCATAAACGTCTCACAGTAGCTTGGTTACTCCTTGACACAATTTAGCCCCTTCATTCTAGAAGCACCAGATGCCTCACTGAGCTGCATAAACACTGTTTGATTTTGCTCAAGGGGAGGCAGAGAAAGACAAAATGGCTTGGCAAAGGTCAGGTTGTGAATAAGAGAAAGCTGGGGCTCTCTCCCTCCACAATCCCTTCCTTTCTGTTAGGTCATCTGTAGAAAAGGTCCCACAAGCACTCCCAGGCCCGTTCCTAGGAGACATAAGAGCACAAAAGTGCTCATGGCTCTGCAGAGCTGGCAAGCATTAACTCACGCTGTTTATCTCCATGAATGCACTTCTCCCCTCCCTTGACTGGAAAGCAAGTGAAGGCAGTGTTGAGCTGTGGTTATTGTTTTAGCTGGCTGTGTTAATCACATTCACACAGCCTCCAGAGCTGTGTGCCCCAGCAGTGGCGTGCAGAGCCGGGTAGCCCCAGCCCACAGCAGGTCACATAGGTGTACTCTCACAGATGTCCTAGCCTGCACTAGGCTGAGCATTTAGCAGCAAGGCCCTTTAGCTGGCCCAGGTGGAAGGATATGGAGAACAGGGGACAGAGGGAAAGTCCTGATGCCATCTCATCCCTTTGTGCTTCTGGGAGATGCAGAGATGAACTGAGAGAGGAATAGGGCAATTGCAGGGGGGCCTACGGGCTCTGATGGGGTTGGAGAAACAAGAGACCTGTCAATAGCATTAGAGTGGACCACAGCAATTCCCGTGTTATGGACAAACTCAATGGGCCAGGGGATGGAGAAGTTTGGAAGGAGGCTTTCTGAGGTGCCCCAGCTGGCCCAGCACAGACAGTTTGCTCATTTGTTTGGATTCTTTATGGCTACTCACTGTTATCACTCCTCATAGGTTCCCTCTGGAAAGGAACAACAAATGGGACCAGGTGTGATTGAATGGCCACAGCCATATGGTGAATAAGCAGTCAGTGACAGGAAGGAAGCAATGGACTCTAAGCTTTAGAGAGGAGATGTTCAACTGTAGTAGCCCAGAGCTTCTAGCTCTTTGTTAGGTTTTATGCCTGGTTGTGCCATTTCACATATGTGTTAAATGAAGCAGAAGCATTTTTGTCTTCTGGCATCCAGTGTTGAGACCACAATACCTTTGAAGGGTATTCCAAGGAAGTTATTCAAGTTCTTCCATGATCTACAAAAAAAAAAGAGCTTGGCCTTCTATCCTTGGAGGAATGTTGTCTGTGTCCAAATGATGCAAGGAGAGAAGACGAGGATTTCATAGTCACCAAATCATTCACTTCTTCCTAAAGGGAAGAACTTTCAATCCCAGGGTTGAAGAGGGATATTGATTTTGAAGCTTAAGGGTATTTTACCTTCTTGGCTACCCCATTGCTATTTCCTGCTCACTGTCCTACCAGAAGGTGCCACTACGAACGGAGAATTAGTGATTAAATGCTTGGATTATTTCTGCTAATTATAAGAGTAGGCAGCTAAGCTGCGTTTCCTTGCAATGTTACATCACCTGTGATCATGATCATGAAACCCCTCCCATAGCACACCCAAGTACCTTCTCCAGTGATCAAAGACAGCATGTCAGATGGTCAGGCAACAGGGAAAAGGCTGCAGCCTTAGAATGCAGGAGGACTCCTTTGGGAGCAGGGGACCTACCAACAGGACACTCCTCAGCTGTTTTGTGGCCACCATTTGATGAGTAAGCTGCTGACAGATGAAGCCAGCTTTCTTTCTTTTGAAAGAGAGGTCAGAGAGTACTATAGAGTGGAACTGCAGATGTAGGACTGCAGAACGACAAGACCCCGAGGGGGAAGCCAGATGTGGGATTTCCCTGCTCAGTAAATGAGATACAGTATGTGTACACCCAGCAAATGTACTCTTGACCCTTCTGTCATGGTCTTAATCAAACCAGGCCCTGCATGGAGGCAAGAGACTACAAACCTTCTGAGCAGAAAGGAGTCTCTTGAGTGCCTTGGGACATTCTCTCCTCAGGAGAGCAGGACAACCTCCTTCCAGCTATCTACCTTCTCCATCTTACAGGCTATATCTGATCTTAAAAGGCCTGGTAATGAGCGTGCTTTGATTAAAGCCACTGAGAGTTATTGATTTTTCATTTGTGGAGGAGGCTATGCATTGAACTGAAACAGAAAGAAAAAGAATTCCCAATATTCAGCAGAATGAAGCAATTAATTCTGGCTGACTGGAGTATTTGAAGTGACCCCAAACAAATGCTTTCCTTCCATTGCCTTCAGGCTTCAAAAAAAGCCAAGAGGCAAAGAAAGACAGTCAGATAGGGAGGCTAGGTGTCCCAGTCAAAGCCATTGCAAGAAACGCTGCCTTTCTTCTCACTTTGTAGCTGAAGGTCTTAAGTAATAGTGAGTGGAGGCTCTTGCCTGGGATGTGTATAAATAGGCTTCAAACCTTTGGTATACCCAGTTCAGACTAATGGACTTGCATTGACATCTTATGAGAGGGTGAGAGGATGGACGCATGCTCTGTGTGTTGATGTTGTTCCAATTTCTGAAAATGCTAATTGTGCGGGCAAGAGGAAGTAAATGTGTGATGAGGAAGACTTGAAGCTGGAGCTGACGGGAACAAGTTCCAGCTGCAGGTCGTGAACACCCATCTGCCTGCGCCTGACACTGAGAATGACTGAAACCCACAAATAAGTCAGGACAGCTTCAGTAAGGATGCTGGGGAGAACATCCTGATGGTGGGTGATTCATTTAGGGACCCCCTGCAGAGAGCTGTGAATCAGGTGGTAGGAATACTTGAACTCAGGTCAAAAGTTTTTGAACCGATTGCCTGTGTACAAGGTAGGTAGAGGAAGCTCCAAAACCAACCCCTCTTTGCAAAAGGGGCTCAAGTCCCCCTGAGAAACCAACCCCTCCAGATGGAAATCGTTTGTATCAGAAATGTCAGCACTGAGCATAAATGCTGATGGCCACCCGGTGATGGCTTTTGGCAAGTTAAAGGTGTGTCCAACGCCTCATCTCCGAACACATTCTTTTTTATCAGCATTGCCACAGGTACAAAATGAAGGACAAGTATAACATGGGAATTTACTGAGCTTTTGAATACACAGTATGATGGAGCGTTCGTTACCTAGACTCACTGGCTGCTGTGTCATTTACTTGGGTTGCTTGTTCTGCCAAGTCCGCATAAGTCATCAGGAGAAATGCAAACACATTTCCAATATTTTACATGAATTAGAGTCACGGCACAGGCTTTCTTATATTTTGCTTCCATGGAAAATGCTTTTTTGGTTTTTTTATCATTTTGTACCCAACAGTTTTCCTCTTACACATCATGTGGACAAATAAACAGCCCCACAATCTAGCCAGGGAGGCTAGCAGGCTTGAAACTGTGCTGTGTCTAACCGAGCCAGTCTTTTACATATGTTATATATTCACCTTTTCTCTGGCATCTGCATTGCACTTGGGAAAACACTCGCACGCAAAGGGATGGGCTCTGGGGAATGGAGAAACATTATCTAGCACGGGAATACTCAATTAATTTTCAGCAAGCAGCTTTTATAATACATAACATACACTTAACATAATACACTTTGGTCTTGTGCCAGAGATTCTAAATGATTAGGCTGTATCAATTTACTCTTGAAACACTGATTAAAATCTCAAAACTTTCATAGCAAATGATGCATGAACCAGAATCTGAAATGTGATGATTGAAATATTGCAATGTCACAGATTCATCACACAGCCTTTCCAAATCCACTCTCAGTTTCAGCTGGCCCCTTGAATGTTCTACTCACACGTCCTAGTGATCAGCTTTTTTCTCCCGCTTCGTCTCCCCCTCCCTAACCCTCTGCCTCTTGGAAAGATAATAGCCAGGCCTTAATTGAAGCAAACAGGTCATTAAAACAGTAATTTTGTAGACATTCGCAATGACAGACATTCATTCACTGCCAAAGACAAGCAAAGAACCAAGGACTGGATATTCCATGCACATTAATTCTACCATAGACCAAATCAAAGTTAAACATCCTCCTCCCTTCTTACTATGAGAAATTTCCATTGGGTACAGAATTTAAACAAAGAAAAACGAAAAATAACTGTTCAGCTCTTGCCCTGTGAATTGTGCCCTAGCCTCGAAGCAGGTCTTGACAGTGTCACACCTTCTCCTATGAGGAGGACTCTCATCTCCTGTTTCTTGGTGCACAGTCACAACTCATCATTTGTTGCAGATGAGAGAGGTCAAATCACCCCGATTACTTTTACAGTCTCTCTGTAGGATGACTCTCATCACAGTGTCACTAAAATGCACTTAATTGTCAGTAGAATCCAGAAACTCCCAGCCAAATTGCCTGCTGTATAAAGCACATTGTCCAAAGAAGATGACTGTTGTACGAGAGTTTTCTTTGTGTGATACTTCAGCAGCAAGCTGTTGCTATAAATCTAGTATTGATTCCCAAAAGTCTGTAAAGATAAGTGCACTTGGCCTTCTTCATATTGCCAGTTACACGTCTCTGATGTAGCTGTCAAACTGCAGTGTCTCCAGGGAGAAATGATGTGCAATTCAGATAGTCTGCTGGTGAGGATGTCCTGACCTGCTCCACCGAAGGAGAGCAGTCATTGCCCTGAAGGTAGGCATCTGAGCCTGGACTCACCCCATTTAACTTAAGGCCAAGCGGAGAGTCTTATTACAAAAGGATTTTTTCACTATAATCTATAGAGAGGCACCACCAGACCCTTTGTTGGCCCTCAGGTGAAGACATGTTTCTGTCTCTAGTGACTCTGGAGGAAACTCCTAACAAAGTGTTCAGTTAAATGCCTAAAATAAGGTGAGGTGATCTGGACCAGACAGTAGCCCAGTGTAGTTGCCTTCACATGTGTGCTCTGTGTGCTCTGTTGCCAAGTCCATTGGCAGGTTAGGACCAAGATGCCTGGCCATGACTGGCATCACATTAGCATTTAAGGATGCTAGGAACGAGGGCCTGGGGACACGACCTCTGCTCCAAACATTTTAGGGGCCACGCAAGGGAGGGAGAAGTCAGAGGAAAGAGCACATCATTCATTTCAAGGTGGAGCGTAGATGCCTCACTAGAATCAGCAACTGTCCCCTGAGGGCTCCCCTCCTCCCAGCTGGCAGTGTTCTCTGCTATGCTTTCTGCATGCTTGAACCCACGTCCGTGAGCTCTCCTGGTCCATCACATGCCACCGTTAGGGGACAACTTCTGTGTTCTTTTCAGAGCTTTTACTCCACTCCAGCTTAAGCCGTATGTATGCAAGAAGGGAAAAAAAAAAAGCAACCCAACTGAATGAGATCATTTTTCTCTTCTCATCTCAGACATTCAGCCTGCTAGCCAGGGTTACTGGAATAAAGCAGGGAAGCTCTTTTTCCATAGCAAGCCATCTGGTTGACATAGACTCACACTGATGCTAATCTGTTGGTTTCTTTCTTTTTATTATTTTTTTTTTTCCTGAGGAACACTTCATCTGCAGCTGTAAATTCAGACCTGCTCCCTCTGTGTGCGGAGCATTCATTTTGCACACATATTTATTACCGCATTATGCCCCATTGTAGGTGTCAGGAAATCATTGTTATCCTTGGTGTGTCTACGTTGTTCTAATGTCAGGGATGTACTTTCAAATGGAAATTAAGCAATTATGTTTCACATGGGGAAACCTGACAGACGCATAGATTTTTACACCACTGGCAATGTCGCTGTCACAAAAGCAGACATTGTTCTCGGTGGACTGTCAAAGAAATATAATGTATTTCAAGAGCAAAGCGGGGCGGGGGAGGGGAGCAAGGAGGGGGAAAGCGGGGTAATTAACTGTGTGATTTGAGTTCATAGATCACAGAGCTGTTTAACTTCAAAATGCAATAACGACATGACAATGAGGTTACTTAACTCATCCTTAAAAATGAGGTTTTGAGTAGTCTTTTAAAACACAAATAAATGCTTTCCACCCCGTTTTCACCTCCAGGCTGGTTAAACCAGGATGTTACTGTGTGTTTACTATTTGCGCTGTTTATTTAGGAATTGGTTTAAGTAGCCACCAGGAGAAGTGCTGCAGGAACGAAGAGCCATGCTGGTTCCCAGTTTATTAAACATCATCCCTCTAGCCGAGCTGGCCAGGCGGTGTCCTTGGGGCAGGGAGCTGGGGGATCCTTCGCCTGGCAAGAACCGTGTGCCACAGGTTGGTGCTGCACATGAAATAGGGATGGGGACCTTCTGTTCTGCTGACAGACCCTGTGGCTCTGTCGTTGTAATGCAGCACACAGCACCAGTCTAGAGCCTCGTGCAGCACAACCCGCCTTCCCTCCTCCTTGCCTCCCCCCCGGTTATTTTTGGTTTGTTACAGGCTTTATTCAGCAGTCTTTTGTGTAACTCTCCTCTGCCCTTGGTCATTAGCTTCATACTTACTCCCCCGGGTGTAATAGACCAACAGCAGTCCAAAGCCGGCAGCCAGTGAGCACAGGCGAAGGGCTGTACCTGTGCCCAGTTGAAATCAACAGGAATCTGGGGCCCAAGGAAGAGAATATCTTAAAAAATGAAGTCTTTTAAAAATGTTTCAGTCAAATATTCACCAGTAAACACACATGTTTTACAGTAAGGGCTGTAAAGAAGTACAGCGGTGTACATAGAAAACTAAGCATCCAGTTAAATGGATTTCTAGACAAGATCAAAAAGCACTTAGCACCCTTCAGGGAGAATTTATTTGTTTAAAGGATATTTCAAATGGGCAAATCCTGTAGTCTTCACTAAGGCAAAAATCTTACGGTTGAGACTACAGGAGAACAACCAAAGATTAGGACTCCTGTAAACCAAGAGCTGCATGAACGTGGCGGAGGAAATGGGCCTTGCCTCAAGAAGTTCACAGTAAGAATATAAGGCATCACAAAACGGCTGACAGGGTGAAAAAGCAGAGATTTCTATCCTTCCTCTCCTCCATGGGGGGTATATGTCTCACTTCAGGTCTCAGTGGAGTTTTGGAGCAAGGCAAGAACTAAACTCAGACCACCCAGATGCTAATCTGGGCTTTTAAGCTCCTCCTCTGGTCAGTCAGGTCACCTTTACCTGTGTGAGAGGGGAATAAAACCCACAGCTGTTGGTTTGGGTCCAGCTGGGTGCAGGTGTCGAGAGTCTGCTGCTCCTAGAGATGTAGAGCAGAAGCCCCTGTTGGCACCTGGACACATCTCCTGACTGTGAGGACACCCTATCCCATCTCTGCAGCCCAAGGAGCCTCACTGGGAAACTGTGCCTACTGCTACCCACAGCTCTCAGACTGGGAACCAGTGTTGATGTCATTGGCTTCAGAACATGAACCCTTCTGTCCCTGTTTTCTGCAGCTCCCTGCTTACTTTTCCTACCTTCTCACTGACTCTGGTTGCAGGCTCTGGTTTTAATTTTTTTCCTGGTCCCCCAGAGAAGGCATCACTTGTTCATTAAGACACCCCTCCCCTGATCCTTCCTTCTGTCTCATTTATTTCATTCTGAGCCCCTTGCAGAAGATAAACCACATAAAACCTGAAAGCGCTCCTTAAGGAGATCAAAGATCACTGGACAAACAAGTGCTGCTGTAACACCAGTAGATTAGGACTACATGGTTTCTTCAACAAGAGACAAAAATCAGTGCCCCACAGATCAGGCGGGTAAAATGAAGGATGTCGGCCTGAACTCTCATCAACCTTGGATACACCCTGTCAGTCCCATGGGCTTGTACAGGTTGGATCCCATCTTGTTATTTTCTTGTTACTTCATGGTCATTGTAGCTAAGGCTGCCATTATGACATCCCCAACCAGTTCTTCCTTGTTAGAGAGTAGCAGATCCAGCTATGCATCACTCCTGGCTCATGTGTCCAGTTACCTGGGTGAAGGAATTATCTCTGACACTATCCAGAAATCTTCTTGACTGCTTGTGTCCAGCTGAGTTGTCCTTCCAGCAGATGTTAGGTAGGTTAAAGTCCCTTAAGAGAATGGGAGTCTGTGATTCAGAGACTTCCTCAAACCATTTAAAGACTTCCATGTTTCCTCACCTTGGTCTGTGACACACTCCCACTGTGATGTCACACTCACAGTTTTCTCTTCTGGTCCCATCCCACAAACTTTCAAGCAGGCTGTTGTTGGTCCTGTAAAGGAGCTCCATATATCCAAACCGCTCCTTCGCATAGATTATAATCCCGCTTTTCATCTTCTCTGCCTCTTTCCTGAGCTTGTGTCAGTCCATCACAACTCTCCACTTGAGCAAAGTCTTCCACTATGTCTGTTATACCAATGGCGGTGTAGCATTCTGGCTGCATGCAGAGCTCAAGTTCCTCCTGCGTGTTTCCCAGACTGACTGTATTTGTGTAATTATACTTGAGGCAAGTGTCCTTTTGCCCTGCTTTACCATTTGAGAAGTCTTTCTTTCATCCAACACACTGCAGCCTGTGCCTTTGACCTTGTACACTGCTACCTCACTTAACTGGGTCATTCTTGCTGCTCCCTTGTCCTTCCTAGTTCAACTCTCCTTACCAGGCTGGTCAGCCTATTGACTGCTCTACTTTGTCTTTGACCTACTTTGTCAGGTGGATCCCATCTCTCCCTAGCAGGCCTCAGTCCTCAGAGTGGGTTCCGTGATCGTAAATGCCCAGTTCCTGTTGACACCAGGTGTGCAACCAGGTGTTGACCCACTGGAGCTATCAGTTCCTCCCCAAGTCCTTCCCTTTACTCATGGAGACCAGGTATTGTGAGTATAATGGCTTAGGCTCTGCCAACCTATAAACATAAGTATGTTAATACACACTGTTCATTTAAACTCAGTGCTTCCAAACCCCAGGACAGAATTAAGCTACACAACTCTCATTCTGTTCGATAGGATTTGTGTAGTTACACTTTGGCACAGTTGAAAATACTCACACACACATAGAGCAGAACACATGGATGCAAGAATGAGGACATCTGCAAATGTCACTGTTTGTAGTTATTCTGCAAGTCCTCTGGGATAGATACCTCATCTCTCAGTGGTCTTCAAAGCCAAGTAGGACTTTTTTGTATACTGTAAAAATAAACAGTCTTCTATAAAGAACTGCTGAAAAAGGCCCTGGAAAACTCTGGACCCAGAATCTCTCTGATCCTTGTAAGTGCTACTGGCAAACTCATTTCTGTGGTGGTTTTCTCTTAAAAAGGTCCAGTAACATTTTCTTCTTGCCATAGAGTAGCATGTCCATTCTAATGAGTTACTGCTTTTTAGTAGTTGCCTGCAACTGAGTGGTTTTCACATACCACTGGCACAAGTAAAGAAGAACATTTACTGCACAACTCCCAGACAAAATGAGAGGATGGAAAAGTGCTGAACCACGGTCCCCTTTGCCCCCCTGTGCTGTCCAAGCTCTCTCTCTCCTCTCTGCCCTTCCTACCTCTGCTCCTTTTTTTCCCATCTCAGGCCTTTTTCCCCCATAGCTTCATGCAGAAAAAATACTCTGAACCCTGTAGGAGATCATTTGGCCCATGCTGCTGGTCACTAAGCAGTAACCCCGGAAGGGAAATGTCAATCTCTTCAAGCCCAACGTAGGCACAAAGGGACAACTTGCCTTGGAAATAAAAAACACAGCAGACAATCCTGCCTGAAGGTCTCCCCTCTGCCAAAGCTGCACTCTCTAACCAACTGGGTGGGAAAACAGGATATAGCATACTTGCTGCAGTTCTGTGGCAGCACATCCATTACAGATTTCATAGACCCATAGAGCAGCCCAGGTTGGAAGGGACCTCAAAAGATCACGTGGTCCAAGCTTTTGTGGGAAAGGGAGCCTAGGTGACATTATCTAGCACCCTGTCCAACCACATTTTGAAAACCTCCAGTGATGGGAACTCTTCCACAACCCTGAAGAGGTTGTTCCAGTGAATGATTGTTCCTACCATAATAAATGCCTTTCTTATGTCAAGATAAAACCTCTCCCAGTCCAACTTAGACCTGTTACCCCTTGTCTCCTCCATGTGATTCCTCACAGAGAGCCTTATTTCTCTTTGTGGCTGCCCTTTAACTACTGGAACACTGTGATGAGGTCCCCCTGGAGCCTTCTCCAGTGAGAGAAGACCTAACTCCTTCAGTCTTTCCTGATAGGGCAGGTTCTCCAGCCCTTCAATCATCTTTGTGGCCCTCCTTTGGGCCCTTTCCAGTCTGTCCACATCCTTCTTGAATTGTGGGGACCAGAACGGGATACAGATCTCCAGGTGCATCCTGACAAAACGCTGAGCAGAGTGGGACGATCATGTCTCTGTCTCTGCTAGATTTCCCCACTATATTCAACATTATTTCCTCATTTCGGTCTCACTCCAGTTCTGCCACTGCTTCATCTGCTTAGAGCTGGAGCAGAGCACATGCTTTTATGCCTGTGCTGGGTGTGGAGCACCCACAAAGGTTAACATCCTGTCCTGCCTGGGAGGAGTGTGCGTGGGGAATCTCTCCTTGTCTTCACAGATCTTGCAAGATGCCCAAATAACCTGTTATTCAATAAGTTATCCAGGGAGCAACTACCCTGCTAAAACCCCATGAACATGTTTTTTTGCTCGGCTTATGCTATAACCATACTTCAAGAAGGCCAGAAGTTACAATTATGCTTACTAAGTGCAAAATCATACCAAAGCAGCAGAAAAACCGTAGGGGCTTTTGTCTGTGGGAACAAATGGCAGCACTAAATCCTCCACAAAGCCTCTATTCCCCAGAGCACAGCCTAAACGAACAACTCATGACGTGGACCTAGAGAAAAACTTCACTCCATCAAGATTTGGGAACCTGGGTCAGGGCTCAGTTCATCTGCAGCAGGTTGTCTGCCTCACACAGTGTTATGAACCAAGTGGTAATCTTGCATTGCTTTTCCTGAAATAGGAGCAAATCAGTGTCGCTGTGTAGCTCCGGTCTCCAAAGAGGTATTCCTGCTTGTGGTAGGCACATGGGAATTCAAAGAAGTTCAGGTTGAGTTCACCGGATTCAGTTTTAAATGTATTTTTATTTAAACTGTAATCCTGTGTGCTAGTAACTGTCACAACTTACTGTGATGAGGTAGGGAGACATAATTCACAGTTTATAGATTGAAGGCTGAGGGACAGAGAGCTGAAGTGCACTTGGATATACTCTTTCAGTTGAGCTTTAACAGCTTAAACAGTTACGACCCTCTGGCTGTTGGTTGCTGTTTTAATTCACACTGAAAGGCTGAATGTGCCTCACACAATAAGTCACAGCATCGCAGCCAAAGGGGCAGGGGGCAGTTAACAGCTGAGAAACAATAACTGGAAATTAAGGGGCTAAAACTCCTTAAAATCAGTCACAAGGGTACATCTGGAAAGTGGGGGAGAGAGGCCCAGATCAACTTCCCTACCTTCATCGCTTGCAGATAAAGCAGATAGTCTAGGCCAATTCTTCAGTGCTTCTTTGTGGGTTGGTGGGAATGTTTTAGGCACCAGAGAGCGGACTGTAAAATTATTACAAACAAATTTTCCCCCCCAAACATAGAACAATAATGGGCTGGGGGCAGGGTGGGGGGGGAGTGAAGTTTAATAGGACAAAATTTCAATGATTAATTTAGTGGGTTGTAAAAGAAAACAATATAGCAACACTGGAGAGTGGAGACGGGAGATTTCCCAACAGAACAGGTTAAAAATTAAGTTTATTATGTATTTATAAAATGAGGAGAGAGAAGAGAGACAGAAACAATACTTATTGGAAAGCTAAAGATATCTCAAGAGCCTGACCCGTCCTGTCTAGCCTGGAGGCTAAATTCAATTCCTCAAACACGGGACAGCCTCCAATTTGTGAGGGCGCTACAGTCAAACTGAGGACAGCCACCTACAAATCTTGTGTGCAGGCACACACAGTGTCTAGGGCCACCTCAATCTGCATGAGAAAAAGCCACAGCTCCGGCAGATGACTCTTCCTGGAATACAGAAGTTACTTTTCCAGGATGCTCTCTGTTAATAACAGAGAAGCCGTGGAGAGACGCCTTTCACACTTTCAGGTGGTTAAAATGAGGTGGAACGACTCCTTCCTCGATGACTTCCTTCAAGGAAGCTTCAGTTATCCCTACCTACCAGCTCTGTAACCATTCTGCTCAGTTTCTCTGACGTAGGACTGACTACAAGATCAGAAAGCACATCAGCTATTTTTTCACTTTTTCACTCCTACTAAATCAAGTTCGAGCTGTTTATGAAGGACCTCTAGCAATGCCAGCTGCACAGGGAATTCAAGAGGAAGCGGCTGGTGGTTCCACTCACAACCAGGACCGGCTTCACTCATTTGTTGGGCTGCTGAAAGCTTTGGTTTTGGTGCCTTCGTGAATGCAGGTGCCTGTTCCCAAACTGTTTGCTTGCTCGGCCTGAAGTCAGGGGGAGATGAGGCTGTATCGATCTCGCATCTTTTGAAGAAGATCTTTTGAAAAAGAATCAGGCCCTCACAGAGTGCAAAGACAAAGGGTGAACACAAGCATGAACATAGCCCCAAATGAAAAAGCCAGATTTTAAAGCACAGCTTTCCACTTTCCCGTTCGCTTCCCTCTTTTAAAACTGATGAGCCTCACTGGGGCATTGCTTTACCTGTGACAACGTCGCTTGCTTTGCAACTATCCCAGGGTACCAAACGCGTTGTAAAAGGGAGCCTTGGAAAAATTAGGGCAATTTGCAATGTGACAGAACCTGAGAGACATAACAGTTGTGCACATAGAGGGTACTGTGTGTGCCCTCTGAGGGCTCAGCTTAGACACTTGAGCTATGGCAGTTCTTTAAAGACGCAAAGCAATGTGCCATTTTCTTTAGTCTTTGCATAACTTCATGAATTGACTTTATTGAGCTAAGCAGTGTAAATGCCATTTCATATTTAAATAGAAGCTGTCTTAGCGCTTTGTCCTTAGCACTGGTAATTCGGTTCCTACAGATAAGTGCTTCTGAATGATGGGTTTATGAAATGGTACAAATCTTACTGCTTTTCTTGCTTGGTTCTCATTAATACCAATAAACCAACGTGACCGCCAAATAAAAAACCCACCACCTTTGCGTTGCCTCTTGTTCTCTGGATTTTACAAATGAAATGGCACTAACTCTCCTAGCAGCCTTGAAGCCTCACGTTAGCACTTAGCACAGCATCATGGTGACACCGGGATAACGTTTGGGCAGAGGAACAGCTTTTCCCCTGAGTTTGATTAACTGCCTGCTACAAAGAACACGGAGAAGAATTGTCTATCAGTTCTATGTCAGCCTGTGACGGAACACCTATATACTACTTATGTGATGGCAAAGAACATGAAATAGGTAAGAAATGACATGGATGTCACATCATTCTCTTCATGGAATCATAGAATCATAGAATTGTCTAGGTTAGAAGGGACCTTTAAGATCATCTAGTCCAACCATCAACCTAACTCTAATAAAAACCATCACTAAACCATGTCACTAAGCACTATGTCTGCCTGTCTTT
>KZ505982.1:76536-105709 GCA_002844005.1 Limosa lapponica baueri
AATCCCTTAGAAAAAGGAAGCAACTTCATCTGCCCTTCTGAACACACATCCTACCTCAAGCTTTAGCACTTCAAGAGTCAGACTGTCTGCACAACCAGAGCCAGCTGACATCTTCTGGATAAAGGGTCAGGTTTTTAAACCATTTAAATCAAACTCAGTGAAATAATTTCCAAAAATGTAAATGTCCTAAAAAATAGAGTTAACTTTTTTATTTTTCATTTTGGATGATTCTAAGTCTGAACATTAGAATTCTAGTCCAAAAAGGCCATCTTGCTGAATTTGGCTAGATTTTGAAAAAGAAAGGAGAAAATTGCATACAACATATTTTGCTATGCAGCTTCTAAAACTTGTAATTATGGCCACAAAAATCATCTACTCTTGTTAAAAAAAGAGTACAAAAAAAGAAAATTCATACAAAATCAAGTACTTATGTAAGACTTGCTCAAGGAAGCTGTTGGTCTGACCTTGCAAAATACTTAGGCAGGTGCTTAATTTTAAGCATGTGAGTCGTCGTGCCAAGAGAGGTTTTATGGTGAAGACTAATGCACAAATATTAGTTAAGACTGGCTCTTCCACTTCAAGATAAGCATGGACGTAAGTGCTTTGCTGGATATGGATCAGGATGCTCAGCACCTAACAGGGCTTTAGGCGCCGATCCAGCAAAGCACTTACCCACACGAACAACTACACTGCTGACTTTAAGATCACTGCTCATGTGCTTAACATTAGGCATGCTCGTAAGTGCTTTCCTGGAAGGGCCCGATAGACCAATAGTGTGTAAGCTATAAAATTTGAAGCAGTGTATGTTTAACACACCGCATATTTAACAATGTTAATCTGCTGAGATTTGCTTTTTCTTGGAACAGGGCATGTCTAACTTCAAGCATTTATTTTCAGAAAGTGCGTAAAAAAAGCCTTTAAAAGCTGCTTTGAGATTATGGCAAGTTAAAATAATATTAGCAAGTCTCCTTATGTTCCTTTCATTTCTTCTTTGCACGTCTTTGCGCAGGCATCTGAAAAGGAAAGAGAAACCCCGAGTCATAAACACTAATCTATTCAAATAAGCATCCATGCACTTAGTTTCCCTCTAAAAAACATCCTCAGATGCAACTGAACACCTGAAAACAAACGTCACTGAACTCTTCTGAATTTCAGATCTGAATGCGAATTCTGCCAACTATGCCGCCTTCTCCACTGAAAATATTCAAATCACCAATTGTCACTTCTACAAATAGAACCAAGTGTATTACTTAAGACTGAAAATGATGTGCAAGTCCAACCCTTACACATCCCTAAGTCAGTGCCGGTATTTCCACATGAAGTTTTCCATGCCCACTGATGTCAACCCATTTGCAAAGTGAACTCTAAAAATGTGGAAACGCAAGAGCTGCTTAATCCCAAAACAACAACTATAAAAGCATCACAACTCATCAGATATTTACATGAACACGCAGAGATGGCCTGTTAATGCCAAAAAGAAGTAAAGTAAGACCACATTTCCATAACGGTGCTGGCGTATTGTTTCATACTAAGCTAAACAAGGAAGAAATAGCAAAGCAGCACTTCATAATGACCTACTGCTACTGCTGGCCAGGCATAGTAACTATATTTAAATCCTCGTTGTGGTAGGAAATATTGTTTTATGTATTTGGCACCACATGCTCTTCATAACTTCTTACAGCTACATGTTGAGGAAGTTTCAAAGTTACTAAATGTATTTCATTCTTTCCTAAAGGGAAAAGAGGTTTTGTTTTCACGTGAAAGCTCTAATGGCTTTTGGAAATAGCTTATTTTTTTTGTCATGCACAAATTCCTGCTCAACCAAAAGCACAGTCACTAATAAAATTACTATTGTTGTAAGTTATGGCATACGCTGACAGCTGAAGTCGAGATGTGACACACTAAAGCACAAGGTATCTATGCACAGAGGAAGAACTCCAGACTTAGTCCTTGAGCGCAGCGGCAGATGTGAAAGTCATGTACAAAGAAAGAAAGAAAAAAACCCATCGGTACCCCAGATCAGAAGTCAGCACAAAGGCCTCTCATCTTTATCAGAATTGTCTTCTTTCTGTTCCAAGTTCCGACCAGAGAAACCGTGACTTTTTCTTAGAAGAAAGGTTCTTGAGCTATTCAGTCAATGAAAAGACGCATTTCCAAAACTTATTTCACAAAACTTTTGAACTAGTAAAAACCACATCCCTAAAACTAGCAGATTTAAATATCCAGAAGAAGAGCTTCTACTATGTCTTACCTCATAGTTCCTGTTTCTAATGTAACCCTCTCCCACTCTTGGTTTTCCACTCAAACGTCCATTCCATGCTTGTCTGCCTTCTTAACATTTTCTGGTGCTTGGAATTGGCCTTCCATTAATAGATACACAGTTCCTTTTATCTCTTTTACCAAAATACTCCCCAAGATGTTGCTTACTGCACAAAACTTCTCCATTAACATGACAGCATGTGCCTGTTCTTTTTCTTTTCTTTTTCATACCATTATCCTGCACTTTGAGTGGTGGTTTTCGAAAATTGCCATCACTGGCACATCCCTTCTCTTACTGATATGAAGTTGGGGGTTTTCTTTGACAGTCAAATAAGCTGCTGGGCTACGCTGAATGTTTTTCAAAATCTAACCCTCCCAGTTCATGACTGCAATTGCTCATTCTGGGCTCACCAAATGCTAGTTCTTTGCAACCATAGAACTGTCTAGGATGGAAGAGATCTTCCACTTCATTGAGTCCAACCGACCAACCACCCAACCATCATAGCAAGATAGCAAGGACCCATTGGATAAACCAATACGTGCTGCTACAGGGCTCGTCTTCACTTACAGCCCAGACAAGTAAGGCAGAAAAAAATCAAGATGGCAATTCAAAAGGCGGTGCCCATAGAAATTGCCACATACATTGACACCTACTATTAATTTTTAAACTCGTCTGATAGTTAATGTCAGAAAGGAAACTTTACTGATAGGGCTGGTGAAATTCTGCTAAAGACAGTTGAACAACAAGGCGATGTGGTACAACAGGAATTTCTCCATGTAGCAGTTCCTGGGTTTTTTTGGGACTCTTTTATCAGAGAGCGTAGTGATAGGATGAGGGGTAATGGTTTTAAACTGCAAAAGGGTAGATTTAGATTAGGTTTTAGGAAGAAATTCTTTACTGTGAGGGTGGTGAGGCACTGGAACAGTTTGACCAGAGAAGCTGTGGATGTCCCATCCCCGGAGGTGTTCAAGACCAGGCTGGATGGGGCTTTGAGCAACCTGGTCTAGTCCGAGGTGTCTCTGCCCATGGCATGGGGGTTGGAACTCTATGATCTTTGAGGTCCCTTCCAACCCAAAACATTCTACGATTCTATTGCTCCCCACCTCCTTATATTGTTTCAGAAAATTGACATACATCACTGGAATGTCATTAAAGCACCAAATGGCCTGGGATAATGATTCTAACTGAGAAACCAATGAAGTCTCTGCATCTGAACCACACACTTCTCAACCTACATTCAAACACTAGTACTACAGGCCAATTTTCAGAGATAAGGAAGACTTCCAGTAGTGATTCCTTAGAATGCCTGAAAAGCATTTTTTTTCTAAGGAACTTCATTTTGGTTCTAGATAATCCACTTCAGACAAACATTTTTAGAACTGGAAGCGTACTAACTGTACGCTATTGGGAAGCCATTCACATTCGTTAAATAAATCTCTCTGTAATTAGAGATAGTAATTCTGTAGATTTCCAAGTATTTTCCTCTATCTGGAATTCCAAATATACTGGCTTCCCCATTTACAAACTATGCCCGACACTTTGGAAAAAACACTGTTTTGAAAGGCGTACAAACCCCAACAACAACTGCAAAACTGCAAACAGCACAGAGCAAGGCTTCTCCTTCATTTTTGGTTGGAAAAGGATGCCACAGAGCTCTGAAACCTAACAGACACCACTGTAATCCATGGTTTGTAAACAGCAAGTAAGTCTGAAG
Source organism: Limosa lapponica baueri (assembly GCA_002844005.1). NCBI lineage: Eukaryota > Metazoa > Chordata > Aves > Charadriiformes > Scolopacidae > Limosa > Limosa lapponica. The sequence goes on from KZ505982.1 coordinate 80,511, forward strand.
TGGAGAAGTGGCATAGTTACTAAAAGATGAAGAAGCTACTAGTTTCTCTGAAACTCCCCATTACCAAGGGTTACAGGCAGATTCGCATACTCTCTACTGAGCTGAAGTAGCACAGAATAACATATTTTAAGACTGTCTTTCTAAAACACACATTGTAGTTGATTCACAGTAATGGCTCAGTGCAACAACTGGTGGATGAAACTATGAGTTAGTGTCGTGCAGAACTGGCTAGACCTATGCAAACCTATACACCTAGACCTGTACACCTCCAGGCTATACCTATACACCTATACAGAGACCCCATCTCTTTTTCAATCCTGTGAATCAGAGAAGCTGCAACATAGCAGAGAGCTATCCCTCTGCATATATAGGAATATTCTGTAACGAAGGATGAATGCACCCATGAGTGAGTGGTGCGCTTTAAGTAACAGTCCTACCTTGTGCAAAACTTCATAAAACAAACCTTATCCAAGACACCCATACTTAAGCTTTTGAATTACACATCCAGCTCCAAATAGGCTTCTTTAAAAGCCCCAGTTTTTTCCTTTAAACAATTCTTTCCCTATTTTTTTTTTTGTTAGGACCTATTGACCTTGGAACTGAATATAAAAATACCCCTATATTGCTATGTGTTAAGAGATTTATCATGTAAGCCCAAAGTGATGTTGTAATGCTTTAAGAACTAAAATTTATACACAGAAAAATGCCAAAACCCCTTAAGAAATGCCGTGAAGCCTAATCTAACTCTTGAAACATACAGCAAATACAACAAGCACAGATTTGTTACAAAAAGCACTTTATTGCATTACATGCACATTGACATTTATTGCAATTTGTTTCCAGCATATTCAAAACAAACAAAACCCCAATATAGACACTATCTTTGCCTCAATAAATTGCCACCAACGGCAATGCTTACATCAGCACTTAGATTTGGGTTAACATAAAAATCTAACAATGTCATCCTACTCTGGTGTTATACTGGGTAAAAATCTCCAGAAAGTCTCAAAAAATAACGCTCCTTATGAACAAAAAAACTCCCCTTAAAAAAGCCTCAAAGGAGGGCACGTTTCTAGCCCAGAATGGAGTGCAATGGAGAAAATTCTGTGGTGGCCTTGACTGAGCTTGCTCTAGAACAAGCAGTGGTACAGTATGGTGCCGTGCTAGACCTTGCTTCTCAGCTCACATGACCATGCTAATGGAGCCAGGTTGTCTTCCTGACTCAGGCTGGAACATCTGCATGGTACTGCACTGCTGCACTGAGGCATAGCAGCTCTGTCCCACACTAGCTCACAGATCTCTTCATCACCCTCCACCACGTACATGCAAACGTGCTCTGCGTATACTATACTAACAAATAACACCAGGAGATGGTCTTTAGCTTAATGTAAAAATAACCACTTTTCAAGAACAAGTCTTTATTTTGATGTTTTAGGTTTGGAGCTGAAGAACATAGAAATGGATTTCATTCCACTCTTATCAACTTTGGCCAGAGCCTTCTGTGCTGCAGACATCTTGCTGTTTGCCTGTCAGTGAAATGATAAACAGAGTAAGTTAAGCAGCATCTCCATCTGAAGGGAGCATGAGCTACAAACTCCTAAATACAGAAGTCAAGGAAGAAGCTGAATTGCTTTTTTAGTATACAGCAGTAAAGATAATGTTATGCAGGCTTTGAATTGTAGGAGAAAAACCTTGCTAAACAAATTTGAGATTATTCAAACAGAAAAATACTTGTCACGAATTACTTAACCTCAGACAAAGACAGAGAATCAATTACAAGGACAAGGAGGTGAAACATCTTTCCTTTCTGCAGAATGAGGTATCCCAACTCAAACGTTTACTTTGGGATAATCCCTGAGTGTGCATTAAGAGGAATAATGCATGCAATATAACAGATGCATACTGTACCCTCCGACTCAATCTCATGATTATGCTGTCAGCAGGCTGAATTACAGCCTTGCATTACAGATGATGAATAATTCACACTGATTTATTATGAAAGTCACTATGCACAGTGAAATAAAGGGAAAATAGATGGAAGAAGTAAGAATGAAGAAGGTAACTAACATTTGCAAAGCACTTCGAGGCCACTGGGAAAACTTCCCAGACTTTTACACCTAAAACACATTTTATGAGCCACGTTTTATAGAGCTGACCTCTTTTCTTTCTTACATTTTAAAATGTTATGTTTTAAATCTCTAGCTGTTTTCCCTATTAAGAAAACTTTGCATTGACCTTTATTTATGATACTTCTCAGTCTGCAGGACTTCACAATTACAATACTTGGGATCAGCTAAAAGGTTATGGATTGGATGGAGATACGCAACAACAGTATGATCGTCTGTGTTACTATACAAACAAAACCACTGCCAAGGTATTTAAAAAAGAGTAGTACACTGTACAGAGTCCAAGAGCTATCTTTTCTTTCCCAGATTCTCTCATCAATGTGCTTCATTATTTCAGAAGTAAATCATATTTAATGTTAAAATGAATTATCTCCCCTCAGTCTATTTCTATCTTTAGGCTCAGTTCAAAAGCTATAGGTACGTAATGGGGGAAAGGGGGAAACATTCATATTTTAAACTATTTATCATCTTCACTTAGGGGGCAATCCTCTTCTTACTTCAAACCTAGCATGTGCCCTGAATACAAAAAATTCTGCGGGTTTTGGGGGAGGAAGGAATTCATCTGTCACCAGCTGCTTCTCTTTGCAAAGGGATAAAGAGTAGTCAGCATTAGTCTGAAGGTCACAAGACCAGCACAGAGGGCCTTTTTGGTTCCCAATGGACTGGAGAAGGATTCATTTTCTTTCAGTGTTCAGAGAAATAAGCCAGTGCAAGCTCACAACTTTGGCACACACAGACAGAAACTATTTCTTTTCACATCTCTGTTGCTCTCCGAGGAATAGTACAGTGGCAGGCACCACTGGACTCAGATTTGAATTGGCCTCCAAACTTGCGTTGGAGCTGGCAATCAGCAAGCTCCGTGTTGATTTAACTTCATTAAGTTGACATAAGTAAGTGCACAAGCAATACTTCTAGGTAAAAATAAAGCCTGTCTTAGAATCGCTTGGAATTTAAGTGAATGCTGCCATCTTTGTTTCTTTTTCAAATAACTGAAATTTAACAGTTGCTATCACTAAGCCATAGGATTTCTCAGTCTAAAGATCTCAAAGAGCTTTGCAAACTCTAGCTGAGCACCTTAACACGTGTGCAAGTCTGTGAGGTTCATTGGAATGTTCACTGATAAAATACAGTCAAACAGTAACAGTATAGAAGAGTTCAGAATGGGACATTAAGACTATCAAAGTTAAATTAGTCTTGAATGAAAAGTTCAAGGAGACATAACTACAGACATCTGCCATTCTGTATTTGTTTTTCTGATGTGTTTTGAAGGAGAAAAACAGGCAGTCTGTGCTAATGTTGGATATTAATCTATGCTTTAGCAAAACATGCATGAATGCAAGGCTTGCTTACCTTTTTGGTTTTTGGATTGCTGCTGTTAAACTTAGTATAATCTTCTTCTGCTTCCACAGGGACATCTGATAATTTCCTTTTCTGAAATGTTAGAGTGAGGAAGTTGCTCTGTCAACCACTTTTATGATGTACACACACGGAAGTTTAAAGCTTTGGCTTTATAATATAACCATAGCAGTAAAACAGGACTGGAAATCAACTGAAGAATCTGCAGTAACAGTGGAAGACTTCTCTTTGTAATTGTCTTCTTTGCATGTGAATATAAACCATCTCTACAGTATTCAGAACAGATCATTCAGTGTCATGGGAAGCATTTTCCTATTCCCAGCCTTCTGAAGAATGGCTTCTAGAAATCACTTGAATCCTGCTTTCAACTTCCATGATTGTGACTTTGGTGTCAGAGTCTATTTAGAGAACTTTTTAAGGAGCAGATTAGACTCTGGTCCCCATGGTCTCATGGAACTGTGCAGCAACTGCAGTGCTATCTGCCAACACAAGTGGATCATCATCTAGTCTATTATCTGTTTGTGCACAAGCTTTAGAAGTAATTAGTTTCTACAGTTTGGCAACAGTGAAACACTGACATAGTTCTGCTGACTGCTTCATCACTTGAATCCAACAGTATATTAAGAAGCTTGACTCGGCATGTGCTGGGTGCCTTCTAACTTCAGAAATAATGGAAGTGAACGGTTCTCGGCACTTCACATGATCAGGCTGTAAGAATGAATATTTCTTTCCATAAACTGTGAGCATGTGTTTAGTTTAAAGGTGAAAACTTCCTGGTATGTTTCCAAAAGGGGAAAAAAAAGTACATAGTATTTTACGACACTGTATTTTTATTATTATTATATATCTGATATTACTACCCTGTCCTTAATATCCTGTGAAATCTAAACTGTGGCCTTCCTAGTTTTTGTGCCAAAGAGAGTGATTTTGCAAGCAACTTGGATGGTACCATACATTTTAAGATCCTGTTTTATTCATTTTGTTTATGGTGCTTGTGATCTCTCTCTCTCCTCCCTCCCACCTCCCTCTCTTTGGCACAGAAGCCAGGTCTGCAGCTTAGATTTCTCAGCTCTTAGAACCAGATCCAACAGCAGCCTTTTCTTTTGATTTCAACGGGATCTGGATCAGCCTCTCTAGGAGGCTGTTTACTGTGCTGTGATAACATTTTCAAATGACAATCTAATGAATAATTACTACTCTACTCTTTTTGGAATCTGATAAACAAGTTTTTAAAACTTAACAACAAGATGTTTGCATTTCAGCAAAACGTTTGCTGTTTAATTCTAACAGAGCCTACATATTTTTTGTAGATGGCTGTCATCATCTGCCAATGGCCAGACTCCCTATGCTGACAAACTGGACAGTACAACAATTACAACACAAGATCAATGGCTTACAAATAACACAAAGGACATGTAATTTTGATTTAATCATTAAATCACAGAGTCCAGACTGTACCCAGTTTACTCTTGTACTACAAGGAAGAGAATCTGTCGTAGCTTTTCCATTTACCACTGAAGTTTCTAAATCTCTCCTCCCTTCAGAATTTATTCTAACATAACTTCTAAACATGCAATTACTCTACCATAAGAGGAAATACATGTTAGACCTTTCTTTATCTGCAATAATCTTCTACGATGTCTGTCAATGCACCTTGCCCTCATGAAAAGAAACGTCAATGCAAATGAATAAAAATGGTCTGAAGGAGACTACAGGTTCCAGTGTACAAGCCTGCCTTGCTCTTCTGAGATTGTGAAATATAGGAGTGTTTTAATCTCTGAAGATGCAAAGACTTAAACACAGAAGCATCATACACACCCTGGTCAGCGCTCTGGAAATTAATCAGATCCTCAGCAAGATTTCACTGCCCAACAACCGAACAGTTCTAAGCCTCATTTCCTCTGTAACCAAACTGCTGAAATAAAACCACTTATAAAAATAGATTCTCAGAACTATCCCAAAGGTATAAAAGCTATTCGTACATAATATGTAATGTACATCACATGTAGTTTAATATAGTTGTTGTAACATGCTTATATGGCTAATGAATATCAGTTGGCTCCTGATGTGTGTTTAATATTTCTTACAATGCATAAAGATAATTCTTAACTGAATCAAAGGGCCAAGTAAATGTGCAGCCAGAACAACTGTCCAACCACATGGAAATAACTTATATCCATGGATATACATTGGAGAACAAATGCTATTAATAACAGTAGGGCCCAATTATTCCTGCATGTGCTAGCTGACATACTGCTTAAAAGAACAGTCACTGAACCAGCCAGAAATTAGGTTATTTTAGACTGTTTCGGTAAGTTAACAGGGATGTTGCAGGAAAGGTCGGTGTAGTAAGTAACCTAGTTTCAGTAGACATAGGATGCCTCAGCTTAAATTAAATGGAAAGGACAATCAAAAGTGGGGTTCTTGATTCTAGAGGGACAAACTTTGCAAACCGTATGCCTTACTTCTCTAAGCCAAATCAAAAGGGCTTGATGTGTGAGGAGGACACTTGGACTGTAAAAGAAAAATACAGAAGAACTGATTTTCGATCTTTTACTTGAGACAAGGTAAAGAATCTTGAAGGAAAGAGATTTCAGACTAACCTACAGGAATGCTTCCCCTTGCTCACACAGATGCACACATATTCCCCAAATAAAGATATTAGGAGTAAGCAGAACGGGGAAAAAAAGACTGCCAAAAAAAAATAATTTGTTTTAGGGGTCAGGTAATACTGGGATAAAGTGAGAACTGCCAAAAAGTCAAGCTGAGGTAGACCTTGGAAAGGAAATTAAAACAAATAGTAGAAGGTTGTTTAGCCACAGAGGCAAAAAGGGAATCAAAAAAGAAAAAGTGAAGTTGCTATACAGTAAGGATTGGATAGATCTTAAAGCTAATCTATGTGTAGCCCCAAAATGGAATAAATCCTTTGCCTCAGTAAATTGTTTTCAATAAAGATGAAGAGGTTAAACACAGGGGCAGAAAAAAGAAGAGAAATCACTCTATTCAAGACAGAAGTAAAACTCAATATGCTGACACTGTTGGGAGGCTGCCTCAGAAATCACGAGTCCAGAGGCACAACCTGGCAACTGTTCTATCAGGTAGGGACCGTATTGCTGCAGAATAGCCATACACCCATCTATGTGTAAGGAGGAGGAAAAAGTGACAGTAGGCTTCAGCAGAATGGAGGGGGGAAAAAAAACTGAAAGAAGGAAGAATAATTAAAGATACAGAGTAAATGAAAACTAAACATAGGTAGTCCCTACCAACTTATCTTTTTTTTTTTCTCAAAGATAACCCATTTTCTGGTGGCAGAAAATGTAAAGCATTGCCAGAGGACTTGATATGGTGCCACTTAGGCAACTGAAATCGTAGAAAACAAAGATTGCATAAGACTTTTAAGGTAGGTAAGAAACTAGGTAAAAGGGAAACAAAGGTAAATGATGCAGAAAGGGATGTCATTGGATCAGATGAAGATTACTAGTGGAGCACCTGAACAGTATCTATTCAAAATGTTCATTAATTGTTAAATAAAGATAACAGCATGCTAACATTTGCTGAATGTACAGCAGTGAGTAGCATTATGAATACCTAAAGAGCTTTTATCACTGTGAAGGAAAAGCTAGAGAATGTTCAAGACTGGAAACATTAAAAACAGATGAAATGTGCAGAAGTACAAGGTCATGTACACAGCAGCTAACTGCATGAATTTCTCGTAAATCTGAATGCTGATCAACTAAAAATTGCAGTGGAGAAGAAAATATAACTGTGTGTCTTAATTGTTCACAGCATGACTGTGAGCTATCTGGTACGTCCCACAGTAATAGAGGCAAATAGGATTTGAAGATGTAGTGAGATAAAGTACTTCCAGTTAAGACAAGAAGGGAAGAATGCCATCATATTGTACTGGTAAAGCTTTTATGATGAATAATTATACATGATTCTGGTCACCTGCTTTGAAACAACTGAATTCATTTTGGAATAAGTGTAAAGCAATGCTCCTGCAATGATGAGGGAACGGAGAACCCATCTAACACAACCAAGTTTGGCTTCACAAAATTAAAACAGAAAGAATATGTTTTCCCTTTACACATCGAGAGAACAAATGTTAGGGAGGGAAAAGAGCCATTTCAATTAAAAAAAAACAACAATGATAATGTTAGCACAAAAGCGCAGGGGAATAAATTGGCCACGAATAAATTCAAGGTGGAATTTACAGGAAGGTTTCTGAGCATCAGAGGAATGAGGTTATAGAACAGTCTTCCAAGAGAAGTAATGGAAATAAAAAATCCTAATGAGACTTACAGTGAAGAATGTTCGGTGTATAAGAGATTATCCAACATGGTTGTCTGGGAATCCATGACCCAGGAGGTCCCTTTCAGGGTCCTCATAAATTACATATGAAAGAAAACCTATGAGGTCATATTGTCCCATCAACCTCAATAAAACTAAATAAGCAAAACACGTATGAAAATACTGCTGACCAAAAACATAAAATATGTTTCTCTCTTTCCCTCCCCTTCTTCAAACAGGAAAATCAACCAAAATATTCCTTATTGAAAAATACGAAGTACCTGGTAAATTTCTTGCATTACTTCAGATTGGCTTTTCACAAGGTCAACTTACTTTTTGTATTGTACCCAGTGGTTGGCCTAGTCTAGTTTTAATAATAATTCACATAAATTAGTTTACAACACAACGTGCCTGTCAATATCTTAATGTTCTCCTACCTTCAATGGTGGCTCTGGTACTGCGCTTTTAAGTTCTGGGAGCCTGTAGAACAAAAGATTTTAAGTTATAAATTAAGGCAGCTGAATTGCACAACCTAAAGCTTATTAATTCCTTCCCCACAAAGGCTGCTTTGGTTATCAGCTGCTCACACATGGCACATGTCTGCAAAAAAAGCAGTTCATGGACTCTGTATTTCTGACTTAGATAACTAAAACAGAGCTGGGCACTGTACAGAAACACGGGCTCTTTTAAAAGTTCTTAGATCTGGCAACCAAAGGAGAACTCCAAACTTGCTTTTGAAAACCTTGGGTACTGGTAAGATGATATTATAAAGCACATAACATCTCTTCAATGAAACTGTTAAGCCACGGGACTTCAAACTGTAAATTGCACATTTTTCCATAGTCCACCATAACAGAACACTTTGAACAGAACTGAACTGAGGGGCAGGTGCAGGGTCCCAGTGATGCTCCAAGCAAAGTCTCCGGCTGGCCGGGAACACCAGGATAAGGATCCTGGCTCACCTTCCAGATTCAAATATAAACTAACACAGGTTAGATATGTGAAATCAAACCCCAGCAGCACTGAGTGAGTAGGGAAAAGGAAAGAGGACTGGGGATGAAGATACTATTCCTGGCTCTGCTGTTTGTGCTTGACAGTTCTAGAGAAACTGCTTTAACTCTTTGGATTTCCTTCCCTGCCCTGCTCTAAAATAGGATACATTGCTCAGGGTTTCATGATGCAACTGTGATAACAGATGCATCAGACTTACATATTACATCTCTCCACCAGCCCATGGTCCTTAGCATGACAGAAACAACAGAAAGGCATAATCTACATTTCAAATAATCACATTTAAAGTGTGGCAAATATAATCTCATTGTTTCACTCACTGCAACCTTGATGAACAGATCTCAGCATTCAATAGAAATGACCACAAGGACATTAATGCATTTCATATAAAAATAGCAGCTAGCTGGAACAATACTTACCCTAAGTATTTTAACAACTCCTTACTCAGATCTTCAGGAATATATTCTGATATTAACCCATGGGCATACCGTATATAGTCTTCAGAAACAGGGCAGGGAGTGGGAAGGAGAAGAAAAAGAACATTCACATTATATAGTCACGTTGCCTTAGCCATGTTGCATGCAGTACCATAAATCATAAGGCTGAATTAATAGTAAGAGACTTCTAATGGATACACTGTGATGGCTCTCTGTGTTGAGTAGTTTATGTTATATGACACTTGTAGGTTTATTTAAAAAGTAAAGACTTACTACACTCACTTTGTCAGCACATGTTATTAATATCTGCTGTATGTACTTTACAAAAGCTGTTCACTTTCTGAGAATACGAGATATCATGTATTTTTCCAAAGAAATTAAATTTTAAAAACCTGCAAACGTAAAAAGCTGACTCAACAGAACACACAATCATTAATTTTAAAGCATCTGGATCTTACAATTATTTGGCAAGGGCTTCAGTACTAAAGTACATTTTCTGGCTTCAACTGAAAACAATTAGATGAGACAATGAGTCTATTTCAAAGTCTTGTACTTAATTTCAGTACTTTACGGAAAATGCCAAGGCCTATCTAAACATCACTGGCAAGACGGGATAATGATCTGTGGAAATATGAACTACTAGAAGCTGTTTTCAGTACAGGGCACTCCTGTTATAAATGTTATTCTGAGAGGCCGGGGAAAAAAAAGTGACCCTTTTATAACATGAAGTCCTAAACCAGATCTTTTCCGGTCACGTTCTACACAAGCACTTACTGATCATGGGCTGGATCTTTTAAACTTGCTGGTGTCTGGGCTGCGAGGGAGTAACTGCACCCATGAACAGGAAGTATTTGCCAGACAGGTAAATCTCGACTCCGAGTTAGTTACTACAGGTCAGCTCTATCTGTGCACATGGCTATACACTTAAGACAGTTCAGAAGCACATGATAAACTAGCCTCAGGGTGTTAAAGAACTATTTCTTCTGTGCCAGAGATAGTTTCCTCCTTTCTTTCTTTTCAATCTAAAAAGCCCAATGTAAACTGGCATCGAAGCAGAAGGCATTAAGAAACTGACACCAGCATACGCATTTCAACTGATGTCAAATTCTTAGTATCTCCTATCTGCACTTCTTCCTCCAGTGCCTGGATTCATCACGGATTTGTCACTCCCTAAGCCCACTTTAGGGTCAGGAGAGAACAAGAAATAATTCCAATCCAAGACAATTTTGCTTCAGCGTTTAGTATGTCCAATTTACCGCTTAAGAAAAATATTCCCATCATTTCACTCCCTGCATTATGACACTGAATGGCCAGTCCAAGTCAACTGCTATTATTTTGTACTAACTGTAAAATCCATTCTCTTTGCACTTCTGCCTTGAAGCAATCTTCACTGACTTCCTTTACCAATTTTAAAATACCACTGTTTGCCTTCTAGGGAGTCTGTGTTCTCACCCTAGCCTTGCTTCGTTATTAACCTCCTGTCAAACATCAGGAATACTTGCGCACCTCCCTTCTTTGTCTTCTGAATGAAATATTCAGGTCTTAGATCTTAAACCTCCCTTCCTTCCCCATTTGCCCTCATTATACCCTCCCAGATTTTTGCCCTGCAACATCTGTAGATGCTAACTACATATACCCCTCTATTTATAAGGTACTGAAATTTCATGATACCCCTATGAAAGCAATTCTCCACAGAAATAAATTGCACTGTCATGGCAGTGAATGGATCAGACAAGAAAATTAGTCTTATTAAAAATAAGTGTTGAGTAAGGTCCATTTGACTTCCTGTCATTCACCTTGCTACATACAGTGGGACTGCTTCCAAAACTTACCTACTTTTAACCCCCAGTATTCCCTATTTCAGTGCTGCTCTTTTAAATCTAAAAAAGGATTTTAAAAAGACTATTATATCCATGTTACTATAAGTAAGGAGGAAGGTGGAAAAAACACTATTTAGTTACAAATTTCAGAGATAAAGTATTTAAGTATAGTCAAGACAGTTGCTGTCAGGACAATTTTCCCTTTCTTTAAAAAAACGGGAACGGGGAAAAGGATGAAAAGCTACTGTAAAGTTAAAGTAACTTACAAGTTTTGCAGCTTTGCCTCTTTTTAAAAACCATATATTACAATCTCTGTTCTATAAAACTGTCTAGTTGCCTCTTAAATCTCATTTATGTTGTTTCCTTTGATATCATTACTTGGTAAGTCATTTTCCACTTCGTCAGCAAGTTGCTTTGTTTCTTCTTATTTTTCAACAGCATGCAGACTGAATATCTTTGTAATATGAAACAATTTGGTTTTGTTCGTCTTGTTCTAAACTTTTCTTAATTTTCATTAACATTCAAAGAATTTATTCCAAGTCCATTTTCAGGTTTCTCTGCACAACTTTATATCCTAGTAACATTCAAGACATTGTCCTCCCCAGGGAAAAGGTGACTAGAAGCAAACAGGATCACTCCAGACTTTTTGGTACCAGGGTTGTCAATTTCACGGCAATTTAATATACACATAATTAAAGGTTTTGCCCTTATTAAGCACACACTTGTGTATTCTATACAGTTGTCACATATGGTAATGTTTGGACCAGGAGTTTTTACTGTGTGACTATGACTTCCTAAGTTCCCTTCCCTTTTTGGAGAATTCTATGAAGAGCATTTGCATGCTAATAAAAATAATAATAAAAAAGAAATCTGTTCTAATACAGAGGCACTTATTGGGTGGATACTCATATATATTATAAGCATGTGTCCTATTGTCCAAGACAGTCTCAGTTCAGCAAAGCACTTCAATATATACTTCACTGAGAAAAATATCTTCTTGAATTAAGAAGAAGCTAAAAGAACCTGAGCTGAGACCTAATGCTAATTACAATCTCATCTGATGAAGACACCAAAGAACTCAGGAAAGTCAAGGCACACAGTCACAACACATATGGAATTTTCTGCACAAGGAAAATTTACTGCAAAGGCCAGTTTCAATACATTTTAGATTCTAATCATGTGTTGTATCTCCATGTATGCGATTTCACAAAAATGGAATTTATTACAATGTTTAATTTTCTTACCTTCTTTAGAATCTGTGATCTGTTTAACGCTGATAAACGTAGCTGCACGTACCCTTTCACCTACAGATATATTGTTGCCTTTAAGTGCTTTCACTGTTTGATTGACCTATAGGAAACCACAGAATGAAATGTCTGCCTCAGTGTTGTTATGCTCATGTTAATGCAGTGACAAAGCTCTTGTAATTTTGTTTCAAGCATATAAAACACTCAAGTTATGGACTGTGGTGAAATTTAATATACATTTGTAATGACTAGCATATGAGCTCAAAAAACCCAAAGAAACGAGCATGTCTTTGAACATGTTGCCTTGGCAACACAGCACCAGTTTTGCAGCACCCTAAGATGAGCTGAGCTACTCAGATGCAACAACCATAATTATACAGGTGAGAAATACACCTGCTCTTAGCACAGAGAAGGCCTGAGCTCAGCTGGATTGCAAAAGCGGTCCTGATGGAAATCAAAGATTAAGGACTTCACAGGGCACTGCTATACCGGATCTAACAGAGGGGTAACTGGCAGAAGAAGACATTTTCATCAGCACAAGCAGGTTCCTGTTCAAATGTAAATATTCAGGTATTCATTGCAAAATAGATATTCTCATGCCTCATTGTTGGAGAAAGTAGACCAGATTTTGTGCTTGCGTTGACTAATTTAAACGACAAGGCTTCATTGTATCACGTGCTGCATACAATCTTTTTCTACAAAGTGGCATCATAGTAGGGGCACATGTGTGTGTAAAATTAGATTCACCTTCTTTATACCAGAACACAGACCTCATCAAGCTCCACTATAACACTAGTTTATTTTCTGCATGCTGTACAGACCTCTTGAACAGCACGATTGGATCAGGACAGCAGCAACCATACCAGAACCATTCTGGGAGACTCTGACAAAACTTCACAAGGAAACCCATTTGTAGCACAAACGCATTTCTGTCCAGCTTTAAAGCATGGCAGAATTTAAAAGTTGCGACAGTCAAATCCCTCCTCTAGCCCACCTGTGAAGTGGACAAAAGAAAAGACAAGCCCCTCAACTTATGCAAAGCCTAAGAACACAGAGATAAGCTGAACTTCAGCTTCATCTTCTGCCTCCCCACACTCCATGAATCCCTTTCCTGCCAGCCCCATGAGCAAGAGAAACGTAACAAACTTGTCATTTCTCTAATACCTCATCACATTCTCAAGTGCAACAACTTTACCCTGTCATCTGTCCTTCTCGAACAGGACAAGTTACTTTAACTGAGGGACACCACATGGCTCAAATGCAGATATGGAGAAGCTAATAAGCATTTTCATTTTAAACATAAAGCAACAGTGAAAGCAAAAGAGAAACACAATACCTTTTTCTTTAACCACTTCAGTGTCTTCTCTTGGCTGTATTTGTGGAATTTCTGACTGCCAATCTCTGAGAAAAAACAAGGGGAAAAAAGTTATGACTGGTTTGGATCACATTTTCAATACTCTAAAATATTTTAAGTTGTAGATACAGCATGAAAGTTAATTTGCAGCTTGCACGTGTTTGGTATCAGGGCAGTAAGTTTCAAAAACACTGGAAATGTGGAAAAATAAACAGATTGAGCTGATATGCACAAGTCTGAACAACTTGACAATTCTTTAATTAGGCCCTAATCCAGCAAAGCACATATTTTATTTATTTATGTGTAATCTTGGGCTGCCTGAATTCACTAAGACTGTTCTCAAGCTCTTACAGTTTGCCAAACCTTCACTGCCCTGTGTCACCACACAGGTCATTTTAACTACATAGTTCACAACATAAAATGTTGGTTCCATGACTTTTTTTTTTTTTAAATAAAATATCTTAAATCTTTACTTAGTGAATTCCAGCACCTAGTAAGGGGCCAGGACAGAGAGTTGGTTAGTGAACACAAACCATCTACCCTTTCAATAAACCCTTTTCCTATCTTTCTCCCATTTCTCCCCTCTCGCTTCACAGGGTGACTAAAGCAGAAGTTTTACTTCTATCCCTCTTTTATGTAGTTTAATATAGCGTCAAAGAAAATACAGAATCCAAAATAGTGAAACACACTCCTTGTGGGAGGAAGTACGTGATTCATTTATCATTTATTGAGCAACATAAATTAACTCAATGATATAAGAATTTCAGAAAGTGTTTCCCCTGTGATAAGTAGCATATCATGAACACTTGCTATTCACATGTGATCAGTTATCTGGAGATACGTGAGTTCATCATGCTGAGGCAAAGGAGAAAGAAAATTACAAAGGCTCATGGAAATTTCAGTATAAAAATTCAGTATTAATTCACAGAAATCTACATTTTGGAAGTGGAATGAAATGCCTAATAAGATTTCACAGGAGATTTTAGAGCCCACTGTGTTTCAGTCTTTAACAGGTATTTCAATAAGTTTTAATCTCCAGTATACTGTTTCCATAAATACCTATATCTGTTTCATGTCATTTAGTGATCCGCTATCATATTCAAACAGTACATGGAGTTTCCTTCTCCCCTTGCAAACACCAACATATTATTTATGATTCCTTCAGCATTTCCTTCTTTAGGGTTTATCTTGGCTCTTTCAAATTGCATGCAAATAGCTAGCTATTATGTGCTCTTTATGTATGCATGGTAGGGGGTGTGGAGAAGTCGAGGAAAGCTGTGTAAAAGATAAAGTTTATATCTATCTCAACAGTTGTAGAAGAGTAAAATGCAAAAATTCTTCAGAGCAAAAAGGAAACAAACCACTAATATACACTTTGCTTCATGAAGATGATGAGTTGCAGGTAAAGTAATTAGCTGTGACATTGCTGGCTGCAGCCTTTAGGACTTAGAAGCTTCTAAATGGCTCAAAAGAAAAGCAGCAGAAAATGGGGGAGATGCTCTGGACACTTGAACCTGCTTCTCAAAGAGCTAACATGGTCTGGGTCCAAGTACAGTGAGTATGATTCGTGGATTCCTCTCTTATCTAAGAAAGTTCGAGGAAGGGACATCCTCCGGCCACCATCCCCCAACCCATGCTGAAAAGTAATTCTAGTCCGGATTCCCAGGCAGACTCCCCCACAACAGTATGATTCAGAGTGACTCAGTTAGGGAAAGGAAACGTAGAACTGTGAAGCCATTTTCATTAAAACATGTGAAAAATAATTACACTGAACCCTTCAGAGATCACTTTGTTTGAAAATATTTTGTGTGCTTGACAGTTTCGACTATTAAACTTTAGAAACTGACAATATTTGAGACCTCTGAAGAATTAAAGTGAGTTATGAAAGTCACAAACTGCTGACAAAAGGATTCAATATTGGAACGTGGATTTAACATGTGATGCACATTTGATATTGGTGAGAGTTAGTGACTATGTTTGATAATATGAGTATATATTGGAAAGCCTTTTGTTCCCTAATGTGTCTGGTGCCTATAAAACTGGTCTGAGACATCTGGAAAGATTGGGTTTGAGAAATACAGATGGAATATAAGTGGTTCTACAATTAAATAATATGTTCAGCGATCGGGTAATCGCTATGTAGACTTGGAAGTTTCCCTGATGTATTGTTGAGCAAACTGCCTAAAGCACATTTTAACATCCATTTTCTCAGTGTTTTCCATAACTCTGAAACTCATATGGCCCCTTTTTTCCTACCTTCTGGGAATACAAGCTTGGCAATATTACTTAGTTATTCTAATCAGGTAAGTTTTCTTGGCTCTTCATGTTAATCACATCAGACAAGATCACAGTGCAGTTTTTGCCTTACAAAATGAAACAAAGAGTAACCCTCTAGAACTGGAATTCATAACCCCTTCTTAAACCTTCTCTATTGTGCTTTCTATCCGATTTTGAATTTATTAGCAAACAACCTGCCTCACCCAGATTTAGTGAGCTGTAACACACCCTTTCCCCAACTACTAAAGCAGGTAACCAGGAATTTAACCCAGCAAAATGAATTTTCAGTGCCCTTCAACACTGAAGCTAGGGAAGGTAGACTTTCTGCTAATTCAGTAAGTGTAAACTGTGAGCGCTCTAGGGTAAGAATTTGTCAGACAGATGTTAAATGCCTTAAGATTAAATTAAGAGTGAAATAAGCTGCAGAAGACTCAACACAACAGATGCTTCTTGCCCTAAAGCCCTTATCCTTAAACAAGGAAAGCTACAAAGTGGACAACAGGTCTTAGAGCTAGCAAAAAGTACCTTAGTCATAATACTGGTATTTTTTACAGGCAATAAAAGACACGAGAATATGAAACACATAGAAGTGGATTAAACAGAAAGGTGATCTGTGCATGACAGGCAAGCAAGCACCAATGTGTTTGTTGCATAACAAGATGCTCTAAAAAAGGGAAAAATCCTAAGAACAAGCCCCACTGTTACTTTCTACCCAAAGTAGTTTCTACCCAACCCAAGCCTGAACAAGAAAAGAAGCAGCAGGTACATGCCAAGGGACATCCATGAACATCACATATAGCTGGTGTGTGCATATATGTACAGCTTTGATGACAAAAACAAATTTTACCTTGCATTTCAAAACAAAACCCAAGAAGTGAACATAACTTCTTTAACAGTTAGTATCATTTGCTGGCAAAATGACACAGACTTATGTCATTTTATACATTATAAAAAAATCAATAAAAAAAACCCAAGCAGTAAAGCATCTTCACTAGTGCCTACCAGCACACAGTTTATCAGAGGATGCTCTGATGGATAACAACTGCAAATACAATTTCAGAATGGATACAGAGATTAGACCAAGATATAAGACCTTGTCTATAGCAAATACTTTTTTTTTTTTAAATTTTTATTTTTCTGGTAAGAAGGGAACATAAATACTGCCCAAAGGCATCACTGTTGTTTGGAGGAAGTGCCCCTTCAGAAAAATAATCCAGACCTTGTCCTACATTCCTATACAGACTTCTTAGTTTAACAGCCAAGAGGATTTGGCATGATTTTTCACCTTCTCAGATGGGTTCACATTAAGTTTAGTACCTCTTCTCTCACCCTTAGCCAGTGCTAGACAAGTTGTAGGGCACAGAAATTATCTAAAAGCTTAATAATAGTTTTTACTGGTAGTATTTATCACTTCATGGGAAGGCGAAAGTGGTTTTGCAGTTCAGGGGCACCTGTCTTAAAGAAGCCTTCTCATAAGTCAGAACTCACCCAAAGAAAAAGGTTGCCTGCTCCCAATGTTACCGAATGTAACTAAATGTTTTCCAAAGGTTCTTTCGACATCCAGGAGTATCACAACAACACGTAATTCCAACTACCCCAGTCCCAGCAAGACTGTAAGAACAGTCTTGCTGCCCAGATCTCCTCCTCTCTTGTTAAAGTGATCATTTTCAATGGAAACATGTCCTGCCCTAAAGTTCAAATTGATCTTCTGGGGGAAGCACCTGCCCTATGTTACTGCATATGCACCATATTATAGAATAAATACTTAAACTTGTGCATCAATATCTTTCAGGAAAAAAAAACCTCACAGCCCACCCCTCCCCTCCCCTTGATGTTCTATGCAGCAATAAAGAGGTCTGGTGTTTCACATTCTAGAAGGGTTTTGAATCTTTTGAATCTTCCATCACCTTTCCTTAGCCACTTCCCAAGTATCACTAGACCACCTAAATATTTTTTTCTTATATAGAATCACAGAATAGTTCAGGTTGGAAGGGACTGTTAAAGGTCATCTAGTCCAACCTACCCTGCCAGGAGCAGGGACATCTTCAACTAGATCAACTCAACCTTGAATGTTTCCAGGGATGGTGCCTCTACAACCTCTCTGGACAACCTGCGCCAGTGTTTCACCACCCTCAGAGAAAAGAATTTATTTCTAATATCTAGTCTAAATCTACCCTCTTTTAGTTTAAAACCATCATGCCTTGTTCTATCACAACAAGCCCTGCTAAAATCTTTTTCCCTGTCTCTCCTGTAGGCCCCCTTTAAGTACTGAAAGACCACAATAAGGTTTCCTGGGAACCTTCTCTTCTTCAGGCTGAACAACCCCAACTCTCTCAGCCTGTTTTCACAGGAGAGGTGCTCCAGCCCTCTGATCATTTTTGTGACCCTCCTCTGGACCTGCTCCAACAGGTCCATGTCTTTCCTGTGCCGAGGGCTCCAGAGCTGGACGCAGTACTCCAGGTGGGGTCTCACCAGAGCGGGACACAGGGGCAGAATCACCTCCCTTGACCTGCTGGCCACACTTCTTTTGATGCAGCCCAGGATACAGAGCTGGTTATACATATGGATGGCAAGGGCAGTGTGCTTTGTGAAAGCAAATTCCTAATATTTCTGACTTTTGATCTGTGTACCTCAACTTCTTGGAGGTCTACATGCATAAGGGTCAGACAGCTTAGCTGTTTTGCACCTGGTAGTAGATTCCATGTTCTCAGACCTCCTCCTGTAGACCTCCATCTGTGTGTAGGTAAATCTTCATTCACTATGAGAAAGTTAGCAAGCCTAAGGAGAATGCTCTTTAAAGGACTGAATATAAAAACTAAGGTCTTGCATCTTTTGCAGGTCTGCCAAGCTGCAAAAATTATATAATGCTCCTTCCTCTTCCCTAGAAAGCATGTATTTTCCTCAAATGAAATAAAAGCCCCTATACCAAAGGGAATTCTGGGCAAAGGTTGAGGACACTATGTACAGAATTGATACTTTGCTATTTTTTTCCATTTAGGTTTTCTCTCTCATACACTTATGCATCCCAATCAAGGTTTCTGTTTTTAAAAAAATAAGCCTTTGAATTTAAACTCCTAACACTAAATTATGCAAAGCTAGAAAAATTGTGCTCTCCTTTCACAGCAGCATTGTCTCTCTTTTCCAACTTTTTCCTACTTATTGTTTGAATGCTTTGTGACAAAGGGAGGAAAAAAAAGCCAAATGGACAACAGTTAACTTCTTCCACACCAGAGCATCCTGCATTAAATAAAGAATTTAGAGAGATGTCAAACTTTCATCAAAAGGCAGAGAGAGTTCACAACACCTACAATAATGTCAAGAAGCCAGCTTCGATCAATTTATCATTTTTATGACACCTAGCAACAAGACTACACAAATACTTTAGACTTACAGTAGACAATCTGAGATCCACACATTACTATTCACAATAATGCAATGACAACTTTTTAGCCTAAGATTCTGTTTTCAAAGTACAACTTCATCCAGCATCTTTAGTGTTTGGTAAAGCAAAAAACAGTACTTAAATCTATCTTGAAATGAAGTGGCACTAACAAATCCAGTCCTTTTTTGCCCCCCAGCCCCTTTTTTCACCTTTTTCTTCTGTTACATGATGTATGTACTGTTTAACATCTGCACACTTCAGCAGCAATGGGCAGTTAGGGTAGTCTGAGTCTAGCAAAACTTGATCGAGTGGCTGGAACTTTCCTTGCTGCTGAAAATACATCAAAGGTATTATAAAAGCATTATTATAATGTTAAGACACATATACACAGTACACACATACAGAAATATATATGCAAGCAATGGCCATAGCTTTAAAATAAAGGATTTAAAGATTGTATTTTGAATGGTAACACATGACACATTCAGAAACTGATTACAAAGCAAACTATAAATATTTATTTCAAACCAGTAAATACCTGCAAAATGCTGAAATCTTCAATTACTGCATTTAAAAGACCAAATTTAATACAACATGGGGAGAAACTAATGTGAAGTACAGCGGGATTTTTTGGAAGATGACATAAGACACAGTAGTCAGTATGTGCCAATACTGTTTTAGACCAAAACCTGTTGGATTAAACCCAGTGTCATAACTTCCATTCAAATTTTGCTTTTCCTTCCATAAAGATAAATCTCAAAGGACCAGGGCAGCTTCTGGAACACAGTATTAACCTTTCACCTCTGCAAAGTCAATTCCAGTTTGGCTGGAGTATGTATATAAAGTGATTTTGGCACAACTTTAATAGCCTCAACACATGACAGAACCATCAAACAAATTTTGCCGTTGCCAAACAATGCATAATCATTCAGAATGGTTTGGCACAACTGGCAGCCTTCCCTTTGGAAAGATCCTTTAGCGCATCAGTACAAAGACTCAGTGAGCTCTCCATCCTTAGACAGTGCATAGTCTCAGCAGCCAAAACTGAAGTCATTATACCGGTCAGCATGAAAAAAAGCACTTGGGTATACTGCTTTCATTATTAATTAATCCTCTTGATAGACTGTCTGAGGCTTAATAGAAGTAGCCATCCTTTGTTAAATCACAATAAAAACAAGCAAAAAACCCAAACAAAAAAACCCAAACAAACAGAAATGATTTGAATTTTTTTTTCCTCCTGAAAAAGAAAAGGCACGATAACAATGACAAAAAAGAAGGTTATGAGAGGCAGAAATAAAGCTGCAATAAACTGTTTCCTATGGATAACTTACCTGCACAAACCCACTTATGTCCTGAAGCAAGACAGTCACATTTACATTGTATTGGGGCACAGAGCCTAAGCCAAGAAAGTCTGCCAGATAGGAGATAGCTCTGCTCAGAAGACAGATTAAGCAACCCTGCTCCACACTATCAAAATCAAAGGACAGTGCAAAGGATGATCCTAAGATACCCAGTGGGTACCTCCATAGTCATTAGTTCAAGCCGGAAGTGATTGTGCTGCATTCAAGCTGGCCTTGCATGAGGTACCTGCAACACAATCCTCAAGATTTCTCTTTCCTGAAGAATATGCTAATTTAGGCAGGGCACTGCAAGAATGCATTTGCCCTGATATAGGACCCAGAACAGCTCTGTGCATGTATCTGGCATCATGCCTGGCCTAGAAAACAAGAAAACCTAGAAAGCAACGTACCAAGAAAGTAAAGGGCAGTACGGGACTCTTCCCATGCACAGAAATAGCAGCAGTAGTTGTCCTGTATTCAAGCTACCTCCAGTCTCTACCACATAGACAGAGGAGGTTTAGTGTTTCCCCAGTTTAAGTTCGGTACAAAGCTTTCAAAGGGATGCTGAATTCAAACTGAGCACAGTGCCTAGAGAACAAGCTAAACTATTTTTTGTGAAATGACTTCTGATGGGCCACCTTGAAGCAGGAACAGACCACGGAAATACAGAATACGTTTGCACATCCTATAACATAAATAATTTAAAATAATTTTAGAACAATAGGTTACTATAACAAATGTCCAGTAGGACTTTATTTCTTCACCATATAAAAATTGTTCTTCTGCATTCTCCAGTTGCAGTCTACAGCAGAAAACGGCAAGCAACCTTATAGCAAATGCTCTTAGAGCAAAAACTCTTACGATGTATACAATGAAATTATTGCCTCCATGAAACAAAAACCAAGGATCAACATTTACATTTTATTTTATGCCCTTTTTTCCACAGCCAGATTATAAACTATAAATCAATAACTTTGCCTATGCCTTTTTGATACACTTCGTAAATTTAAGTGAGGTTTTGCCACACCCATGATAAATCAATTAAGCCATTTATTAATTATCCAACTTTTGGCTACTTAATCATCCTGCTGCTGTTCCATGATACAGCATCTCTACAAATACGGCTTCTAAAAAGGCAATGTTTCCTTTCAAGTTCAAACTGCCACAGAAACATTTCTTCTTCCCCCCGCCCCATAGTATCCAAATTCTTCTTTCCTTTTGCTTTCCTTCCCAAAATGAATCCTCAGAAAGGGCAAGAGTTTGTTTTACTCCGATGACATCTCATAATTTAAAATTCAATAGTTCTGGGACAGGCTCTTACAAAAGGACAAAAGAGATTCTCTGCTTCTCTTAAAAAGGAGGTGATTAGAGTTTGTTGAGATTGTAAACTGACTCCTGGAATATACTTTACTGATAAAAAAACTTGATGCAAACAAAAGTACTCCTAGGGTGGACATCTCTGCTTTAAATGCAAATTACATTTCCATTATTATGGAAGCCCCTCTTTGTAAAATGAACAAAACTTCTGCAGAAAATGAAG
Source organism: Limosa lapponica baueri (assembly GCA_002844005.1). Taxonomy (NCBI): domain Eukaryota; kingdom Metazoa; phylum Chordata; class Aves; order Charadriiformes; family Scolopacidae; genus Limosa; species Limosa lapponica. The sequence continues at coordinate 102,691 of KZ505982.1, forward strand.
TCAGAATGCTTCCTCCTGAGAATTCCAGTGAAAAAATAAAGCAGGCTTACCTCCTTGTCTGCCTTTATGAGGTAGTAAAGGATCAGAAATAAAGGGTCCATTGGTGTAACAAACAGCAGGCGCCCATCTAAGTGACAGATATGTAAAAGTAAGCTTAGCACCAAGAGTCACAATATATTGAGCTTTTTTTTTTCTGGATGTTTTTCAGGAGTGTGGGCAGAAAAGGAAAGTATTTTTTTTCAGTAAGTATCCCAATATTTTAATAAAATGCGTGGAAAAACAGTATTTGTGATTTTATATTAAAAATACAGAAACAGCTCAATTCTCAACCCTGCCAAACCAAAGCACAAGCTCCACTGCAGGTCTGCTGGCTTTAAGCACTCTTAGTTTTGCCTTCTCTGGATTACGTTAAAACCAGTAAAATTGAAGCTGCCCTCTATTGGCAGATTTGCGTATAACAGAAACTTATTTTGGGATACCAGATATATTCAGTATACTCCAGCTCAAACACTGGGCAAGGTAACACCATGCTGGCAGGGTAAGAAAGAATTTCAAGAGCTAGTTAAGTTAGAGCTGCCTCTCATCTGTAGGGGAAGAATATGCATGCAGCCTCCTAATGGAACAAAATAAACTTAAATAGATCAGAAAATGTGGCTCAGTATGTTGTATTCAAAGTTACACACAAAGGAAGAACTTGGTCTCCCATTGAAACAGACACCTCTGCCCATCTGGAGCTCATTGCAGGACAATGGCTTAGTCAGGCTTTTTGTGTAATTGTAGATAATTGGAAACAATGTAACATCAAGGAAATTCACTAATGAGACCCAATAATTGATGACAATTTGACATTAATTAGCAAACCAAAAGCAAATAAATGCATTTTTTTTTGTTTTTACTCACATGATTAAGATAATTAAAGAAAAGGAAATCCTACTGCGATGGCCCTAAAGCTAACAAAAGACAGGGTGGGAAGAACATGGTTTGGACAAAGCTGATAGCCAACCTACCATCTGTACTATAACATGATGCATTTGTGTGAGGCAAAGCAAGCACCAGGACTACTCACAAATATGAAAGCTTTGATAATAAAACTGGAGGGGAAAAAAACACTAGCCACGTTCTCAAAGCTTCCATTTTAATGCTTTCCACTGTACCTCCAGGAAGAGTTATTTTTATTTGTTCTAAAGAATTCAGACTCCCTGTAGGTGTATAAAGACCTCTGCCCTTCTCTGAAGGTAACAAGACAATTTGCTTTAACTGCAAACACACAGCTTTTTTCTGTTGTTCTTCCCCTGACCATTTCAGAGATGCAGCAGCCCTAACATTCAGGAACGATTTTTCCCCCTGTATCTTTTAAAGAAAACTGAGGCGATGATTCCTTAAGGCAACCATTTCCCAAGGGTGAAAATAGAGGTTAGAAAGGGAGGGGAGAACACAATGTGGACATAATTGGGAGCAGGGCGCAGAGCCAGTCTTTTGGCTCACCCCCAGATGGAGCAAGGAAAAGCTCAGAGACATACCGCTTGCATTGCTATATGCACCTGCAGAGGATGTTTAAAAGTTAACACACACTTTGGGATATTACCACTAAAGAAGGCATATGTCTGAGGCAGTTGCTTTATTACTATAAATGGTCTTTTTTCCAGTTAAAAAAGGACGAAATAAATATACCTTCATCTCCTGAATTAATAATTATTGCTTGGTCTATGGGCATGCTGGCAAAGAAACACTACTCCAGTGACATTCTTACTGATAAAGGACTGTTAAAGCCATCACAAGCAGTTACGTAAGTTTCCTCCTCAATTTGAGAAAGGCGAGGTAGGATCAGAGAAGGACTGGGATGGTACAGACCAGCTCACTTCAGACAAAACACTGAAATGGCACCTTCTGACAGCAGGCCTATCCTGAGATCCCAGCACTTGCACAGGGATCAGAGGTAACTAAAAGAAAGCAAGACCATACATTCCAATGCTTAGAGCCCTAACACACTGCTCTGCTTAGCTAGCTAAGGCCTTCCAGCCCTTTCTCCTTCCGTAGGATAACACATATTTTACTTAAACTGAGGACTTGCTGGTCTGATTGACAAGGCAAGCTAAGTATTTTATGGCACTTCAGTTTAAATACAATTGAATGTCTTCCCCCTCCCCCGCCCCCTCCCCCCCCTTCCTCAAAGACAAATGAACATCTGTCTAATTGAGGCTGCCAAAGGCAGCCTTTTAAAGAGAGACCACAAAGCCCCCAGCCCTGGTTAAATCCAGATGGCAAACGAGTGTGTCAGAAGGTGGGGATGTGATGCAGCATGCCTCAAACAACTAGGAAAAACACCTGTAAATTCACTAGAAGAGAGAGGGAAGGTCTGTGTAAGAACACTAGTTACAGTTAGGGTAAGGATACATTGTATTACTCACCTTGTTGAACAGTCTGACCTATAAACCAGGAACGACATTCCTCATGAAAAGCTTTTACTTCAAACAGCTGCTGTGCACCACTATTGAATAAGTAAAGGGTTGCTTCCCCTGTTGAAAAGAAATCTGGTTTGTGTTTGTCAGCTTTCACAAAAATCAAAAGAATACCCAATACGTCTGAAGAATGTGCCTTATATACATACAGACACACAAACATACACACATTCTACATAAACTCACTACAAAGAAAGTTCAGACAAAGAAAACTATTATATACAGATGTTCACTTACCAGCTCTATAAACCAAACTGAATTTGAATCAATAAATAAGATGTGTGAATAGTTCATCTTACAACACAAAGCCTTTGATCCAAACCCAAATCAAAATCACTCAAGGTTGTCTGTACTGAAGGGGGAAGGTGGAAAACAAGAAAATTCCCTCTCCTTCCATCATGTTTCTCTCCAAAATATCAGACCCTGGGTTAGGGGAACAAAAGTCTCAAACTTCAAGTGACAATTTGAAATAATTTTGGTTTTCTGCATCAAAATGGATTCCTGATGACTCAGTATGGGTAGACAAATAAGGTGAACAAGGAAGCTAAAAGAAGTTGCAT
>KZ505982.1:107866-121387 GCA_002844005.1 Limosa lapponica baueri
AACTAATGCACTTAAAAACAGAACTTAAACTACACCTCTTTTTTGTGCTGCCAATATTCCTGATGAATAAACAGTTCAACCAATCAAAATTATAAAAGAAATCCTAAATGTTTGCACAGCATTAACTATTTGGCACCACCAGCAGTATCTTTGGCACATAAGACTCATATTATCATCATTATTTCAGCTTGCAAAATATGAATCTTTTGGTGGTGAAGGGAATCAACCAGAACATTAGGAGGCTCATGTCACAATTCCAAAACTTGCCTGTGCTTGGATTGCGCAGTTTTGTAAACAAAGGTTCGCTGTCAGGTGTCTTAGGGGCGTCAGTAGCAGCCTCTGTAGGAGGAGAGGAAAAAGTTACGAACTTGTAAATTGAGAAGTATTTCACTTTCTGCCATGCTTCTCCGAGACATTCAGAATTAATTGGATTGACAGTTTCTGAAAACTCATGTATTTTCTGCATAAAAGTTATATGCCTCAGCCCAAATTCATCCTACCTGATCAAGGCATCTAAATTATGATTCCAGACTTCCTGGCACTCTCTATCTGCCACATGAAAGATATGCACCTGGGGATGATTTAGATTTTGAAAACCACTTCCCCCTAGAGAGCCTCAGGCAAGAGAGCTCCGAAGTTTGACATCTCAGTTAAGTGAAATGAACTGAAATGTTGCCCTGATTAGTCACAAAGACAACAAGAATGCTTTGGTAAGTTAGGCCAAGTACAGCGTGGACATTAGCAAAAGGGAAGAAACAGTGGTCCTCTAAAGCTTTCAGGAAGTCCGATTATGCAGGAATATGCGGCAGGAATTCTCTGAGTGGTTGTTACTGCTGTGAAAAATATCCCTACTTGTTTATCTGTTATGTATAATCTTGAAAAATAAAGAGCGCGTTTAATTCCCCTCACAGGAAAAAGAAGCTGAGAGAATACAGCACCTCTGGCTTAAGCCTCTGACAGTTGTTCTCTTTTCTGTGTTTTCAGCAAAAAAAGACAAAAAGCAGAGCCACAAAAGTATGATTCCTCTGTGAAATTAAAAAAAAAAATTAGAAAAGAAACAGCTCCCACAAGGATGCTGATTCAAGTCTGAAAAAACATCTATAAGGATCCCCAGTTAGTTATATTCCATCCAAGTTTTCTTTGTAGGGAAAGTCTAACTTATATTTATGAAAACAACTTCCCACATCTGAGTGAAGAGCAACATGACAGCATCATCTTTCTTAGCTTGCACACTGCCAGTTCTGTCCCAATTCCTTTCACATAGGCATTCATCAGAGCAAGGAAAATTACTAAAGCATTTCACATACATAACCAGTATCCAGACCCCAGAGAAATGACTGACAGGGATCAGGCTGATGTTTGCGCTACGCTGCTGCTAAGGAAAACAGAGAGAAGCAGCAGAGGCGGGCTGCACTGCTACTCACAAGGGAGACTGCTGGAAGGAAGAGAAGTGCCACATTGTCCTTGCCCTTTCAGTAGCATCCAGGAGGTTTGTGGAGAAGGAGACAGCACAGTTGCTTTCTGTGGAAAGCAGGGAAGTAGGAACCTCAAGTACAACCAAATATAGCTGTCCTCCACTCTGGCTGAAAGCCTATCCCCAACACATTTGAAGAGGACAGGTGGACTTCTCACAGGCTGGTCACTGGCACCTCAGTGGCAAAAAAGAGCCCCAAGTAACCCTCATCATTTGCATCCACTCCTGGTTATTCAGTTGTGTCACAAACAGAAATTGCCCAGTTAAAAACATAAGCAGGGTTTAAAAAGAAGTGCATTTTGTGATAAAGTGTTGGAGGATAATAGTTCTCAGGGTGGTTTGGAGAATTTAGTCATTTTCTTCCCCTGAATTTTTAGCTGAGTCTTCAGGTGCCTTGAAAAAGTGCTTTGAAAAAGTCTCAATATAAGTTGAGGACTTTTAATGGAAAAAGTCCATATTTGCTCGCCACACTTGCTTCATATGCTGATACATAAACACACACGGTTGTCAAGCTACATTTGCCCTGGCAAAGGAGAGCTTCAAATTTCTAGAGCTGTGTATATTTCAGTTCTTGACCACAGTTTAACATTAGTGTATTTTTTGTTACTTTTTAAAACACTGCAGTGATTAATGACAGTGAAAGAAACACACTGCATGTGTTTACTTTGATGTGTTTCACATGAACATTTTAAAATATACACACTAAATATGAGTTTCAAAATTTAAAACAAAAAGCAAAACAAAAAAAAAATCCCAAAGGAACTTTTAGCGCTCACTTGCTCTGCTCTCTTCATGCATAGATTTACGAACACTGGGAAAGAGTCCAGCTGAGCGTTAAGTTGTATCTTGTGTAAGGTGAACAATTAAGTAGACAATCCTTCCTAATGTAGGTGTTTTTAATGAAGTTCACATCTTTATTTAGTTCATATGCACTTTTCCTAACCTTCTAGTAACACACTGAATTTATCCATCCCTGCTAAGCCTGGGAGACACCTGCACGTACGGAGTGCCCAGTGTGACAAACCCAAGGGATACAGTGTCCCATCTCTTCCTCCTCGATCTTCTGCCTTCCCAACCCAGAAAATCGCCCTCCATCACTAACGCCTGCCCCATGCTATCCCAGGTTCAGCATCCCCTGCTCTGCCCCTTTGTATAAGCTGCCTTGGCTCAGCCAGTAGCTCTTCCCCAAGTGAAGAGCAGCACAGCTCTGCCCATCTAGTTCTCTGGTCCTCCTCAAGTGCCATGGGGTTCATCACTGCAGAGAGGACAGATGTGATCACACCCTAATGAACCGCCTGCAGTTGCAGCCTTCAGTCCCAGTATCTCATGCTGCTGGGATCCCAGTACACATCACTCCACACAGTTGCCACAGAAGATGGTGTACCAGAAGGGACACACACACATGCGTGCACACACAAGAAGAAGGGAAGGAGAGGGCAAAGGCAAAAGTGGTTTCTTCTGTGTTTCTTCTACCTTCAGTTTCCTTAAAATGTTGGCAATGCCCTACTCCAAGGGCATCTGAAGTATATTTTTGCTACAGATTGGCTCTACTAGATGTCAAGTTGGCAGATTAAAAAAAGGCAACTGGGAGAATGCTTCCTTGGAAAACTGGATGCAATATTAACGTGGCCTTAAGGGTGAAGAAGGCCCTATTTATCTGAATTTAAACACTTCATGGCTAGAAAAATGCTAAGCAAGGGATTTTAGAAGTTAGGTGTCCAAATCTAACTTGTATGTGTTCTGACCTGTAGCCAGGAAAGGTGACTGGATTTATTTCATGTCATTACATTTATCAGTCCTTGTATATGGGAAAGGATCTCTTATAGCTAAATAAATAAAGACTTCTTAAAAAGCAGTACTGTAGCAATTTTCTAGAAAAACTAGGAGTTAAAATAGATCTTTTTGTTTTTTGTTTTAAGATTCACATCCAGGTAAGAAATACTCTTACAGAAAATAAACAGACAAAAAGGACTACAGGCAGAGCTTTTTTGTTAAATCTTGAAGGAAAACATCAGATGATTGCCACTACACATACTACAACAGTTTCCATAGCTCAGCCCTGAGAAACTTGTTCATCTGTAAGAATAACAAATGAGGGAGGTAAGACCTTTTTGACTGAATATTGTACTCTCTACCAACTGTCTCACAGCTGTAAGCTGCAGGTAACACACAGTCAGTAGAGGTCAGCTCACTAGCGGATGTGTCAGTACATCATGCTATTCTCCTAGGACAACATTCACTACAAGGATACAAAAAACCAATACAAGGGTACAGAGGGGCGAAATTAACCCTTTCCCAAGGAAGCATCTCAATTAGCAAGCATCTCAATTAGCAAGCCACTCTTTAAATTGCCAGGGCAGGCAGATGACAGGCACTCCCAGGAGGCAGCTGAACCCACCTAAAGCCTAAACCCACCTCTATCATCCCCGGCAAATATATGCCTCTGTCTCCATCGAGCTCACAGACCCCTCCAGGAACGCAGAGTGAATCCGAATGCAGTACCGCTACAGCTATACCAGAGGAGGGAGTTCTGAGGCAAACACAATGCAGGACAATTAAATGCCAACACTGAGCTGATGTCTGCTTTGCTTAAGCTGTAGTCTAATGTTCACTCACTATTAATCAAATCACACAAAGTCCATCCAAAAACATGGGTGATATATCCATCAGCTGTACTGGAGTCTACAGACGGAACCTCAGAATCCTGACGCTGACCGAAAGAGACTACAAAAGCTTAAATGAAGCTTTCCATTACAGAAAAAGAGAAAAGCCTATCATATTTCATGGAGGTCAGACATACAACCAGGCAAATTCTATAAAATATATAAACAGAACAAAGTGAAAATGAACCAGCTGTCAAAGGACTTCTGGCAATAATTTCTTCCACAATGGATAGAAATGAGGCACTAATGAATCTGGCCATTAAAAAAAGAAAAGTGTACACTGGTACAGCAACATGAATAAATTGGAAAAGAACATAAAACTCCCACTAAGATCTATGAAACTGTTTTGGATGATGCAAGGTCTATCCACCTTTTTTTTTTTTTAAAAATATTGCTTACAGAATACTATATATAACAGACTAATATCAAGTTATATGGAATTCCCATGCAAAAAGCTGCCAGCCAAGCAAGCAAAAAGGCTGTAAATATCTGTCAATTGCGTAAGAGGAAAAAACCCTCTGAGAGCACAAATTTCCCTACCACCATCACCCTGCAAAAAACAGGATTATTTAAAAGTCTGGAAATATAAAGTTAAGATTTCATTTAAAAACAGATATTAAACCATACGTCACCTACACAAGTCTTTTCCATTCCGTTCTTAACTTCTAACCATGCACGAAAGGTGTGTCAGATGGAGACATTATGATGGAGCCCATTAAATGGACATTTTATGGAAGACTTTAAACTATGTAGCCTAAGGGTACAGATACGTCAGATCTAATCATCATTTTATTTATGTTCTTTTTAGAATCAGTCAACCCTGAAGTAAATGGTTTTAATTCAGTGCCTGTGTTCTCTGTCCTGCAGCATACTCTGAAAAAAGCCCAGTGAAAGTTAATTAATAATTTCAGTACTTTGTATCACCCAAACTTCTGACAATTTTTGTAAGCTACAAGGTAATTAACTATTAGCATAGTGAATTACTTCAGGTAGGCACAGACTGAGGATACAGTTTCATGGATGGCTTCAAGTGACCAAAGACAAGAGGCCATTGAAAAGCATAGTCCTGAGGTCCCCACCTCTGCTCCCTCCTTGTTGCACATCTCTGCTGCTTTCTTTCCATCAAAACTAGGAAACTGGTGGCCACACAATAAGACGGCTCAGTTCACTGATCCAGCTGAGAAATAACTAGTCACAAAAAAGTAGTATTAATTTTCACCCAGATCAGTAAGCTATTCTCACTCGCCATGTGGTTACACAATCACTGGAACAAAAGCACAGAACCCATGGCAAGAGCAGTTGACACAGAATATAACCTACTCTCTGTGTGACACCGGGATCTTTGACCAGTGTGAGCTAATTAGAAAACTAGATCTTATGTGACTTTACAGAGGTGGAAAACCAAGAGATGTGCCACAAGACTACAGCATTTCTTCCCTGGCTCACAATACTCTTGGGGTGTAATAAATGGCACACAGATCTATTTACCTCTCCAAACAGCCTCTTTTGCAGGTGCTAACACACAAGGTAACGGCTTTGCACTTGCACATACTTGATTTTTGGAAATACCTTCTTAGTTGTTACTCAGTTATGTTAAGTTGATGTTATTTCACCACCTTATCCTCTCCTTGACTACAGATAGTACTAACTTCAGTGAGGGGACTTTTGCCATGCCTGTTATAAGGTATAATGTTATAATGTTATAATAAGGTATAATGTTATCATGTTATATATCTGTTATAAGATATAATGGTTATCGGTTTGGTAACCACAGCATTTATTATTTGGTCCCCCTAGGACATAACATTTAATGTGACATAATTTACACTCCTTAAAGTCTTTCTGACTCCCACTTCACCTGAAAATCCTACAATAAAACACAATGATATCTAAAAAGGGCACTGCTTTCCATCTTGAGCAAAACTTCACGTGGAAGTGCTACTAGACGGTTTGAGCGGTCTTTTGCTCTAATACACAGCTATGCGATACAGCTAAATATTAAGACTTCTGCCTGAGAGCATCTTTTGGCTTCCCCTTATGCTGGCACAGTTCACTTTGGCCAAGAAAAACATGTTCATGGACACACTGGCAGCAATGGACAGTACTAATTCATCCGTTACTGAAATCTAGATGCTAGGCAGACCATGCAGGGGCTTGAGCTGAATGAAGGAGAGGTCAATCTTGAGAAGTTCAACAACAGGTTATCGCTTGAAAGGATAAAAACTTCAGACTTCCCTTCTCAATATTTATAGGGTCAACACGGGTGCAGCTGCATTACTGGCTGAATCAGCCCTATTCCCATGTGCAGAGAGGCCTAAGTTGGCATAAGTTGGTCTCTTCCAAGCCAGATGGCAGAAAGCAGAAGTAGGAGATGGTGTTACACATTAAAACATCTCTTTTCAGTTATTTTACTTGCTATGCTTCCTTCTGGCTCCTTAGCTTGCCAGTTATATCTGCTTTATACACAGCTGAGCTCAGTACGTCTTTTAAGAGATGACATGTAAGAAATGGTGCAAATTACCTGCAGGCAAAAGGCTTTGTTCAGGAGATGCAAATGCCAATTTAGGCGGGGGTTAAGTAAAATTTGCCCACAGAGTGCTAACTTCTAAAATAAGCATATTCACTTTCACCTTATTAAAAAGGTATATAAATATGTGCACATATTTTATATAATCTTTCTAATGTCAGCTGTTAAAAAACATACATACTTGTTTATTGTAAACATTATTCTGGAAGTATTAATGTTCAAGTAACCTGCTCAATTTTGACATTCATTACAACTTCTGAGTCAAACTCCTGAACAGCCCAGCACTGTGGTCTATTTTGTAGCAGACAAATTGAACTGAATGGAAAAAAAAATAAAAATACTAAACCTGCCTAACTCAAATTTGAAAGCAAACTACTTTTAAGCATTAAGTATTCCACAGCTTCTTTTGCTATGACATCTTCTCTCAATACGACCCAAAATTTTCAAGTCAAATGCTTCCTCTGTTGTTGCACAGAGACAAAGGTTTCTTAGTCTCATTTGAAAGAACGAAGGACTAATTTAATGTCTGCTGATGCCCTATGGTTTGGCATCACAGTCCATTTATTTCTGCCTCCATCTGACTTTTGGCATATGTAAGATTTGTTCAAACAACTTGCCAAGTCTAATGTGAAACTGCTCCTTTTATTTTAAAATAAGTAATGCCTAAAAATAATAGGATTGTTAAATTTCCCTCCCCCCTTGCAATCCTTCCAGTGCTATTCATATGGCAGTTCCCATAAAACAATAAAAAGGCTAATCAATTTACTGTTTAAGAAAACAGCAGACTGAAAAAACGTAGTCAGCTAAACTTGTCTAGTTCGGAAAAACGAAGGTTGAAAATAACATTCAGCTTGCAGCTAACCCCTACTTCTATTCCTAATACAGACAAGCACAAAACAAATTAATTACAGCAGTCTTAACTTTAGGTGTAGAGTGCAACACCAGACTTAGAAAACTGCCTTCAATTCCTGACCTCTTTGCTAAAACCAGTGAGGGATATAAATAGTTCCAGTTCTGACATAACACCTTATCCCTGAGAAAGTGTACTGAAAAGAGACTGCCCTTCACACCCATCCTGTTAAGAAGCAAGTGTGATGTTGGTTGCTATTGGTAAGACCAGTTTGAAGCCATTACGTAAGAATGTTTATTTGTTATACAGAGCGCATGCTCTATTGCATGCACAGCGACTTTACTGCAGTATTTGAGGGTCTTCCAGAGCCCTGCCTTTAGAACCCTACAATTAGGTGGGGTCTCAGTATTGTTTCTCTGTCTAGAAAATAATTCTAGTTCTTATGATTTTCAGGGAAAACATTAGAAATGGTAGCTCCATGGGCCCAACTGACAAAGCAAGTAGAAATTTCCTATATGCACGTAAAAAAATCTTAGGTAGTAGGATTTTTAAAAAAATGGACATGAATACTCAGCAAACACAGACAAATCTCCTCTACTATTTCTAGCTGTTAGATGGCCAGGTTTTAATCCTCAGGAGCTACTTCTTTTCCCTTGTACCTGTTCAGTAGCTAGAACAATACAACAGGAAGTCTGTACAGGAAGCTCTACATTCTCAAGTGGGGCTCGGATACATGGGTAATGTAACATCCCCGATTATCCAACTACTACAAGAAATGCAGAAAAGCACAATCTGGAAACTCGGCCACCCACCAATGAAGTCCGTGTGGGTCCTTCAGGACTTATTACCACTTTGGTGTCTCTGTACCATGATTCCTCCAGAACTCCACATTCGGGAGGTCTTCTTAACCATCGACGTCAACTGCCCTGTACAAAGCCAGTTCAGATCCGGATTTCCAGCCAAGCTAATAAAAACCCCTGGAACATGGAGCATAGCACAGAAACACCCAAGTGGGTCTGCATAGAGCCAGCTTGGGTCCATCAGGACTTATTAGTTCAGACACTGTCTGAAAGCAGCTGCACTGCAAAGCTGGTCCTGGAAATAGCAGAGATGTGTTAACATGGCACAACACGTGAACTAATAAACTTAGTGCTGAGCTGAGTCTGCTCTAGGCCAAATCTGGTGCCTGTATAGCACAGCATAGTTAATCTGCAACTGGAGAAACTGGCCAAAGACTTAACTGTATTTCGAGTCCAGCAAGCACAGCTCTACCCCTACCCATGTACCCAAGTTTTCTGCTCTCAACACCTCCCTCCAGATGACCAATCCCTCCATCTAGCCTTGTCCTGTTTGCTTACCATTTTCTCTCTTGATTCTGCACAGCCATTTCTCAAGCCTCCTCTAAATGTCTGTGATAAGGCTGCACAATGTACGAGTGGCTTCCAGCCTTTCAGGAGTGATTAACGTGGTTATCACCCTCTCGTCATCCTACCTTCTCCACCAGACCAACACTTGCTAACTCCTCTCCCCCTGACTTCTGGCTTCCCCCTTTATTGGTGTTTCTATCCCTAGTATGGGAACAATTATGCTTATAAAAACAAAAGAAAAAGATTACTGTATTGGCATATCTAATCAGCCTCCATGGAAAGAATAAGTATCAGCAGAAATACCATCACAAGAGCTTTCACCAGGACAAGGGCAGGCTGCCATTTCTAAAGGTAAAATTTGCTTCCTCACCTAGGAGTTGCTTACCAGCCAGCCCTGATACGACTGTCTGAGGCTCTCCTCTTCCCTTGTGTGATTCTCCCATGCCAAACAGCCTGAATGTCTTGGTGTGGCAAAGGGCTGGTGAGAGCAAAGACTTGTCATCGGGCTGCTGCTAAGAACAATGAATGAGGAAAGAATGCCACAGCAAAGAATGAGGGTAGCAAGACTGGCTGAAATGAAGCACAGGGTGACGGACCTGCTGACTGAACATCAACTTTGCCTCCCACCCACCCACCCACCTTCACCCACCTCTATAATCCATATAAAATACATGTTGAGCTGTATGGTTTCTATCTCTGTCCTATGATGAGTAGGCATGAGATGGACACTAATGATCAAAGTTTTACAGTACTGGAAATATAATGATAGAGTTAACCAATTGCAACAGGAAGTGACAGAGTCTGGCCCTACAGAACAGTTCAAGAGGGCTGGGATAACACACATCATTGGTAAAACACCCACCCCAACTGCATCGCTTCTCTAGCCATAATCATGACTTCAACAAAGAACACGGGCGGTTCTCCCTGACAGAGGAGATTCCTTGTTTCTGAGCTGTTTCCAGAGCACTGAAATCAATATAAAAATTAAGAAATCAGGAACAAAATTGAAATTTATCTTATCAGTCATCAAACATGCTCTGAACAGCAAAGCAGCACTATGCAATATAACTTTGTATATAAATGTGTACCAAAACATGGAAATTAGTAATAATTTTATATTTAATAACATATTTAATAATTTTAATACTAAAGCAGACAAGCATACTCTGCTCACTTTCTATGGCAATTAGAAAATGAAATCTGCCTGCTTTTTAGCTGCTTTGTTCCAGATATCAACCCGATGTTGTCAGTTGCTGAAGCCCAAATAAGAAAGAATCTCACCTTTCTCTTACATGTGCTTTTACACTGTTAAGTGTTTCTACATGTCACATAAGCAGCAAAGCCACAATCAGAGACTTGTTCAAAATCAGATTCTCAGAATGACATAATAACTAAGGAATCAGTGGAACACATGCATCATTGTTCAAAACTCCAGCCATATCATTGCCTTGTTTTAGGAAGCTACTGTTGAACCTCTGACAGTCCGAATGATTGAAAAATACTGACATCTAAGAAAGCAAGTTTTGGTTCTCATTGTTTTACTTCTATACTGCTGGCAGACCTCGTTCTCTTTTAGACTAAGATATCTAGCCTCTTTGCAGAACTATTCACCATCTCCATCCATACAGGAACTCTTAAGATGTCACAATCAAAAAAAGATGAATATATCTAAGTGGAGATACTACTAGGTTGTGTAGGATGGTATACCTTATTAACCTTACAAACTGTTCCAGGAGGCAGACTATCCAGGTAAGTAGTTCAAACTAACTTAAGCACTTGGAACCAGGACCTCAGAAAGTGCTTTTATTTCAAGAAAAGTTTTGGAGCTTCTTGCATAGCGTTAAAACATACCTTGCTCCTTCCTCCCACTATGCACAGGATAACGGCCAGATACAAGAAGATAAATAGGCTATTTACACCCAGAAGGTGTTGGTAGACTTATTAACAAACTGTTAAACTCACAGCCAGAACCAGATCCTGCAATTATTTACACAGTCATTTTTACACATGTATGTAGCATAATGCCACGTGGGTATTATGAAGATATGGATTGCCATATCAGTAAAATTTAACATAGTCAAAGAAAAAAGCACTTCTAGTTATAAATCCAACTGCATCCATCTTCATTCCTAAAAGTAGTCAGGTCTTCCTGCTACAAATTCTGCTAAATGGCCAATGAAGAACTTCTGAGATCCATTCAACAAAGCAGTTAAGAAATGCAAAACTTTGAAAAGTGATAGACGTTAACTTTAAAGATCTTTTCTGAGAAAAAATGTTAAAAACAAACTAAAATCCTTAAGTCTATTTAATTACAGCAGTCCTATTCGTATGACTGGCAAATCTCATCAGACGTGGAGTTCTGAAATTATCAGCCACAGACTTTTTTTAAAATCAGTATGTGCTTTGGGGTTCTACTAAGGCCTAAGAAACTTTCTTACAGGTCTGGAGTACTATATAAATTTTGTCAGAGCTGTGCTGGCATAATTGGTAATACAAACTGTCTGGCTTCATGAAAGTTATAAGCTCTGGCTCCAATCCTGCAAACACTTACTGAAGAATTTAACTTACTGCACAGAACTGACTACTCATGCATAAGTTAAGCATATTTATAAATATTTGCACAGTATGGACATCTGTTAGCATAGCAAGTCATCTGATACAAGATTCAGTTTTAAATCCTAGTCTGTAGAGAGTCAATATTAAAAAAAGGAACTCCTCACTAATTCCTTTCTTCGGCATGAAACATGTCAGATACCAAAGGGTGGAATTCAAAAGTTAAAACCAGAGGAACAGAGGAATCAGTGAAATCGTAACAATTGTTTCTGTTACCAATGTAATTAGAGAAGCCTGGTTTCTTATGAATGCACATCTCAAGACTGAGCTCCTGCCTTGCTTTCAGCCTTTGCTGAACTAAGCTCTTGCTATACCTTTCCTTCAGCGGTGCCATTTATAGCATTTCTCACATCATCGCAAACATTTTCACAAAGCTCATAAAATTACTTCAAAGAGCTCCTCCTTTTTATCAGGTTTGGCTGAAATTAACACTGAAAAGTTTTGGGTGGGGTAAAAAATAGGCACAGTACAATGCTGACCCAAAACTAATTGCGTAAGTTGCATTTCCTTAGGAAATCAAAAAGAATCACTTATAAAACGGCTCCTTCCTCTTAGCATCTTGTAGTTTGAGCACATCCCGTTTCACTCATACTCTTTAACACAAAAGCTTTTTGTGATCTGTGAATTTAAAACCTGACACTAAGCAGAAATAAATGTAAAGAGAGAAAGGCATCTTCCCATTTATTCAGTACTGAGTGGGAGAAACTAAGCCTACAGTGTTTAAGGCCTTGGGTATATTGCATCTGCAGAGCTGCCATGTGGAGATCCACATCATTGGCCTGTAGAGAGGAAGTGCCTGAGTAGATCTCACTCTGGCTTAGGCCTTATGGTTTCCAAGGAGGTTGTTTTAAAGCTGAGGCTTAGGACACAAAGTGGTTTCCTTCCAAAAATGCCAGGAAAGCACTAAGGGGATGAAGGCAAGGTGGGCTGCCAGCAGCAGGAAGATGATGGCAAGGCTCCATCACGGACCTCGGTGACAAGACCTCTCTTCTACAGCTCCTCTGTCTGCAAACCCGGGGTGAGCTGACCTTTGGAAAACCCTAATGACACACAAAAATAAAACGCATAGTTGCAGCGAGGGAAAGAGGGTCCCTAGAGAGGTGAAGGGAGGGTACTCTGTAGGCCCTTGTGTAGTGGCTTTGTCTCAAACCGCCCTTAACCACACCAGGACTAGGGCTGGCTGCACACAGCAGCCCGGAGACCTGCCCCACGCCCTCGGAGAAGGGCACCCGCCTCCTGCCCGAGCGGCGGCCCAGCCCCGCCGCGATGCGGGCAAGCGCCTCCAGGGCCACTCAGCGGGGCGCGGTGGAGACCGAGAGACCGGCGCTGCGGCGGGGCCTGTGCCACCTCGGAGCCCCGCTGGGTTACCTGGCGCAATGAGCACCCACTGGCCCGGGTGCGCGTCCGCGGGACGCTGCTTGGCGCCGTGCATGCTCCGTACGCCCCGCCGGCCGCCACCCGCGCTCCCGTCGCCGTTCCCGACGCCGCCGCCGCAACATGGCGGCCGGGGCGGGGCCGCGCGCGGCGGGAGGGGAGAGGCGGGAAAAAGCGCCGCGCGCTACCGCCCGCCCGGCGGCCGCGGGCTCCCGCAGCCCCGCGCGCGGCGGCAGGACGGCGCCACCCCGCGGGCGAGAGCGGGGGGGGCGAGCGGCAGCAGAGCACGGAGATGCCTGGGGCTGCGCTGCCTCCTCCCCTCTGCCCCCCCCCCTTCCCCCGTGGAGGGAATGGTACAAGCCACTGCACGGCAAAGCCGCTCCTCTCCGCCCGCCCCGCCCGTGGCCGGCGGGGTCTGGGGCGGGAATGGGCTGGGCGGGCGAGAGGCCCCGCCCCGCTCCCCCGCGTCCCAGGAGGGGGCGGACAGTGGCGGCCGGTCCCGGGTGGCGTTCAGCAGGGCTCGGTGTTGAGGCCGGTTCTCTTCAATATCTTTATCAACGGCCTGGATGAGGGGATCGAGTCTCCCCTCAGTAAGTTCGCGGACAACGCCAAGTTAGGTGGGAGTGTTGGTCTGCCTGAGGGTAGGAAGGCTC
>KZ505982.1:121891-169047 GCA_002844005.1 Limosa lapponica baueri
AGACCTTATTGCTCCCTACAACTCCCTGAAAGGAGGTTGTAGGGAGGCGGGGGTTGGTCTCTTCTCCCAAGTAACAAGTGATAGGACAAGAGAAAATGGCCTCAAGTTGTGCCAGGGGAGGTTTAGGGTGGATAACAGGAAACAATTCCCAGAAAGGGAACAAGCTGCCCAGGGAAATGGTTGAATCGCCATCCCTGGAGGTATTTAAAAGATGGGTAGACGCGGTGCTTAGGGACATGGTTTAGTGGTGGTTTTGGCAGTGTTAGGTTAATGGTTGAACTTGATGATCTTAAACATCCCTTGCAATCAAGATGACTCTATGATTCTAGACAATTCTATGATTCTACACACCTTTCCCCTCACAGCCTGAGGGCTGGCAGGCAGAGGCTTCCATTTAACCCTGTCCCATTGCAGGCCGGGAGGGGACTGTTTTGCAGGGGTCTGTGGCAGACACTCGGGTGGCCATGGCTGAGTGGTGCACACCACTGCCCCATTGCCACCGTCCCCTGGAAGGAAGCAGCACCTCTGCTGAAAGCTGTGTCTTGAGGAGGGCACAGCTTTGATTAGGCATGATGAGTTTGGACCTAAAGGCAGAAATGCAGGGCCGTGGAGGTGATTAACGAATTTGAGCACCTGAAAGGCCAAAAGCTGGGGCTGTTCAGCCTAGAGAAGGGAAGGCTTGGGGGGGATCTTAACCCACGTACGTAAATACTTCATGGGGATAGTAAAGAGGATGGAGCTGGGCTTTTCTCAGTGGTGCCGACTGACAGGGCTTGAGGCAAAGGGCACAAACTGAAACAGAGGACATTTCATTTAAACTTAAGAAAAAATTCCTTTAGCATGCAGATGGACAAACATGGGAGCAGGTTGTCCTAAACAACCACAGAATCTCCATCTGTGGAGATGTTAAAAACTGGACTGGACATTGACCTGAGCGCCCAAGTGGCTGGCCCGGCCCTCAGCACAGAGCTGGACTAGACCCTTTCCAGAGGTGCCTGCCAGCCTCTGCCATTCTGTGGAACTTTGGTCCTCCACGCTGGGCATGGGCAGAGCCAGAGTCTTCTCTTAACAGCCATCTTCCCCATTGTATAATATGGTCCTGTTAAATAGGTTTTATACCTACAGATCACACCAAGGAGCCACAGTCACAAAATAAGATCCACAGTTCTGCATATTTTCATACACATGTACATAAGTACATAAACTTAGCTTTACCAACACAAGAATGGGTGGATGGCCAGTATCCCAGAGATTTAGGAGACAAATATAATGTTATCAAAAGTATTAAAGTATACATATCAATTGTAAATCTCAGAGATATGAAACAAATATTAAAAACATACTAAAATCTATGCCCCAAAACAGAGCCGAACTAACCAAGGCCAACATATGCAAAGCAGCTGAGTTGATGTAAGGCTGAAAAAAATAATTTCCTGAAGTTTGAGCATATACATTCATTACTCTGAGATTACAGTAATCTAAATTTGTTTTATTTTAATTTTCCTGATTTTTTTCTCTGCTTGAAGTAGGGCAAGATCTAAGTGCCAAAGACCACACCACACCATGTGTTTTGAAGAAGTCCCCGCTGAAATCACTTGCTTTCAAAGTGATTGCAATTTGCCGTAGCATATGCCTGGATTGCGACATTCACTGATGGGTCTTGTAAAACCCTCCTCAGTACTTGTGTTAGCAAAGAGAGAAAGAGACTCCCGACTGTTCCACTGTAATCCATACAAGAGCACTGCGAGAGCAGAACAGAGCTGGTTGCTGTGTTTGAAACCTTCCTAGAAGGAAAGCCTTCCATATGGAGAAAAGGTTCTCCATAAATAACAACATCAATTTGGCCTCCAGTCCTAAAAATGACAATGATTCGCAGGCTGTTGTGCATCGCTGAGCTTAACAAAGCTCTGGAAAAGCCAGGAATCCAACCCTGCAAGCCTCCAGATGCAGTGTGTGTTAGGGTCAAGTCCAGAGGCATAACCTGCAGTTGTTCCAGGCATCCTATTTCCTTCCTGACTATGGTGTGTGATGGAAATGTTATAGCAAACGTTGCTGTACGTTTCCAAAACTGACTTATTAAGCTCACATTTTTCAAAGCACCGATCCATCCTTATTTAGGCACCTGGTAAGCAAGCTAGTTTTCAGAGGTGCTGAGTGCTCCTAACATCAATTGAAAGGAATGGGCGCTCCAGCTGTTCATTTCTTTTGATTTATGAACATCTCACACAGTCTCTGGATGCCTATTTGCTCTGGGATCTATAATGTCCTTTCCCAGGAACTTTCAGATGGAAATGTTTTTCTCAGATACTTCAAAATGCCCCAAACAGAAATTCTCAAATGGGCCTAAATAAGGCTCTAGAGTGACATCAGTTCTGGAATAAAAATAATGCAGTAATTTACACATGTTAAATATTTAAAACTTTCTGTTGCTACTCATGCACATTTGTGATATACTATCTGTCTTTATAAACAGAGGATATACTATACCATTATAAACAAAAGATACACTAATTAGGGATTTCTGTCAGGAGCTGATGATACTAAAATCTTATTTGCTTAAGAATTAAATACTTTCCTTCCAGGCTTGCCAACACTTTTAAGCCTTAGTGATATCTCCCAGAAAGAAAACGCTGAAGTTTAAAACACTGGACTGATCTGAACTGCTGTGGTGATATCATTGTAAATACTCGAATCTTAATTTTACACACATGGGTATTCTCATTTGGGTCCATATGACTCATCATGTCCAGGAAGCTAAATGCGTGCAATATGGGACTGCATCCTATCTGAGCACAATCGTTTTACACGTTTCAGAGCCATTTGACGTGCCTTCAGACTTCACCTGCACGCTCTCCATTCATTCCTTTCTGCCAAGGCTGCTTCTCATAATCCCAATGTCTGCGCAAATGCAAGCATCCCTTTTTGCCAAACAGAAATTACTTGCTTCCTGCTGCCAAAGAAACGTTACCTTTGTCCACCTTCAGCTGCGGAATTTACCCCTTCCTGCTCCGCTACGCCAGCTTTCAGTGAAGCAACTTTTAAATCTTGCTCGGAGCAAGAAACAAAATAGTGTTTAGAAAGAAGTGTGATTTGTTGTGAAGTCAAGGTTGTCATTTAAAAGACAAAAAATGGTTCCACTTACGATTATGTTTCATTTTACACTATTTCAACAAACAGATTATATTTATGGGCCGCCTTTATCTATTTTATGCTTCAGTGATTCAAACATTTACATGCATAACTTTAAATCCATTGATCTGCACATTTAAGGGTCAGCTGTATGTACGCAAGTGTTACATTTCATCCCACTAAAAGCCCTATTGATATGTGTAACTTTAGCTGATGTACCAGGATAATTATGATGCATTTTAAGTTACCTAGTTTGAAATACTGTTCTCTGTTCATCACGGGTCAAATTATTGTTATGTTTGGTTTTATTCAAAACAAAATATGTGTGGCATTGAAACAAACTGAAAATATTTTATTCAGTCTCTTTTTTTCATTACTTTTCTTCCTATTAGGCAAGAATCACACCCCTTTATCCTCATGACTAATGGTGGATGCACACAAAAAAAGGAAAAATAACAGATAAATATGAAAACTCAAAAGCCTAATAAAACTGTATAAGGAAACATGAATCATACTTCATTATACATTAAAATAAGTTCATTTAAATGACAAATGGTATATTCTTAGCATACTTTAACAGAACGTAAACCGGTGATGAAGTATCTGTGCTCTGACCCACCAAAGCAAATCATGGTGCTTCCTTATTGTGTGACCAAAAATACTCCCTGATTTGACTGAAATGCGACATCCATCCCCCTCAGTTCAAGTGATAGGATCATCTCGTCACACGTGCCTTGGCACAGTCTCATTCTATGGCAGGAAAAATTGCCATTTTCGTCACATGAAGCACACAGGTGCTGGCATGTAGGAGGGAACAGGTCCAGGTGTGCAGGCATCTTGTCCTCCAGAGGAGGTTTGTTTGCCTCACAGAGCGGTTTTCCAATCTCAGTGTTTAAGAGCTGATTAATCCCTATATTTAAATCCTAGTGACCTTAGAAGGTTCTCCTGTGACTCAAAAGAACATATGGAGGCCTAACATAGAGGTGGCATTGATCAGACAGAATACATGCAGGCATTACGAATCTATAAAATGACTCTCAAAACCACGTTTGAATTTCCAACTGAAATTCCAAGTCAATTTTTCAAGCTGAAGAATAATAATTTTAAATAGTTCTTTGTGACAGTATGCATCTAAGCAAGTACTTCCCTTATTGAAAATAGCCCGTTTTAAGGAAAATGGACTAAATTCATTTAAAATCATTCAAGTAATGATGAAAAGATTCTAACCAGCTTTAAGCAGAAATCTCTTTATCCTTTGCACTAAATAAGGTTGTGTCACACCTACAGGTAACAATTAATTGGTTTTGCCTCAACAGAAATAGCCTGCTGGGTTTCAAAATTTGTCAGGCCAAATAGGAGTAAGAGAGAGAAAAGTAAAAAAATCAGATTTTGATGGGGAAATATAGTCACACCCACAGAAACCATGGGATTCGTAATTCCTGATTTAATACTGTAAATATCTAACTTCAAGCTGATTATTTTGTGTCTTTTTATAGTTAACGGAGAGAAACAGAGTAGCATTCAGCTGACCTACTTTTGAAGTTTATCTCGGAGTTATCCCATTTTTCTAGATGTAGATACCCAAATTGCAGATACCTCAGATGAGCAGGTAAGAATCTTTCTCCAGTATCTTTTTTTTCTGTACAGAGACAGGCCCCAGTTTACATCCAGTTGTTATCATTATCTCTTACTTTTTTTCCTCTGGCCTTTGTGCATCCATCATACCCTAAGAATGGATGAGGACCTTGTTGTGGGGTAGCATGACCAGATGTTTATTAACCCAAGTATGGTGGATCTCCCAATTTTCTTTCAGAGCACCTAAGAAATATTACTTTTCCTCTCTTTAATCAACCAGAAAATTCACTTATTGGAGGTGGGTTGCTATAGCAAGCAGAACTTGGTCTGTTTATAGAAGCTGCTCAGAATGATATATACTGTTTGGAGAAAAAAGTTGAATGAGTATACAGATTGTGAGCTGGCTTAAAGTGAACAGTAGCAACACTTGTTTAATGTGCATGATACATTCATCCACAGCAGTAAGTTACTGCAAAATATCCTCCAGATTATGACTCAGATGCTGGGAAAAAAAAAAACAAACAAAAAAACCCCCAACCATATTTCTAAAAATAACCCCACCAAACACATGGAGACTTTTGTGAACATTTTGAGATTAAAAGCCATTGCAGCAAAAGTGTTATAGTGGCCATATTAACCCTACCTTCCTATTCTGTGGATTTAAATGAATTTCTAAGCCCCATCAGTACAGTCCAGCACGAAAACTTGAGTCCACATGAACTCTTGCTTTCTGAGACACAACCATTTAAAATATATATAGATATTTTCCATATAAAATATGTATATGTCTATCTGTGTGTGTTTGTGTACACCAACATGTTTCATAAGTCTATGTGCCGGTCTATTGGACCTGAGGCTTCGTCCCTTTGATGTGGAGGAATAGAAGCCTAGATTTCTCAGACAAATCAGTACTATTTATCCTAGAATGCTATCTATATAGTCCAGAAAATGCCTCTTCTTCTTCTCCTCATCCATCTTTAAACAACTGTAAGTCCCTTTGATCTTCTGTGTTCCCATTTTTCCCCTTTGAGGAATTCTCTCTGAACCACCACTCTGTGTTTAATGGTTTAATTTCTTCCATTTTTTTTCCTCCTTGCTTTTTACTAACAGGAATCCTGTTACTAAAGCAACACATTCATAGTTCTAATATCCAGCAATAACTAAGACAGCATCCCATGTTCAGAGATCATTACAGAGGTCCATCATGGTTAATTATGAAACCTAAATAGCTAACTTCTGCTTCCATTCATGCAAGTGTAAACGAACAGACTTATCCTCTTGCAGAAAACCCTCCAGGTGGGATCTCAAAGAACAGAACTGTTTATAGTGCTGTCTTCAGAGAGATCCTCCTACACAGGCTCAGTTTCTTTTCTAGCAAATACTGTGTGCCAATCTGCCAAGCACAACTGTCACCAAAGATGGTCATTCATCACCTTCAAACCCAGACTTAGCCCCGCAGCAGACCCAATGAATTTCTGTCGCTGGGGCTGGCATAACAGTCCTCCTCTAGATCAGGTAGAAGGTCCTCTACAGTGGGTAGAATGGAACAGGGAACTAACAGCAACAGAAAAGTAATTATTGAAGCTCTGACTGGGCCCAGTGTCCTAAGGAGGCAAGGCTTAGAGGAGCATATTGTGTCTGAGTCCTCACTCAGTAAGTGGTCATGGACTTCAGCCACCTTTGATGCAGGTTCATATCTTATGAGAACACACAGCTAGGTTGAGGAGAGAAACACCCTTCAGGTGACATTCAGCTCCTCCTAAAACAGGTGCCCAGCTCTGGACAGCCCAACAGCTCTCTAAAATCCATGGCATTTATTGACTGTAGGCTTGATTTAGTTCCAGAGTGGGAACACCTGGTCACCCACTTCTGGTCCAGTGGGGCACTGGTCTCCTGTAGGTCTTCTGTCATACCCTCTAGCTCCATATGCACGTGTCAGATATCTTAAGGTATCTTAGATGGCATTAGTGACCTTTCTGGGGGAGAAGAGAATTGTGAGATGAAGAAACAAATTCTAAACACCTTATGCATGAGTATTTTGATCTTCAGACCCCACAGGGCAGTGGTGAAACAACATCATAGCCAAGATTTCTCTCTTCCAAGAATTCTTTCATGTTAAACTAGGTGTGAATAGTCCTGAAGGCTTCCCAGCTATGAATGATAGTATTCATAAAATGGCTAGGATTATCTGATGTCTAGTAAGAACTCGAGCTCATGGCCCAGTTCGAAGGAAAGTTCATTGAGCTATGGGACACAAATTCATTAGAAACTGGGCTTCACTGGTGAATTTGGACCTATTGTTTCATTGTTACTCTAAAAGCCAAATATTGTACTACTTGTGTCCCATCTGTAGTTATGCATAAAAATACCTCCCCAGGGCCAGAAATATGGGCTGTGTAGTGGTTTTGGGAGAGCTGAGCATTGCTTACAGGTGGAAGCAGCGTGATCTGTAAGCAGAGGGCACTTGTATGAGTGGATTTAGAAAGAACAACAAGGTCTACAGCAGTTTGAGACGCCTGAGTTTTAAATGCAAGGAGCATTGTAAATGTGTAAATGTGCATGTGTAAAGCAGAACACAAACGCTGCCCTCACAAACAAAGAAATATATGTAAAACAAGTTATTGGTTCCTCATTTGGTTCCATGCAATTCTGAGGCCAGAATTTGGTACTTCCACTGTTAGAGTGGCCCAGTGCGCCGGGACACAGACAGCTTCACTGCCTCTTCTGTAATTCCTGGTGAGTGACATCAGGAGAAGTAAAATAAACAGGGTTAAAGCATGGCCTCAAACACTGTCCAGAAACTATCTGTATTGTCTAACTGGTAGCAACTCCTGGCATAGTCCTGTGCCAGCCAGTAAGCTCCCAAACACTGCCCCAGCACAATGTAAGGGACAACATGACCATTCCCAAAAAGCAGTATGAACAGGGCCACCCCATTTTTGGGAAAGGGTACAGCATCAGCATCGTGCTTCTTCCCTTGCGGCCATGGAAGGCACCCTGGCCTGATTTATTGACTAGACACAGCCATGCTTCAGTATGGCTCACAATGTGGCCAGTGAGAGTTTTGGCCAAATAGGTCTGCTGCAAGCAGGCACAAGAGGTCAATATTCAAATAAATATTGTAGGGCTTATCTATTTCTAGGAGTTGGGGCTGAGGATTGCATAGAGATGGCCAGTTCATGCACCATGAGCCTGACATTTCTTGAAGTGAAGGGCTTATTGCACATGCAGAAAACACACTGTACATCTGCATCTGTAATGTGTGCAAATAGACTGTATAACAAGTGCAGGCGAGTGCAGGGACCGGTGCATGCATGGTGGCCATTTGCCCAGAACTGACAGCCCGGGCAAAGCTATTGCCATGGCTCCAAGTAGACAGCCAGACATGCAGGAAGCCTTGACATATGATCATGTTTTTCTTTTTCTGACAATACAAAATTCTGAGGTGGAAAAAGGGGTCTTTTTTGTGGAAATACGCAGATATCCCTAAATATATTTTTTTTAATGCCTAAAAATTTAAGATTTTTAGTTGCTTGTGAATTAATGGTTTCAGCTCCCATACTATATAAAACTTTTCATTTCACAACAGTGTTTCATTTATCTTTTAAAAGTCTTCTGAATTCATGTGCAAAATGAATCTTACTGGTAATTATGTATTTGGTGAATTCTTAGCTTGCTGCATGTGTTAATCATGTTAAAACTAGCTGTACTCTAAGGTTACTTTTAAATCAGACTGAAAATCAGAATTCTCAGTTGAATTATATAATGGCTTATGAAGTGTTGTGTCTTCACAAATGCAAGTAAGTCTGTTATTTTGTGAGCACTGCAAAGAGATTATATTGTTAATATACACAAAAGTTTAGTACAGCCAAGTATATTCTCAAGGGGAATTCTAGAAGGCAAAGGGTCCTTGTTATTTGGAACATCATTAACAGTATTTTTTGACCTTCAAAGCAGATCATGAGAAAAATTACTTGTTAAGGTTTATGTACCATCCATACCTTTATTGAAACAAAGGGCATGTGTGAGATGCTGTATCAAAGATTCTGCACAGATCAAGAAGTGTTGTCTTTGACATAACCCTTATCAAGAACATCATACCAGAAATGAAGAATTGGTAATAAAACATCCCCTGTACTGGATTTGGGAAGTAACCAAACTGATTACAAAGAAAGATTGTAAATTGATTTAAAATGTGAAAGGGTAGTATTAAACTTAAAGACTGCTGTACTTGTTCCATATCTTTAGAAGTGACTGGCTGAGGACTGACTTGCCTATAGTCTGAAACAGACTTTTTATCATCTGTCTGCTGGATGGAACAATAGAGGCATGTTTCATTTATTTAGAAAATGGCCAGGGGCCAAAGAAAGATTAAAAATGTAAGCAAGAGTCAGTGCAATGGTTGTTCCTGTAAGAGTTAGGCATTTGGACTGCAATATCAGCAAATCCTCCTACAAAAGATATATTCCTACAACACAGGATTTGCATTTGATGTCATGGAAAAGCAATTGGTACGGTAAGGACAGGCTTAGTCGTTACTCCAGTAGTTGCATTTGGAATGCATTTGGCATTTACAAGAGCAAACAAAAGCAAATGACGTACTTGAATAAAATGTTTTGTGAGCAGCAGAACTAATGAATGCAAACAAATTCTGAAAGGAACAAATTGTTTCTTATGGATTTCTATCTTTGTTCTTCAGCCTCCCCCATCGTAACCCCATCCCACTTGCCCATGTCCTCTTCAGGAGGATGAACCTCAACCCTTTCAGCCAGTTGAGGTTCATCATATGCTTCTGCTTATCAAGTGGTATGGGTGCACTGCTTGCCCCCCTGGGCACAGCCAGACAGACGGTGCCATAGCTGAGCTCAGTGTGCCTCTACCTCAGTGAGGGCCAATTGTCTGAGGACCTCTATCCTCCAGAAGATACTCATTGATCTAAGATGGGATCAAACTTGCCTAACTGAGGAACCTAACGAGCTTAAATTCAAGAAAGCTATGTAAACAGCCTTCTCTCAGTGTTTCTGCCCCTACCACAAGCAACAGAAGATCATCACTGCCTCTCTGAGAATAGGTATCTAAATTTTGCAGACAGGGTCTGCCTTTAGAGACATCCAAAGGCATTTACCTTTCTCCATTGATTGTAGAGAGAAATTTTGCTCTCTAGGAGGGCTTCTTCTCCAGTTCCCTGAAATGTTTCTTCAAGTTAAGAACCTAAGATAAGATTTCAATTTGGTCTTACTCTTTCTAATTTGATTGAAACTGGCCATGAAGGTCAGGAGAGGAGGACAGACTGCCTCGTTGCAGGAATTACGAGAAACCAGGGTAAAAGTAATAGCAATTAGGGAACATGTGTATTTAATATAGTGATTTATCTGCTTTAATATTGCTATAGATATTGTTGAAAAATCTTGCAAAGAATACAATAAATTTTCATTTAGTTCCATTAAAACTTTGTATGAATAGGTGAATACCAGTCCAAAACTTGTGTCTACCTGGAACAATTTAATTTCAAGAAACGTAGAAGAGTTCAGTCCAAGATTTCATTTCGGGTAAAGGAACTGATTCTGCTACGGACATCATAAGTGAGCTGAACAAAAGACTAAAACTTTTTGAACATAAACTTCTGCAGAAAATCCATACATTACCAGTTGAACTCAGGTTTATTAGTATGCCTGAATCTTCTGTATGTACCCAGACTGGTGGCTGATGTGATTCCTTAACCTTTCTCCAAAATACGTTTTTAATTTCTCCTTGACACTCAGGTTCAGCAGAGATCCATTGTTTTATGATTTAACTTCACTCAACTGTTTTGGAACACATACAGCTCATTACACAAAGAAAGCAGGAGGACAGCTAGTTCAAAAGGACAGTAACAGAACTTAAAATAAGTCAGTTTAAATAAAATAAGAAACAGGCTGAGCCTGTATCCAAAAATCTGACTGATTTCAAGCTGAAATCTTTTTCACATTTGGATAAACAAAGAATACACAATGAAATTAAGTTCTGTGCCTTTTCGCTCTGTTGGGGTGAAGCTGGAATGAGGAGATACTCTGATAGCAATACTACTGCTGTGCTAGCTCAACGGCAAATGTGACTGGGAAGTGGAAGAAGTCTCACAGGAAGCCCCTTTCGAGCCCAGTTACACAGACAGAAGAACTGAGCTGTCTGGGAGTAAGGGTACCTAGTTTTCTTCAGTGAATGTCTGAAGACTTTACTATAAGACCCTGAAATTCACAGTGCGGAATGTTTGTCTGTTTGTCCACCCATGCTTACTTTTTTTTTTTTTTTTTTAAATTGAGTGCCATTTTGGCCACAATATGCAGTGATGAAAAGTGCTAATAAATCTCTAATCACCTGGGCTGGCTTTGTCTCAGAGACAGCATTGGCAGCAGCGCTGAATCTTCTTCTATGAGAAGTGACATTGGCACAAAGAAGAGCATTTGTCCCTTCTACCAATAACCAACCTCCCTTCAGAGGGCAAGCGGGTGAGTTCCTTCGACTTCTTCCATTTACATCCTGTGAGACCTTGCTTCTTCTCTGTCGTGCAAATACGCTCAAAGTCTGCCATGGTCTGGCTCTAGACTCACCTGCAGTCCCATTTCTTTTCACAGAGGTGAAATAAAACTTTCCAAGTCAGTTTTGCTTACGCAGCAGAAGGATTGGGGAATCATCCTGCACTCAGAGACAGGTATATCCACCGAGGTACTAAAGATGCTAAGTACTAAAACCATTATCTGAATGTTTCTGAAAAAGAAGAAAGCCTAAGTAATATGGAAAACATCCCTAGTTTTATTTGTGTAATTTATAATTTGTGAATTATAAGTAACACATCTAGAACAGTGTCAATCCTTAGGAGCATGTCTTAGTTCTGCCTCACAGGATTTCCACATTCAATGCACTTAGAAGTAGTGGTAAACAAAAGCTAACACCTCTTTTTTGTTAAACTAAGACTTTTATGCTCTATTTCTAATTGATTTAATGTGGAAATCCTGAGGGACAAAAAGCAAAAGAAGGAAAAAACAGTTGGAAATAAAAACACAAGAAACAAGAGGGACTTTGGCAAAGGAGGATGAAAGGATGTAGAAAGAAAAAGAGAAGTGAAGTATGTCTAGTGAGAGAGAAAGAAAAAGTAACTGCAGGGAACACCAGAAATTTCCTACCCGTGGGACCATATCAGTGGCTCAGAAGGAAGCAGCTGTACCCAGCAGAGACTCAGATTTGCCAGAGACCCTGGGGTTCTCTTGCCAGAAATCGGACCCAACTTCCAAACGCCAAGGAAAACGGGTAGAAACTAAAAGAACTTTTTTGCCTTAAATGAAAAGCTTTGCCTTACATAAAAGCCTTCCAAGGACTGTCTCCCATTCTCCTCTACTCTATGAAAAATAGGAAACTTTAGCAATGGCTGCTGGGCTCCATTGTCAAGGATTTGGTTATAGTGCAGCTTGGACAGCCAGGGCAGATGAGGCCAAAGGGTGACACAAATGGAATGACTTTTTTTAGTTATGTTTTAGTTTTTATTAGAAAAAAAGCTCTTTAGCTTAGATTTCTACCTAGGCTTTTTTCTTAACCTAGATATAAAACAGTTTGGCTCCATCTTAACTGGCCAGTCAAACTGTGTTATAAGGTCAGACCATAAACAAATTTAACAACTGTTGTTAATTAAATAGTTATTGTAGTATAGATGGGGTCAAACAAAGGGTATGTGTGGGAGTAGAGGAGAAGAGAGGGCCTAAGTGGCAAAAGGTGGGGGGAATCTTGGCTCCTGATTTAGAAGGCGTGAACAAGCAAGAACTCTATGGAAAAGACCTCTGGGACATAACAATAATAGTTAACATTTTAAATTTTGGTGCAAATTTTAAATAATTAATAGTAAAGGACAGCTCATGTTCCCTTATTCACACTTTCCTACGTTCTGAAACTGCCTTGGTAAGTAAGACTTGGCTTTCCTCAAACAGAAATCCTGTATCTACCTCTATCAGTGGTATCACTTTAACAACAGCGCTTCATCGACTTATTAATGCCTTCCCGTGCCAGGATGTTGTCCAAGTTCCAGCTGCATAGAAGAGTTGTTACAGAATGGGAATTCCAGTTGGAGATTTATAGAAGAGCAATAGGGGAAAAAAAAAAAAAAAAAAAAAAAAAAAAAGGATTACATTTAATTTCAATACTCAGAAATGTGCTTTTCTTGTCATGAAAGTGGAACCCTGCCTGCGTGTCTGCAGCCTGCCTTGCATACTGATTTTGTGTGTGCCTAGCTAAAACCCGTGCCTGTGATACAATCCGATTTCAACTCTACAGAGGAAGGCAGGAGGAGCACAATTTATGTTTCAGGTCTGTAAGGCATTTTAAAGTTAATCGGGTCCTTTGGGTCTGATATAATTTGCGTAAGATTGCTGTTGATGATTAGAATAGCTATTTAAGATTTTTGTTAATAGTCTGTTACATGGACCCAGTGGAAAGATTCCAATAGCAGTCTGTTAGTTTTTCCCTGTCACATTCAGGTTACAGACCCTTCACAGATGTTGTAAATAGACATCAATACTAAACGGGAATATTACACAAATTAAAATCATAAGTGTGCTCAAACTGCCAACACAGACATTTTGTTAAAAACATCTGTCACATAAAAGCAAACATTTAAGGCCATTATATTTATAACAATTGTTTTCATTTTTAATATGTACTACATATTTTTCTTTTCTTCTGTTATTATTGACTTGAATATTTATTCTTAGACTTTAATACTTATTTTTCCAACATTACTTATGTTCTTGACCATATAAATAATAATGTGGACTTTTAATGAAAAGAAATAAATCTCAGTGGTTGGAAATCTAATAGATACTTGCACAATGAATGAGTCAACTGAGAATCCAACACTGCATTCTCCAAAAAATATATAGTTATCAGATATTATAAAGACAAATATTAAGCTGGATGTCTGTTCAATTACATCCAGTTATTTCATTCTGTTCTGAAATGAATTTCTCGAGTGAAAAGAATAAATGACATATAAATGTCCTATTCTGGACCTTTTTGTTGCATTACTGCTGATGCAGCTGTTCTAGTCGTACCAGCATTCACCATGACACCATGCAATAGAGCACCCCAATGCTGGACAGCCCTGGGGTGCTTTCTTCCTGGCACACCTACCACTCTGGTATTCTGTGTACAGCCTCTGTGATATCTCTTAGCCCAAGGAGCTCTAGGCTTCTCCCACCAGTGTTGACCTCTTAGGTTGTTTCTACTGCAAAGTAAAAGAGGGTTAGGAATGATCAGTGCCCCCATTTTTCCTGCTTACAGCTCTTCTCTCTCTCTCTTCATTGCTTTGGGAAAGCTATGTGGAGCCAAGGCAGGAAAGGAGCTAACAGTGAAGAAGTGGGGACAACTGAGACCTTGCACTCAAGCTCACATCCTTGTCCCCTTTCATTAGTAGCAAACCACCTTCACGCTGCCTAACAGCTCAAACACACAATCATAGAATCATAGAATAGTTTGGGTTGGAAGGGACCTTAAAGATCATCAAGTTCCAACCCCCCTGCCACGGGCAGGGACACCTCGCACTAGACTCCTCAAAACCCCATCCAGCCTGGCCTTGAACACTTCCAGGGATGGGGCATCCACAGCTTCTCCGGGCAACCTGGTCCAGTGCCTCATAGTGAAAATTTTCTTAATGATATCTAATCTAAATCTACCCTGTTCCAGTTTGAAGCCATTACCCCTTGTCCTATCACTACATGGCCTTGTAAAAAGTCCCTCTCCAGGTTTCATGTCATAAGATTGTATAAATTCAGTCAATTGTCACAATCAGGAAGACTTTGTTGCTCATAGAACAACAGTCTTAATTTGGCTAAAATCAATACTTGCTGTTTTCTTTATTATCTGTGTTCTGAAAACTACTTAAATATATGATCAGCTTTAAGTTCACACTTAGCTTTTCTGTAAGTGACATATTTCTTGATATAAGGCCTCCATATAATTAGACACAACTGAAGAACAGTTGCAGTCTCTTGAGATACTGTTTTTTGCATTATAGAGGGTGTGCTGGACCCTTTACATATGTAAATAGAGACACAGCCCATGGCCTGGAGAACTGTTGAACCAATTCAGACTCACACAGAAAAGCCATGAAAACCGTAAATACTGGCTTCTGGTTCAACTCAAGAATGGAGCAGACCTCATGAAGAGATTAGAAAGATGCTCTGTTGTGTAGGACTGCATAAGCCAGGCCCATAGCATCATAAAAAAGTCGGTTGGAAGAGATGCCTGGAGGTTTCCTGGTCATCCAGTCCAACCTCGCTCTTGAAGCAGGACTGCCACCAGTGCCAGAACAGTCTTTAGTCTGAAGGAACATTGTGATTGTTTTTTTCATTGCTGTGCACCACAGAGTATCATTACCCTTCAAAAATCTTATGTTCGGCTTCTCCAGAATTATCTGCACGTCAGGATCAGGCCCAGGTGATTCAATAAAGGCTCTATACATTAGAAAGTACAATTATTAAGATCAGAGTAAAGCCAAAATCAGAAGTCACTGGGCTTCATTGAGTTGCTGAAACACAGTCAAGAGTCATTTCAGACAGTAAAGGATGTCCCTGTAGCATCCTGTTGCTGCTGCAGCAGGGTTCTGGTTTGCCATAAGTTTCATCATAACTGTCGTGTCTGCCAGCCCTGTATAGATGCCTCCATATGGTACTAGGGAATCTCAACTAGACACCTATATTTAGGCACCTGAATGAGCTCCATTGACTGTATTAAATAGATTTTAGCTGACTGCAGCAGGAGATTACACAACGTGCCCACAGGTACACACTTGCATATAGACGCCTATAGGAGCCAAATCCTGTCTTGAGTGCCAACTCAGGAGGCTTCTGGAAGAAAAGGAGTTTTGGACACTGTTTTAAAGAACAATATGTTCATCACCCATCTTTATTTTGGAGATACGTATCCCATATCCTTAGCGTTTCAAGGGTAAGGATTAGGAGGCCATGCTGTATGAGCCTGGACTCTCAGTCTATGCAGTAAACCAGCCTGACTCAGCCTAACGCATCAGAATTCAAGCTTCTCTCACATATTCTTCAGGATTTCTGTGCTAACACCTAACTGTTTAAACATTGCAATTTTTTATTTGAGTATTTAATGATATTTGTTCAATTGTATCCTGTTGTTTTTCATTTAACAGACGACACCTGAGAGAAACAATAAGACAGTGAACGTGCATAAAAAGGATGAGCTATTACAACCTCCCCCTCAAAAATGACATAATGTATTTTTAGGCTTTTTTCGGTGGGAAAATGGGAACACAATGGGTCACAAATAAAATGTTGCTCTCAGCATTACTGCTTTTATGAACTGCAAAACAGAACCACCAGGCGTTCCGGCAGTGTGTAGATAAGAACCATCAGCGTCAAGGCACTAAACCAACAGATTCCTGTAAAGCACGTAGCCCCTAGGTACGTGACCTGCATTGGATCCCGCACTGAAAAATATACAATTCCTGCAATGTGTCAGTTCCTCTGTTTTCTGCTCATCTTAGTTTTTGTGTGTATCTTACTTTGGGATGCCTTATTTGCTGTGCTCTGCATTAGTTTAGGCAATCATTTCTCAGTCTGCGCGTGTGCATAGTTCCTTTATTTCCATTATTTTGCTCTGTGAACATAGTTACTGCTGTTTGCAGCATGAGTTCTAATAGAATTATTATCCCTGTTCTTCATGAGCTTAAAAGTGCATGAATCCACTCATTTCCTTACTTGTCTTTCTAATTTAATGCCAAATTAAGCTATTCTTTAAAATTCACTGGGTATGCCAGTAGAGATTTCAGAGAACTGGTTTAGGGTGTGTGTAGATCCAAAATATTTATTTAGAGTTAAAGCAAAGGAGTTTTTCTTTTCTGGGGTGAATTGGAAGGTTTAGCAGTAGACAATATGTGAGAACCAAACCGCTAGCCTATTTTTTTCAGAAAGAATGAAGCAGTAGTCTAAATTGAGAGACTGTGGGACTGTGGAATATCTGTATGGTTTGGGAAGGATTTTTCCCCTTAGTGATTTAATGTTTAATTACATTGCAGCTTTGCATCGCAACTAGACTCTGCTGAGACAGAGGTAAACTTCCCTTCTCATGGGGAAGCGCCAGCATGCAAATATTAGCTGCAAATCCACTGACACATCACCTCTTGCTAACTCCATGTGCCCTCTTGCCTTGCAGAAAAGTGGTCCTTTGAAATCTCTTGCCTCTCAGTCAAAGGCAAGTTGACAGGTCAACAGTCCCTTGGTGGCAATGGGAAAGGCTGTGCTGGGGCAGCAGGGTGGCAAACCGTGCGTGGTAACTGTGTGCAAGACCTGACAGGTTGGGAAAACGTAATCTCTCGTCTTTGGGGCTTGTCCTAGGTCCTTCCAAAGCTCAGTAGGAATTCTCACTGCTTTTTCTGAGTGCTGGCTGATATCATCTATGATAGGTTTTCACGGTACACAGCTCAGATCCTACTTCATGCATTCCTTGACAAACGTGGTTTAGTAAAGGCTGGGTAGCATGCTGCCTTTATGCTTAACTGTTACATTTATGGCTGGTCTCTTCCTTCGAGCATGCAGCTGCACAGCAACCTGTATTTATCCTCGTATTCATTGTGCTTTCAACTGTGTTCAGCTCTTACAAGTGTCTTCTATTTATTATTTTTCTGTTGAAGCCTTTGTTCGCCTAAATCTTTGATCTCTTTGTCCAAATATAAATATTCTCTCAAACACTGTACTCAGATGGCCAGAGGAAGGAACAGTCTTTGCAAATATGCATTGTGTCAATATCTCAAAAATCAGGGAAAGTCCCATTCATAAGGCCAAGCTTTATCCTCTTGTTTATAAGACAGTAAGAAGTAGGGAGGCTTCTTATCGCTGCACAGAGGGTCGGTCCTGTGCTGGTGCAGTGTTGTGGTGATACAATGGGGATGACCAGATATGTGGGAGGGCAAGAAAGTCATGGAACCCTTTTCTGTACAAGCTTCCGTCCCAGCAGAAGGCTGATGTCTCTTATAATCCCCATACTGTGGCCTTGGGGTGGGAGTGGAGGGTGAGCTCAGGCCAGGCAGGTGTGGCTGAGGAGTGCTGTGCCTTCCAGGTACTCTTCATGGTTCCTACAAGGGAGGCTCTTAGAGCCAGCAAGGTCTTTGGTCTCCCCCACAGGACAGTTCCCACATGGAGCGGGAAGGTAGAGATGTGGCTAGTGACACTTATTTTTATGCTGTAAACTCTTTTGAGTGAGAGTTACAACCTGTCTTAAAAATGCCTGGACATCCTGGGAGTGATGTAAATGGTATGACTGAGCTGTCATTTCATAGGGAAGATTCAGAGGATGGGCTATTCCAGCCTCGTGAATTCTGCTTTGCCACATTTATGTTTTCCAGTAGAGTGTCTCCTACAAAAATGACCTCCGAGTTTCTTTGGAATAAACAGAACATCAAATGTGACTAAAAGCCCACCCCCGCAAAATGTTACCTGATTACTTCTGATACAATAATAAATGAAATGTTTAACAAAATAATTATTTGAAGTTTCATGTGTGAGGTTTTTCATGCCCAAAAGCATAAGTTGAGATCTGTTTTGTTAAGGATCTCTTTAAAACAGCTCAAATTCTAGACCCAGTCCCTCCTCTGGCATGGAGGTGTCCCTGCCCATGGCAGGGCGGTTGGAACTAGATGATCATTAAGGTCCCTTCCAACTCTAACCATTCTATGATTCTGTGAATTCCCACAGATGCTTATGCAAGCATGTCTGCTTCCATAAATTGTGGATTTGGCTCTGGTGTTTTAAAAGATAAGTTTTAATTGTGGAGCAATTAGAGTATCTGTCTTCTCTGTTGAGATCTTATCTCCCTGGGTTTTATATGTTTTCAACACCTACTGATTCTTTGTTATCCATGCCCCGGTAAAAAGAGAGAGGACTCAGTGGCTGTGGAAAGAAGGCAGTGTTTGTGATAATGAGATTCTAATGATTTTATTTTAGTTAAAAAATACTAAAATATGATTATAATTTGGTTGGCAATGACAGCGCCAAAGGGCAACTTACAGTTGTGGAAGGCATTCACAAGCTTGCCTGCTTCTCTCTCAGGAGGATATAGCCCCCACGTAGGGGACCTGCTCTCTCACATGGTGTCTTCCCCAGCCATGACCCAGCATGCATGACTTACTGGGCAACACTAGTGCACTAGCCACGAGGAAACGAGTGAACTGTGTTCTGTTTACCAGTATACAAATTTTCTTAATATGACTGCTCAAAAATGGCTGTCAGCTACCTCAGGAGTTTGCCAGGTAAAATGAGCAGGAAGTTCGGTCCTTATTTTGTGTCAGTGTCTTTCTACTATTACATGTGGGATCCATAGGAGAGTATGTTAGGAATCTGCATTGCCTGCCCAGGGTGCCTCAACTCCCCTAGAGAATAATTTAATCTCCGTTCTGCCCTTATTCACATGCTGCCATTCAGGCTTTCCCTGAGTACCTCGTCAATGGAGAGTAAGCGCAGCGCAGGATTTGGTCCTTTCACTTCAATTTTTACGGTTTGTTCTTATATAAACACATTTCAAGGAGTTTTACAAAAGCTGCATAATTCGAGACAGCTTTTGGCATGATGATAAGAACCGAAAAGAGAGCAGAAAAGATCCTTTCACTCTGATTTCAAAATGAAGGAGTAAAAGGTGTCCCAGACATTCAGATGGGAAGGTCCAGAAAAGACTTCTTAGCAGCCCCCTATCTACATAAACAGTGAGACAAATGAGCCAGTATGAAATGCTGTGAAAAGCCTTGGTAGCTCCAGTCTGTACTTTTCAGGGTCTCAGAAGTTGAAAAACCCCCACCAGTTTTTAAGCCTAGAGCTTGTTAGGAATTTTCTGATGGGCTGACCTTCCAAACAAGAAAAGGTACTCTCTGCAAAATCAACACTGGAAACCACTGATTTTGTAAAAAAACCCAACACAACACATTTTCTGTTTGGGAAATTCTAATTAAATACTTCATTTGAGGTTATGTATTTAGACGGTTAAGACATATATAAACTCACTTGGAAAATTTAATTACAAATCGCTGTAAGAAAATAGTAAGAAGTCCACATCGTTGCTTAAATGTAATGATGGCACTTTGTCTGAGATGTGTTGCTGTATCTCACCTGGTTTCCAGCTGCTGCCCTAGACAGGTACTGGTCTGCTATAGTCCTGTGTCTCATCTGTCAGCCCTATGTGGATGCCTTTGGATGCTTTACAGCACCCCATCCTCCTTGGAGGCTGCAGTTGACCCAGGCCATTTCTTCCTGGCCACCTTTTTGAGGCACAGATCTGAAACTCATTCACCAATGTATGTTCTGTGGAAGTCAAAGGTGAAGTCAGAGAAGTCTGGCATCCATCTGGCTTTTCTGTCTGGTTTCCCATTTACCTGCTGAGCTAACTGCCCAGTCTGGTTTGGGAGCCCTGCGTAACTAGCTCTAGCTCTGCCATGAGAATGACCTACAGAATTAGCTCTACATATATTTCACAAGC
The DNA here is from genome assembly GCA_002844005.1 of Limosa lapponica baueri. Lineage (NCBI taxonomy): Eukaryota > Metazoa > Chordata > Aves > Charadriiformes > Scolopacidae > Limosa > Limosa lapponica. Next base: position 142,106 of record KZ505982.1, read on the forward strand.
TCTGGATGGAAAATTCAGAGCAAAAGCAGACAGATACCTGGAAAGAGTCCCAGATCTTTGGGAGGGGGAGGAGGGGAAGATTTCTGCAAGCTTTTTTCTACTTGGGAAGAGATAGACTGGGTATTGTATCCAGTGCACATGTCCTTTTTACAAATGTTCTTGCATTAAGTAAGTATAACCATCCATAATATAAACTCTAAATAACCCACCACATGGTATGAATCTATAGGTAAGTAAAATTAGAAATGGTTCAAATGAAGTCTGCCAGAACCTAAAGTTTTCTCTTTTTTTTTTTTCTCCCCTGTAATGGAAAGTAGAAAATTATACCCCTGAACTTTTTACTTTTCCCAACTAACTTTCAGTTTGACCATGGGGCATTCAGGTGAGTGAAGATACAGAGGATTCATTGTAAAAGGTCCAATCGCCCATTGCATCTTCAAACATGTATGAATGAAGATCTACATAGGAAAATTAACCACTTCCTCCAACTATTTAAGAAAATGATAACATCTTTTCTATATGAACAAGACCAAAACATGCACATGTGTTTTACAAGCCTGTTAGCACATCTAATAGAACCTGATTCTTTTCAGGCACATTGCCTTCATAGAATCGTAGAACCATAGAATAATAATGAGACATTGTGTTTTGTCTAAATTTCCACAGTAAGGAACTCAGTGCTCTTTGGTCAGGGACACACCTTAACCGTGGCAGTTTAATTGAATTACGTTTTTTAAATGCTTACCTGCCCAAAACACATTACATTAAATTAACAGAGCAGCAAAAATAAAACTAAATTTGGCTTAATTTTCATATTATAGTAATGGGATGTTAATTTATAATGGCATTAAAAAGCAAATCACCTACAACAAGCACCAGGAAGTTGTCAGTAACTGAGATATTTTTCCTTTCCATTTCAAGGACTCTATTGTGAGGTCAGATATAACCCTGATCTGGGTGGGGGCCAGCAATGTAGCTACACAAATACTCCCATGTTATGTTGCTCTGGCCAGTGTTAATGACAACAGGACAGCCATATCATCTTTATCCTTCCTTGTAAGCACAAGCCTGACTTCTGCCATCAAACAGTTCAACAGTTTTGGTGGGATTGTTTGTATTCACATTCTTCAATTTGTCTGTAGAAATTACACAGTTGGCTATCACACTTTTGATTGAAAAACACTATGTGAAACCAGGTAACTAGATTTGGGGAAGGGTTTGGGGAAGAGTTTGCATGCACTTCCATGGATCTAGACCCAATCCTCCAAACTGCAGGCTCTTATTTAAGACCCAAAGCCACACTGAACTTCACAGCAGTCCATGACAACATTTGCAAGTTAAGACCATGCACTGCACAGGCCTCTTTTTTCTAGCGAAATTAGTTTTGTATTTCTGACCTTTGCAAAAGAGCTGTAGTCTTCATTTTTACCTTTGGCAGAAAAAACAAAAACAAAACATGAACTTCAATATTTCTAGCAAATCTCCAAGGAAACTCCCATCTAAATTATGCAAGCCATCAAGTTTATGGCTATGGCTGTTAAACTCAGTTGCTGTCTAATTGTATTCATGCTTCAGCTTGAGCTGTAGGAAAGGGACTGAGCCATATTATAATTGGATTAAAAATATAGTGTGCCCCATGTAGAGACCCTGGTCCTCTCCCAGGACTAGATGACAGAGGGATTTGGATGGAAGTGAACAGGCTGTCATCACTTCTTCCTATACTGAAAAACTAACTGCAAATACAAGACTTTTCTCCCAGGCTGACCCTATTTTTGCCTTCCCTCCTCATCCTGGTTTCTTCTAGTCATCTGTAAAAAATACAACCTTCCTTCTTCTCTGATTAGGCAATGGTGAGACCCTGGAGTTCAGGGGCTGTCTTTTCTGGAGCTTCCCCAATGTGGGCTGGTCGACCTCCATAGCCCTGTATGGTAGTCACCAGCATTGCCTCAGCTGTAGCATCTGTGATACACTCCCAAGCAGCGACGCCAGCCACAACTCCAAGAAAACCTGAGGTTCACCTGAAAAGCACTTTAGGCTAAAGGGAAGTCAGGGCATCACCTGAAAATTGGAACAGATATCATCTTTTCCAATTTCTGTCAATCTGGACCCCGGCACAAGGTCTAACTGGCTTAATAGAGCCCATTTAGCAGGCACCACCTGGCTTTCGTCTACACTGCAAGGGACGAGCCTCCTACTGAGCAAACTGCATCTGTACCATCTTGGCTCAAGATCTCCTGCAGGCCTCATGTGGTACACCTTGCCCGCAGCTGTCATCGTTATTCTGTGTAACCTTTTTAGCTCAAAGTTTCTAAAATAGTGCAGGCCAAGGCTGGAGTCCACCAGAGTTATGTTTTTACAGTGTGTCTGTGAGGTCTATGTTTCATGCCCTCAACTGTGACATAAAAGCATATGGTGGAGTTTGAGGAACAAAAGCCTGCTGGTATAGCATTAGGGAATGGTATATGATGGAGAGAAGCAAAGCCGGCACAGATTTGACACTGTCTTGGACAGAGCTATTTGGAGAGGTCCAAAACAGACCCAGGGAGAAAATAAACCAGTAAGTAGTGTGGTTAATAGAGGGTCCAGTACTGGAGCTCATTCCTGGTCCTGCTTTCCTTAGCATCACAGAAATGTTCAGAGATGGGATTGCACGGCTTGTGTCTGCTGCCTGCAGTTAACGTCTGCAGGCAAGGAGAGTCTGCCTATGAGTTACACTGGGCCAAATGTTCCACATCACTGCCAAATTTAAGCTGTGCTGCTTGTACACAAATATGAAGAGAGCTTCCTGCTGCCCACCAAGTGTCCTGTGCTGTCCTCCCAGCTCAGAGCAGTCCTCCAGCAGCAGGAGCAGGACTGGAGGGGGACAGAGTAATTTAGCATTTTCCTCTGCCTGAAACTGTGATCACAAGTAAGGGTAGTTAGTTATCCAGCAGGATAACTATCCAACAAGGTATCCATGTTGCCCGGGGCCAGAAGTTCAGGCTTGCACCCACCTTCTCGCTGCCAAGGCTCCTGCTTCCCCAGGGTATGCCTGCTGCGAGTCCGGACCCCCCCTTTCTGGCATGAGGGCTCAGCAGCAAGTGTGACACAACCCACAACCCACAACCCATCCATTTGGCCGAGCACCTGATCAGCTGCTGGTGGTTTTGGTTTTCACCTCTGATGAGAGCGGCGCTAGGATCAGAGGGATGGGCACGACAGGATTCAGAAGCTTAATATGTACGTATATGGAGCTGTAATCTTCCTTGAACCTGTTTCTGTAGGTTCAAGCAAACACAGCATTTGTGCACTCGCTGCCAACAGCATCACTTTTCTACTCTCTTCCATTTCTTTCACGCATGGCTTTCAGAGAGGACTGAATAAAATGAATTAAATTTCAGCTTTATTAAATAACTTTGTTTTATGTTAGTATATGCCTCAGAATTGCCAGCACATGTCCCATTTCTGGGTATTTTTAAGCTGGAGTGGACGAGACCATATAAAATACACACAGGAAACCATCAGAGTGGGCAGAAGAGATGTCTTCCTGTGAAAAATGGTGACACTGAGTGCTATCAAAACCAGCCTAAAACCACCTTCAAAAGGGCCAGGATTTTACCTCAATGTTTTGAAGAAACCTTTCCCATTTAAATGTTCTCTAATTCTGTAAATGAGCAATGTTATTCATCTTAGGTCTGTCACATAAAGAAAAAAAATGTACATATGAGTTTAATCCCTTTGTTGCTTTATAACCTTAGAACTCAGGCAAGAGAGTCACAAATCCATGTAGACATCCCCAAGTGCTGACTTTTGCATTTGGATTTCTGATTTACTTGAAAAATATATAAAAAACTGGCGTAGCCAGACAGCTCCCTATTGGCTACACATCTGTACGGGCTCAAGAGCATCGTATATTTCTGCAAAGATCTGGAATAAATTGTGCTCAATGAATTGGCCCCTCGTATGCTTGTTTCAAACAGCAGACTTGGATGAACTCATGTATCGTGGGAGCATCGATGGCAAAACAATACCTCTTTGGTCAAATCTAGCGGGATCTGCCATCATAAATGTGGAAGATGTGTAGATGCAGAAATAAATAATTTTGTGGAGATGGAAATGTACTTACAGATCAATATGAGTGACTGCAAGCTACATTCAGCTTCTCAGGCATTAGTTTTACATTTTGAAAACTCCACAACAACTCTGAAGAAAAGTAGTTTCTACGGTTGGGATTCACCTACCTGACTGACCTCAGCCATCTAGAAAAGAGGTACCTGGTCTGAGCCATCCGTCTACAAACATAATTTATAGGGAGCTTCGTGGCAGTTTGACAATGGCATATGTCGCTCTGTGAGCTTTTTCCATTGACAAAAGGGAAAACATACAGAACTCCATTTAGAGTCGTTCACTTCAGTTTTATCCTGCTAAAATTAGGAATCTACTGCTAAATGTGTACTCAGTAGACCCCTTACCCAGCCCACATGTGTAAACAGCAAGCAAGTGTACAATAATGACAACAGATTTATTAGTGTTTTTGTTTTTGTAGCTTCATCCACACCTCAGTCTGAAGGCCTGACTCAGCCTCTTTCATCAGACGAACAATGTGTCTTATCCGTCTTATTCACCTGACCTGACCTTGTTTCTTTAACACTGGGATATTTGTGCGCCACTTCTCTCCTGTGAACAAAAACAGCTCTCTGTTTGCAACCACTAACTCTTAAGCAACAGGCAGTCTCTGGTTCAGCTGCTCAGCTGAGCGTTCACCCATGCAAACTGCTCACATGCCGCTGTGCAGATTTCGAACCTGAAAGTTTGGATTTCTTTCATGACTGGGATTCTGCGAGAGCGGGTAAAAACTTTGCACAGATTTATGAATCCTGCTGTTCACCCAGCCTAATTTTTGGCTCTGCTTCAACCTCCTTCCCTTCCTGTTTTCCCAAGAATGCTCCCCCTTTGGAAGCCAGCTTCGTTAATGCAAAGTTCAAAATTATCCAGAGACTCCCTCCCACCTTCCTAGCCAGCTCACATCCTTGCTAGGAGCCTCGCAGGTCTGTCCCTACCAAGCCAGGCTCCTTTCCAAGCCCCTCTGGTCAGAGTCGGTTCCTCCTCCTGCCACCTGATATCCTGTGTGCAGCACAAGCTCAAGTCCCTCAGCTCTTTTAAGCTCGATTTCCTCTGTTTGAACTCCTTGCTGAATTTAGGTGACCCATAATGTTTCCCAGAAGGTCCAATTATGAGTCACTTGCTTTTAACAAGTGAACCATCCTTCAGCACATCTGCAACGTGAACTGTAGCTAGCACAGGTGAGACTGAGCCTGTAGCAACTCACTTCCATGCCAAAGAACGTGGATTTAGACTTTCAGAAAAACGTCGACTGTTCTCATATCCCCACTTCTAAAAACACCAAATAATTATATTTGTGGTTTTTAATAAGTAAGTAACTAGTCCCACTTATTTCTGGCTAATATCAATATTGCTACTGTTAGGTTAGTTGTGATAGCAGACCACATTTGAGCATTGTAAATTAGGAAAAGTATTGCTCAGAGAAGTGATCCCCGATCTCTCATCACTTCGTTCCTGCCTCACAGCTTCCCTCCCTGTGCAAGCACAGCAACCTGCATATCCACAAAACAAGCTTCCCTGGGGAGGGAATCCATATGAAGATTGGTTTTTTTGCTGGGTAAGTTTAAACACAGAGCGGCTTCTCACTCTGTTCTTTGCACAGCTACAAAGGAGGAGGCAATCCAGAAGCGGGAATGCGAGGCAAGATTGGGAGAAGGTGGGACTGTGTTCTTCCAGCACTGATGCCACTTTATACTGACTTTCAGAGTACATTGAACTGCAGCTTCGATTAGTTTACCTGACATTGCCCCTAAGGAAAATGCAAATTGCATGTTTCTCAGAAACCCAGAAAATTTAAAAAAATTATGCCATTCTATGGTGGAAACTGTACTGAGAACCAAACTGCCACTTCAGGTAATTACATTTTCTTCAGTTCCTGTCAGATTTTACTCCCCAGATTTTATGTGAAGCTCTTAGTGGTTTCAGAATTTTTTAAAAAAGAAGCTTTTGTTACTTAGAAACCATCAGTCAGTAGTTAAAAAAAAAGTGTATACAGCATCTGAAAGAGTTAATGCAGAATGATAAGGCTGTACTTCACTCATCCAGGAAAAATACCAGTCCTTTCTTTACTCCAACATCAACATGTTTACCACCGGGCTGGAGGGAAGACAACACCCTAGGTATACTCTTAAGAATAAAGTTATTTTGACCTGCAGGAATGTTCATTGCTTTTACTCTCTCAAATACAGCACAGATGTGGATATTAGGGGAAAGCATTTGAAAAGCCATAAAACCGCTACTCATTTTATCATCTACTTATAGCCTCTATATGATTACCCCGTCTTTAGCTACAGCAGCGCATTCGTCAGCTCTGCTCAGCACTGACACGCGGCAGATGAACCGCTCTGCACGCTGCTCCTGTGGTGCTCTAAAGCTGATAAAACTCAGCAGCTGTTATTTTCACTGGCTTATGCAGCGCGTAGTGGGTGTTCTGGTCACTTTATAAATATCACCTTTACACTTCCAAATGCTTATAAGCACATTTATTTCTAACAGAGTATCTCCACTTAAGGTGCGATGTGTGTTTAGTTGGTGTTATATAAAAAGGTTGGTTCTGAGGTCTTGAAAATGTCTTCCCAGAATGACACGTACGAGAGTGAAAATATTTTTGTATCTGTATCCTAGGAACACACACCTAAGTCTGGTCAAGCATTCGCCGCAGGAAAAGCCACACTGGTGGAAGAGGCTGCAGTGCCCAGCTGCTGCTCCTGGCCCTGGGCTGCAGAGTCCCAACCCCAGAGCTGAGCCAGCAGAACTGGCCACATGGGTTGTCTCCGCTGCACCAGTGCCATGCCATCCACGCTAATTCAGGCACTCACCGTTTTGTAAGTGAACTGGGCTGACTCCATGCTTTCAGGACAAGGGACAATCCCAGCTGGCCCTCTATGGGGACACTAATCTGCAGGAGAATGGGAAGAGGCTGGAAAGGAGCAGTAGGGGAAATATGATAGAGGTCTGCAAAATGCTGGCTGCCATGGAGAAGGATTGACTACTCACTTGTCCCTTCCAGTATGAGACTGATGGGCTATAAGGGAGCCAGGTTGAAAACAAACGTAAGGAAATGATTCTTCAAGTGGCACAGAGGCATGGACTTTGTTGGCAAAAGACACTGTGGCTGCATGGGTTTAAAAGGAGGCTGGACAAGCACTTGGAGAGGGATCCACTATGAGTTACCAAACAAAAAAACCATTGCAGGCACACAGAAAAATGCCCCTATTTGAGAATGGCCAGAGGCTATGGAAGCACTTTACAGCTTACTCACCTGTTGTTGTTCATCAACAGACATCCCACTGTGGCCCCTGTTTTCCTTTTCCCTGGGGGAGGCCATGAATGTGGTCCCTCATTGCCACAATTCAGCAGAGTTGCCTGTTCTGGGGACAGCTGCAAGGTGAGTACTCCCAAAATGCTGGCAATGAGCCTTACTCAGGGAAAACACTGGGGCTATCACCTGCCACTTTTGGAGTCAGAATATGAGCTCTGTGTACTCTGTTCTAAACCAATACAGCTGGTTTAGCATCAACATTCAGCCACAGAAATGGACAATTACATGGCAGAACTCACAAACTCGTGCTCAAAACTGCGCTCCTGAAAGCCTCTGCTTGTTATCCACAAGCATTTCACATGGGTCTCTGAAGTTTCTTGAGCATCTGTAATTGCTCAGTACCTGGCTTATGCCTAAACTCCGTTAATATCCACTATCGAGGTGTTTCTCTGCCAAAATACCTATGGGGCTCATCCCTGTAGCCAGTTGTACAGCAGCTCCATGCTGGGCAGCAGTAGCTTCCACCCTCCTTTGTGTAATTTTTGTAGCTACCAATGGAAAAGCGGTAGTTTTTATGTGGTTTTACAGAAGAGCTGCTAGTGAGGAAGGACCAAGGAACAGTTTAGCAGCGTGGGTCTTGAGGGGACAGGGCTCAGACTCCACTTTGACCCTCTCTTATTCAGCAGTGTTCATCCCCACTCTGAGGTTCCTGCCCTGCCTTGTTGATTAGTCTGGTAGTTAATATCTCTGCCAGGAAGAGTGTGAGGAGTCCTCCCCCTGAGGAAGAAGGAGCAGCAGAGACAATGTGTGATGAACTGACCACAACACCCCTTCCCTCTCCCCCTACACCTCTCAGGGCAAGGAGGTAAAGAAATAGGGAGTAAAGCTAAGCCCAGGAAGAAAGGAAGTGTTTTTAACATTTGGTTTTATTTTCTCATTATCCTACTCTGATTTGATTGGTAATAAATTAAACTAATTTTCCCTAGTTCCCTAGAGTCTGTTTTGCCTGTGATGGTAATTGCTGAATGATCTCACCCTGTCCTTATCTCAACCCACAAGCCTTTTGTTGTATATTCTCTCCCCTGTCCAGCTGAGGAGGGGAGTGACAGAGCAGCTTTGGTGGGCACCTGGCATCCAGCCAGGGTCAACCCACCACACCAGATCATTTAGTGGGTCTGATGGATCAGACTATGCATCTGTCCTCTGCCCACACAGAGCACCACAACTCTCCCAAGAAAAGTACAGGGTGTATGATGAAGGGACACGGTGCAATTGCCTTCTCCCCAGAGATAAATTTCTTCCTAATCCTCATCGTTCCCAGTTGGATTTTGCCTTGAAGCTAAAGGGTTTATATCTTTTATGAGTGTTTATTCTATCTCCACAACAGTCAAGAGTTCTCCTTAATAACATTTACATTAAAAAACAAAAACAAAAACAAAAATACATGATTAGAACAACCTAATCAAGTTCAAATTAGATCAACACAATCTGGGAATATATGTAGCAGGTTTCCCGGACATGCGGTCTCTCCTGAGCCTGGGTATTCCCTAAGGTCCTGCTCCACCAGGGCCATCCCACCAGCACTGTAATGTACAAACAGCAACAGCAGCAACCAACAGCAGTGCAGAACCCAACCGTCCCTGGTAAGTCCCACTGTCACCAGCTGGGGACTCACAGACACTCGAGCTTTTCAAAAATGATTGCAAGGTTTGATTGGGCTTTGGAGCTAACTGCTACAAGGTCTCAGCCTCCCCTTTCCCCCTCACAATCCAGACACTCGAGGGCAGCGAGAGCATTCCAAATTTGTGCCACCAAATGCTCCCGCACTACGTCTGCAAGGCCTCATCGTCCCGATACCGTCGGCGGGTGCCAAGTCAAACAAGAAACAGCGAGCACGGCGCAGATGGGGGAAATGGGCTTCTCCCTGAGCACCGACGGAGACGGAGCGGCGCGTGGCATCGGCCCGGCAGCCCCTCCTTATCCGAGAGGCACCGAGCTGGGACGGCAGACGGCTGCAGGTGCAGAAAAGCCACGGAGCTCAAGTCTCCCCACAGATTTCCTATGTTCCTTCCAAAGTCACAATATTTTAATTGATATTTCTTGTGAGAATTCAACAGGTGCAACATAAATCCCATGGATTTTGCTGAATCCCACAAAACCTTGACTTTCATTTTGGAAGAAGTCGGGGGGGGGAAGAAGAGGAGTTTTCTTGCTCTTTGGGTTTTTAGCCTTGAGCTACATGAGACAGAAAAAATGCTGTATTTGCTCAAAGTGCTGCCAGATTAAAATAAGCAGCTATTCATCTTACTTTTCTGAAAGGATGGTTAACTCATTGAGAAAAACTCATTGACTGTAAAAATATATTCAATTATAGCAGAAGCACAGTAAGGACAAGCTTGGCTTTTCCTTATATGTCCTGGAGTGGGGGGCAAAAGCTCCTACATCCATTTCTGTCCCTTCAGACATACTTGGCAAAGTGGATGGGACAACAGCAGCAACAGGAAGAGAAACTCTGGATTTATGGATACACACCAGATCCCTGTTAAAAACAATTAACAGACCCATTCTGCCATGGTTTTAGTTATGAGAGGTGAGAAGCACTAGAGGTAACAAAGGTAGATGTCACAGCATATGATTTCTTTAGCATTAAGTTGTGATATATCTGCTCTTGCTTTACTCTCTTCTTGACTGATGGCCCAGTATGTTGAGGGCTCAACATGGTACATAGATAAACAATGAGCAGATAGGGAGGCAGATGTTGGAAATAAAGACAGACTTCCACTTCTTGTTTTCGCAGTTGTCTGTGTATGATATTTCTCTAAGAAAATTCCTGATAAGGGTTTGTTAGAGGGTTTGGAGGTTTTTATGTTTTTGTATAAAAAAAGTTTTATAAAATGTTAATCCACCCCAAAATTTCAGACCACCTAAGAAGACCATATTTCTAGCACTTGGAAAGTGAGCAAGCTGATAAACTGCAAATCTGAGTGTTCTTCTCCACACTCCTGTACCCACTTCTCTGCTCTTTTACCTCATTTGCAGTTCGGTTTGAGTGCCTGGCACAGGCCCTGCACTGATGCCAGACTACTCTTATAGTCCCCTACAGGAAGGAACAGAGGTCTGTCTGCTGACAGATGCCTGTCAACTGATGGATGAGGTTCACACCTTTGGGAAAAAAAACTTTTTTATTTTAAATCAATACTAAGGCTTAGCACTACAACAACAGCAACAATAAAACTGCTGATAGTAGTAATATAATGCTAACATTGATAATAGTAACAAAGAACTTTTCTGAGAACATACTGAAGATCTTTAAATCCTAGAATACTAATTTTACTTAGCACAGTAAGACGTGATTTTTAAAGCAGAAATAACAAACTAGGTAGAGGTACAATCCCTCCATTCTTTCCATTCCATGTAGCAAAGGGGAAGAACTGGAGATTTTTCACTGAGGATGAAAAGTTGAAATCTTAAAAATTTTTGCAAATTGAAACTAAAATAACCCAAACCACAAAATATGGATTAACACAAGCAAAATACCTTGTTCCTCCTTGGTGCCTTTTGTCTATACTAAAAGCAGACTGAAAAAAAAGGCATTAAAAAATAAAAGAAAACTTTAAAATATGTGCTTAGGTGTTTAAATGCATTATTCTGACTTTCTAAACATCTTTTCCTGATTTTTAAACAAAAAAATGATGAAAAAGGATGTTCTCCAACAGACAGTGCATGTTCGTGAATCCAGAATTTTTGACAAAAAGACAGTTTTGGGGAAATTCCCGCTTAATTCTAAGTCATATTTGCCCTCCTCTAAAAGCCTGAGGAGCTCTAATACCTGGCTCTTTTACTGTATGGGTCCCAAAACACGTCACCATGGGAGTCAGCATCATTGTCCTCATTTCCCATAGTGGAAGGCTGAGGGACTTGCTCCAGGACAAGCAGCAGACCAGGCATGGAGCGGACATGAGAACTTTCCCCTGCTACTCCCAGCTTGGCGCTCTTTGGTCTTTGCTGTGTGACCGAAAAATGGGACTCTGAACTGATAGTTCATCTCTAGCCCTGAGATGGGATCAATACACCTGATTTTGGAGTAAAGCCCTGCTCTGAGAAGCAGGAAAACGACCAGTGCTTCTCCAGAGGGAATTGCTGTGAGTGGTTCTGCTGAGCGACTGAGGCAATGTAGGGAGGTCCAAAGAGAGTGGGATCAAGCACATCCCTCTTCATTTCCCCCTAACAAAACAGATTTATCTACATTTATAAAGAACATGAAGCCAAAAGAATTTTAGCTAGGGAGCAAATGGAAAATTTAGATAAAAGTCTTTCAAGGAAATATAATGAGCAGAATTACAGTAGAAACAGTTGCTATATGGATAAGGCAAAATATTTGACAAGGAAAACATCTCTGAGAAGAAAGGACAAGGGCAGAGCTATTATAGCCTCTGAGGCCTTTTCCCTCAGACTTCTTATTTTATAACATATTTCTAAAACACAACACCCACAACTGTTTTTCTTCATCTATCAAAGCATAAAATTGCCAGTCCTTTGACCTAACTTAAATGAAGGAAGTAGCAATGTTAGGTTTAATTAAAAACAGCAAATATTTGTACAGCTGTCCCTGGTTTCACAGCACAGAAATAGGTTTAGCATCAAATCTTACAGTTTTAAATCCTCTGGGAACCATATACAAAAACATATAGAATCCTTCTGGCTGACTTGCCAAAGCCAGAAATGCCTTTTTTTGGAGTTATTTCAGGTGGGGCTCATTCAGCCTTCCCGTTTCCAACCCACTGTTTTCCTACTTGAGTTTTTTTTTTTTCTTTTTCTTTTTTTCCGTGCTCCAAACGCAGTACTGTCAGCTTGACAGGTTTGGATGCATTTGATGCATTTTGGGGTTGTGAATAATAATAATAGTAATAAAACTGAGGCCAGGCTGAGAAGTTTGGACTTATCAACAGCCGCAGCCTTTTGGTGGAAACCCTGATGGCAAGACACGGCTGGGCGTTTCCAGGGGTCTCTGCCTCTCGGTGTGGGTGTCACTGGGAGGCACCTGGCGCGGGATGCAGGAACATCAACCAGCTCCATGCCCAACATCCCTGAAACTGGGAGGGGTTTGGAATGAAAGGTTTTGCTCCTGGCCCTTTCTCTCCTTTTAAATTACACACCAAGAAAGGTTGTAAAATTTGCTTCAGCAGCGAGCTTTGTAACGCAGCCCCCGGAGGGCTGACTCCATGCGCACCCCACCCCCTCGAATGGGCCAGCCTTGGCAAGCCCGCTCCCAGCAGGGACCAGGGGAGGATTTACACCACCTCGTGCAAAAGGCTCTGCACCCACCCACCCGTCCCTCCCCGGACCCGCAGGTTTCAACCTGCTGAAGCCAGCCTGGGGGGGCTGGTGGGGCGGGTGGCCACCCACCACGGGGCCAGAGATAAGAAGGAAGAGGGAGGGAAGGGGCCAAACGGGGTTTAAAAAGCTTCCCTTCCCACTCCAGACCTGGAGTCTGGAGTGGGAAGGAAGGTGGGAAGGCTGATGGCCGGTTCGGCCGCTCTGCTTGAGTCCATCAGGCACCAAGCAGGGGCTCTCCACACCCTCCAGGCTGCTGCAGCCCCCCATCCTCCCCGCAGCCCCCCACAGCCTTCCCACACCCAAACCTTCAGTGCCAGCAGGTCTGGCCCAGCTTGGCACAGCCCAGGAGAGGATACAGAGGTGTCCAAGCCTGATGGGGCTCAGAAGCTTCAGGACAAGAGAAAAGCCCTAAGGAAAAGGCCTAAGGAAGGAGAAGAAAGTGGAGACCTATCTCCTCTCAACCCAGATGAGCCCAGGCCAGAGAGGCTGGCCCAGCCAGGGCTGGCGAGGCGTGAGACGCTTAGAGAGATGGCTCTGTGCAGCAAGGTGTCCCGACTAGTAGAAGCGACTTCCCGGCTTGTACAAGCAGAACAGACTCTCCTGCTCCCTCTCCTACAGCAGCATCCTCTTTCTCTCCACCCAAAAGTAAGTAAGAAAGAGACAGGAGAACACCTATTTCGGGCTTTCGGGAGTGCACCCATAATTGCACATGTTGGGTCTTGCCATGCGGACTGGAAGAGTTTCATTTACATTAATTTTCATTGAAGTAATTTAAGCCTACAGCCTGCAAAACAGAAAGCTACTGACAGTTCAGTGTAGTTGCATCACAGGGATTCAGGGAATAAAAACACTTTTGACAGAATGAAATCTTACTGACATGCTGAGTTGCCTGGAAAGATTATTTAGAGCTTTCTCAGAAGCCAGCTTTATATGTCTAAATGTCTATAAATGCACATAAAGTCTTCAACTATAAAGCTATTCTCTGGTTCTAAAAGAGCCAAAAACCAACACAAGATGCAGAGATGACCAGTAACCTGCGAGTGAAACATGACCAACCTGCAGAGCCTATGACTGTTCCAGATTGACACACTATGTATCCAGTGTATGAGACCCAATGAACATATATCTGAAAAACGCCTTGATTTTCTGATAAATATTATGGTCATGCATTTTCCCTCAGGAAGAAGTTTAAGAAAAAGCCTAGGTATGGGCTTGCAATTCATGGGTTTAGTTGTTGGAGTCCAATATGTCTCCTATGTCTTGTTCCAAATCAGTTTACCTTGGCATTGCCCAAAAGGTCTTTACCTTATGATGAGTCTTGGGTGTAAAATGTAGAACAAGGTGGCAGCTCTCGTCCAATTTTTAGTACCGAAAGTGCATGCCATAGAAACCCCACTAGTAGTAACACCAGTTGCTGGGCTAAAGTGAGAATCTGCCATTTTACTTTTATGCCAACCTTCCCAGCACAGACCAGCACAACATGGGAAGCTGGGGGGTACTGAAGCAGCAAAGATGTAACCACTTAAAGTTTCATCTGGCGGATAAATATTTGTGAACAAAATTTTGCTATGACTTCTGGTTTCTCAGTATCTTGGTGATGAATTTGAGGTATTGCAAGATACTTCTTTCACGTGTGCGAGATCAATGTACTGAGTCCAGCTGGCTTTGTGATCATCCACAATCTGTTAAAAATCAAGTCCAAGCTGTCTCAAGTCAAGATACAACTCACCCATAAACTGAGTCACCTAGAATCAGAAGTGACCTTTGAGCATTGGGGTCCAAATATTTTCACTCTCCAAGAATATCCATCTAAGAGTTCACTAGGAATAAATTCACCCAGAGATGGAAGGGGCGATACTGGAAGCTATGCATGACATAAAAAGAGTGTGTTAAAAATCAAATGAAAGTGTTAGACTTTATCCTTCAAAAATGAGACTACAGTGACTGGTTGCACTTCCGCAATACCAGTTTTCCAGTAAAACTTCTTCATTGCTCGTAATTTAAAATAAACAAGGCTAATGACATTGGTTTTTTGTACAAACAAATGCTAGCTTGATGAAATACAGCCACCTCAATGAAGGTTTTATTTCCTTCCTCTTCTTTCCCAGAACTACTTTAATATCTACTTGTATGAGGGCACGTGCTTAGATACCACTGGGAATACAGTTCACTTTGGATTCTGATTTTCCTATTCTACTTGAAGCTAAGTTAGGCCCTTTTTTCACTGAAAACCCATTATCATGGCCCATTGAGCTCTGGGACTTTCCCCCTTCCCTTCTACAATGAGGTTACATAAATTCTGCTCTACGTTTCCTCAGACCCTTCGTCACGGATAACCGAGCCCTTTAATTGCGAGTAGTTTCACTGCTGCAGATTTGATTTTGAAGTAAATTGGATTCCAAGGGATCCATTTATATTATAACCTGTTCATAAATTCAAATGAACAAGCCCTTAAAAATAAGCTCTAAGCCAACGAGTTGGCCAAAGTCCCTTCAAAATGGCAGCCCTCAGTAGCATGTTCTTCCACTCACTGTTTTTGAAGGAAAGCTCTGGGTTTATGTCTTAGAGACACTCACTCATTCTAGCAGTCAGTATTTGATACTTCTCATTTATTGCTATGGTTATGTCTCTTTCACTTCCTTCTTGTCAATCCTGACTTTCTCATTTTCCATTTGTTTTGGGGTTGTTCCTTGTTTTCCTTTTACTGGTTCATGGTATCAGTATTGGTTTATCAGATGAGCTGGTTCAAAAAATCACTCTATAAAATGGTCCCAAAACAGATAGACATAAGCTTGACGGAAAAATAGTTTCGAAGAAGAGGGAGGACCTGTAGGTACTGGGAACAACTCTTTCTGTGGTGCCGCAGTGCCCATTAGACAGTGCTAGCCCCCAGCAACTAAAAGGTGGGTGTTAATTTCTGATGAAAAGTGACACCCTCGCAAGAATTTGGAGCAAATCCTTTGCTAGCGACAGCAAGCGCTTTGTTACTGGTTTTGCCTGCAGCACGGCTGCCAAGAGCCTGCTTGGCCAAAGGGTCTGTGAGAAGATGGGGATGGGTGAGGGGCTTCTTTCCCCCTCCAGTCCTAGGACCCAGGCAACCACATCGCCCCGCTGCCCGACGACCGGCTGTTTACCGGCATCGCACCCACAAGCAAACTCCTCGCCCCTTCTGCCTCCACAAGGATGCCCTGTAATAATGTCCACTCTTTCTCTCTCCCCTAATTACACACTGCCAAGGCGAAGAGAACAGCCCATTTTATTTTTTTATATGTATTTTTTTTTAACAGAGATTCTGTATTTTAAGCAACAACGTGAGTGCATTTGAAAAGGAAAAATACAAGGTATAAAAGCTTTCCCGAAATAGCAGCGTGCGGCTTGCCCTGGCTGTGCTCAGGTGCAGCTATGCATTACTCCGGCTTTTTGATAACATCCTGTCTCCTGCACCGAAGTTACCGCGGGGTCGCGAGGACGGTACTAAATCAGAAATGTGTAGCGGGTTGGACTGGGCCAATCTCGACGGCAGCCAGAGGGGAATGGAATATAAATCACGCTAAGAAGTTAAAATAGCCATCCCATTTGCAAAACAGTCATGGTATTTTCTTTAAGGGGGAAAAGAAAATAGTGTCCTTAAAAGGTGCCAGACTGGCAGGGCGGGATAATAAAAAAACTTCTGACTGTGCAAGTTTCTCCTGCCCCCGTGCTACGGTGCTGCTGCCCTGCCTGGTGCAGAGGAAGAAGGTGGAGGAGACAGGCTCGGCGCTCCTCACCGAAAGGAGCAGCATCATCAGACCTGCACATCCACCTGTGGTCCCCTTGCCCTGGATCTCCCTTTGGGGTGAAACCGTGCAGTTGCTGTGAAATCAGCCCAGTGACGCTTAATTTGTACCGAGAGCGAGTCACAGCAAGCGATGGCACGAAGGCAGCCCTGCCAGGCTCCCCGCAGGCAGGCAGGGGGATAATGCATCACTTCTGCCCACAGCGGTGCCAGCCACAGGTTTTGTTTTCCTGCTATATTGAGACCCATCCCTGGGGAACAAAACAGAAACCACAAGTTCACCACAGGCCAAACAACAGCCCAGCACCAGGCATCACTGACTTTGGCCACAGGTGGACTGAAGACCTGGAGATGTCCAGCTCCTCAGGAGAAGCTCAGCGACGGCTGGTGCAGCCAGGCATCTCTGCCGGTTGCTCAGCACAGCATAAACCCAGGGCTGTTCACCCAGGGGATTTGCACTTTTTGGGGGAGGAATATGGAACGGGTGGCTGTTGCTAGATGACATTCCTAATGGTAGTTAATAAGCTTGTTTTCTGGTCGCTGATTTCCAGATACAAATCGGAGATCAGTTCTCAGTACCAAAGTGACTCATTCTTCCTTACGCGAGAGATGTGAAGACTGATTCATAAATAATGGCTTAGGGGTGACGGAAACGAGACAAATTGCTTTCATTAGAATTCGCATAAAACAGCAGCAGAGTCCCTGCTTGCCACCACGGATGGAACAAATGTGCCAGCATGCACGTTTTTCATTTTGCAGCCACTGATATTATGAAGTTGTTCCTGGATGTAATAGCTTCAAATGTACATTTTTTAAAGTAATTAATATGAAGAGTGATCCTGGAAAAAATTGCCTCACCCTCCATAAAGTTATTTGCAAGCTGTAGGCATCCATACTCGTTTGTGTGGATGTTTTTTTAAATACTGACAAATGGACAATTTGAAGTTCTTCAAGTGAGGAATTGCCTCCAAGATCTTTCTGGAAGCTCAGAGGAAATATGCTTAGGCGTTTCCATTTTATTAATATGATAGTGCTGCACTCCACATGCATCTGCACCTGCTGTGTTAGAAAGAGGCTTTGCAGCAGCAAACCACAGAATGAACTACACTAGGGGTTTGGGGGATTATTTTTTTTCCACAGGAATAGTAACTTTGCAAGAAATTATTAACAACTCCACCATTCTCAGTGGTATTTGTCTTAGGAGATATCTTCCAAAAGCAACTGTTTTAGGAAACAGCAGGTGAGAGATGGATAGAGACTTGAGGTGGGGCTTATCTGCCCCATGGAGCTGCTCGTGCTGTGTTCCCTTTAGGGTCATCAGAGACAAAGAGGCACTCCAGATTCAGTTTGTCCTATAAAAGCCATCTAGGATGGGCCAGACAAACTCTTCCTATTCCCACCGACCACATGCAAAACCTCTGGGAAAAAAACTCTGGCTTAGGCTTTCATGAGCCCAAGGAATGCCACAGGAATCACTTTCTAAAACGACCATTTTATTCCTCCAGAAGTTGAGCTATCCTGAGAATTTATACTGGAAAAATATAAAATAGGTCAGTAGGGGTGGAGGCACTGAATTACCAGGAACGGACATTAGGAGCTCTGGCACTCCAGCCTCGACTCCCAGATTTTGGCCCGCCGATCAGGGAGAGCATCCAGCACCTGGACCAGGGCACCACCACTGCCACTCTGCCTTCAGTGGAAATTTTGTCTACCAGGGTACATGGAGATTAAGAAAAAATGTTGAGGCTTGGCAGTGGGCCGGGGTCTAAAATTTGAGCATGCTGAAGAAAAAGGCAGCTGTCTGTAACAGCCAACTGTAGGAATCTGTTTGATGGGTCAGGCTGGCATCTCTGAATAAAATAAAAGATGGAAGTAAGCAGTTTGTATTTTCTCTAAGGAAGCCTTTATAAAAGTGGCCTCTCCATAAATGCAAAGCAACTTGGTGAATAGTATCAATTTTGTGTTAAGGTTCAAAAATAAAAGCTGGGCCATCAGAAACATCCTGAAACTTCAGACTACCACTGAGTGACAACTGCATGAAACAGACCCAGAGCAGTGGAAAATTTTAAGCCATAAATTAGAGAGCCTTGAAACTAGTAGGCCATGCTTTTTATTCTGGGGGAGGTTCTTTATTAACTCATCTGTCTAAACATATGGATCTTGACAAATGAAAGCTGCAGGGAGGATCTGCTCCTGTCCTGCAACTGAAAACACTTAAAATCAAATCTCTGCAAATATTCCTGTTACCTTCTCTTAAATGGCCAAGTACCGCAGGAGCTGTTGCTCTCTATCAGTTCAGCTCACAAGGGCCCTATTTCCTGCAGTTAAAACGGAAAGAATTTTTAGTCTGAAACTTTTTCTTTTCCTTCAGTAAGTAACTGCCCACTTTTACTGAAAGGAGAGAGATAAGTCAAGTTTTTATTCTCTGTCATGTATCCTAAAGCTCCCATGTGTTGGACACCTGCAAAAGCTAGCAAAGCTAGCTTGTTTACTTAGTGCAATTTATTTGACCTTTTAATATATTTGAGTAAGGATTTTATACCTAAGGCAACTTTACAGAACAGATTTGAAAGGTGACCTTCAAAGGAAACATCAAAATCTTTCTGAAAAAGGAAACTTTGGAAATATATGTGAAAAAGGCTGCTTTTCAGCTAACCTCCTGACTCAGGACTCCCTGGCTTTTCGGCACAGGGGCGTACCAGAGCAATGAGTTCACCTTGCCCACAGCAGACCCACAGCCACTATCATACAATACCTAAGGGCCCAAGAATGGTGTTGGGTGGTTAGTTTTGGTATTTCCATGACAAACGCCTTCTGTTTGCTGGCTGGAGCAGTCATTCAGCACCATTTTGATGTTAACCCACATTTTAATCCTTCTACTGTAAATCCTTTTTGCTGTTACCATTATGAAGCTGGGATTGTCTAGGTGAAATGGAGTTTCTAAAACTGGTTTCTTTGTTGTTTTTAATAACAAAGGTAAAACCCACAATAAGTCTGAACCTTCACACTTTTAAGAATAACATTAAAACTCAATTTCCTCTCAGCTAAAAACACAGGCTGCTACTAACTGAAAGAGTAAATAGATTAAGTGAAGGAGGTAAGAGGTGCCAAAATCTGGTGTGTACCACGTGTGACAGGAGAAGGTTGCCCCTTCCCCTACAGTTTGTCCTGGAGCATTCATTGCACATGGGACCTCATTCCTAGACATCAGGAAAAAATTCTTTAGTGTGAGGGTGGTGATGCACTGGAACAGGTTGCCCAGAGAAGCCGTGGAGGGGTTCAAGGCCAAGCTGGATGGGGCTTTGAGCAATCTGGTCTAGTGGGAGGTGTCCCTGCCCATGGCAGGGGGGTTGGAACTCTGTGATCTTTATGGTCCCTTCCAACCCGAATCATTCTATGATTCTATGATTGTTTCTATGAAGGCATAGGCTGTGACTGAGACCACATTTGCACATAAAGTTTAGGCTGACAGAGGCCAATCCCACTGCCAGAAGAAGATGTCTTGTTCTCTTCCCCTCCAAATGCTCATCCCCAGCACTGAGACGCTCCTCCCTTTGTGCTGACACAGACCTTTCCTGGAGCAAACCAGGCTGGGGAACCATTGCAAGTCAAAGCTCTGCTTCTACCATCTGCTCCTACCCCTCTTTTAGGGAGGGGAAGGAGCAGAAGGGGATAGAGAGGAATGTTTTCTTTTAGTAGTTGTGTAGATGGGCATAGTATATGTGCACCCCCTTACAATGCTCACAATGCTATGTTGGCCCAGCTCAATGTCAGGCAGAAGGTTGCCCCTGCCGTAGGCAAGGTCCTACAGCCAGCAGCGCGACATGTCCTTAGGGGAAAACTGGCTCCAGTGAGCTATTTTCCAAACACAGCAGGCAGGGGTTTCTGTGAGCTGCAACACACGATGTTGGTTGGACTGAATTAAGGAATGCATTTGCCCCCCCCAGAGCATTTCCCTAGCATGGGCAGGTGTTAGAGCAGCACTTCTCATGCTGCTGGCCATGCCACACCTGAGGGACTGGGAAGTCTTCATAATTTGTTATGGTGTGCAACCGGCAGAGCTGTCGAGGTCACCTGCCTCACTGCCGATCCCAGTCACGCCACAGGTAAGAGACACTGTATGGAAGTGATGCTTCAGCGAGGGTTTCTGTCACAAAGTCCCCTTGGGGGCCTTCAGGAGCTCTTCAGAGACTTCTGGATATAATGTTTCCCTGAGGTCCTACCCTTGCCTGTCAGGGTAGGGGGTGTTGAATTGCTTGAGGACAGCTACAAAAGGTCTGTCTGGTAGAAACGCAATTAAAAAAAAAATTAATTGCTAATGCCTGGGGAAGAAAGTGCTCCCTAAAAGTGAGTAGATGAAACTGTTACCAAAGGCTTCCTGCCAAGACAGCTTGCAGCAGTATTTAATGGTTACACTACATGTATCTCAAAACTGAAGGTGTTTCACACTAAATTAGAGATGAGCTTTCACGATTAGAAAGTTTCTGCTTAGAAAATCATGCCCAGAAAATTCAGAATTATTTTTCACTCCTTTTTGCTTTTGCTTTTAGGATAGCATTGAGTTTAGAAACATCTGTAGTCATATGGCTTTACAAAGAGAGGGACAACAATTTGAGAGAGACTTACATGAAGCCCACCAGTGCTTGAAGACCATCATAGAGAAACTCATATGTTCATTGGCAGTTTCCCCCTCAGATTCTTATATCCCAGTCCGATCTGCTCTGAGACAAATCCTGCAAGATCTCCTGGCAATGTGAAACTGCAGGCTGCTTGGCCAAGGAAAGAAAAAGGCCCATGAGCTGTAATGATCCTATAAAAATAAGAGATAACTTGAAAGATGAATCCTGGAGATTTTACTGTAGCAAGAGTTCCTGCTGACTTTACAACAGTGAAGACTTCCCAATGGAGATGCCATTCCTGCAAAGTACTGAGTAGCCTTCTCATATCAAACTCGCACCAAAGTCATGTTAATGAGGGCTGGGAACATCTCCAGAACTTTGTCTGGAAGAACAGAAATTCATTCTTAAATAATAAGGTCTCAAAATGAATACAGAAAGGTGGAGGTTGAGAAGACAGCTATCAGAAATCTCTCTATTTTCATCACAGCTCAGGAAAACGTGTTTTCAAGTAATTCTTTGTGGCATGGACATTTGAGAGAGGCAGAGAAAATATAGTGCTTAACTATGGACTCTTTCATGAGAAGGTATATAGCCTGATTACGCTGCAAATAAAGAGCCTGCTAAATCTTTACTGCATTTTACCATAATAAGCCAACAAACTACTGGAAAGGTGAAGGTGCAGCATCTTCCGTTGAGAAAAGAAAAAAAATAAAGGAAAAATATGTGGGAGCAGCAGGATCAATCACTTTAAAGCAATAAAAGGTCTTGGTAGATGATCCAGTGGAGGTGAATGGAAAGCAAAGCAAAAGAGGCATT
The DNA here is from genome assembly GCA_002844005.1 of Limosa lapponica baueri. Lineage (NCBI taxonomy): Eukaryota > Metazoa > Chordata > Aves > Charadriiformes > Scolopacidae > Limosa > Limosa lapponica. The sequence goes on from KZ505982.1 coordinate 164,016, forward strand.
AACACAGTGAAGCAAAGGTATTTATAAACTGAGGTGAAACATTTGTGAAGATTGCTTTGCAGAGCTTTCTCAGCCCCTGTGACTGTGCAGCAGACAGCATAAAACTCCACTCTCCTACTGCCAAATCAGGAGGGTTTATGAAGTCACTTACTTCTGTCAAACAGCTGCAGCTGTAATGCTGAGAAGAGGCATTCCACCCCTCTTTTTGCAATAAGATTTAATGTCTGTGTGATTGCTGAGCAGGAATAACGGCTTGTAAAACTTTTTTTTCTTTTTCAAAGGAATAAATTAAGCTCCTTTTAACTGTGATTTGGGTAGTAGGTGAGGGAATCTTGTGGACTATGAGATAGAAAAGTATCTCTTTCCATTGGCTGGAAGAGTGAATTTCCACATGTGATTTTTTCTTTTTTTTTTTTTTTTTTTTAAATGTGTGATCGTGAACATCATCAGCTGAATACTTTCCGAGTGTGGTTCCATACTCTGATTGATTTGCCATATTTTATGTTCACACTTTAAATGTTACACTGGTGTCATTCTCACAGCTATAATTAAGGCTACCTCAAAACACTTATTCACTGGTTCCCAGTGTGAATGCAGACAACTGAACTGGATTGAAATTTTGCACGGGATGTTTCAGCTTAGAATTCATTTAGAAATGGGAAGAAAAAACATGAAGCCAGCGCCAGGTATCTCCTTTTTTTAAGTGTGACTCTCTCCCTCACGGGAAGAGGGAAAAGGGCTCCGTTGGGAGCAAAACGCAGTGGTGTTTGCCAAAATGTTGTGATCTCCAGGGCAACACTGAGCATAACGGCTGGCAGCAAACAAACAGAAGGGATGCACACAAAGGTGTTATACCCAGCCCTACATACATTAGTCACTGTGTATTTACTGTCGTTGGCACCACCCTTCGTAGAGGAGGGACAGGGGCCTGAAGAAGTCCTAGGAAATGAGTCTTTCGGCTATTTTTCTAATGTTACTTTGAGGGTGGCAGAGCACTAGAACAGGCTGCCCAGAGAGGTTGTGGAGTCTCCTCCGCTGGAGATATTCAAAACACACCTGGTTGAGTTCCTGTCCAACCTGCTCTAGGTGAACCTGCTTTGGCAGGGGAGTTGGACTGGATGATCTCCAAAGGTCCCTTCCAACCCCTACCATTCTGGGATTCTGTGTGGTTCTCTTATTCCCTCAGAGCAGAGGTATGTGGGCCGCAGACAGGCTGGGGGAGGAAACCTGGGTGAAGGCAGCTACAACCCTGAGGTCCCCCTGCTTTGCAGAGCGCAAAGTGGTGCCATCCTCCCCACTTTAGTGTGACAGCCACTCATGGGAGCCCAGACCCCTCTTGTCCTGACTGTGAGGGGCTGCTTCTTTATTTCCCACCATTTAGGCAGGTCACTCTCTACAGTTGTTTCTACTAGTTCTCTCAATCTGCTCTCACACGCAAGCACCCTATTCCAGGGTCTGTGTTCCAGTTCCTTCAGCAGGACGTTAGCCCAGGACACAAATATTTTATCTCCAGTTTCATCAAAAAGTCATTTAAAAGAAAAGGACTCTCTATACCCCTCACTTGGATCCAGCTCAGCGCACTGAAATCCTGGTCTGAAGATCAATAGCAAGATCCCGCTGACTTCACCAGGGCCAGAATCTGAGCTATGCTCTCCGGGTCAAAGCTCACATCATCAGCCTTGTTAACAGGTTTGGCATCAGGAAGGCTTCAGAAAAAAAAAACAAAACCAAACAGGCTGATTTCAACTCTCTTTTCCCAGTCACATGCATGTGCACATGAAATTCATGACCAAGTACAGAGGAACGAAAGCATTTGGCAGGTAATTTTCTATTCAAGCTTCTAAGAAACTAGCAAATGCTGCAGATTGAAAGTACATCGCATCTAAAAAAATACTCCAGCCACAGCTCCACCAAATCGGACCGGTTCCCTTCTGGATGGCTCGAGGCCTGCAGACATCGCTCACAGGTAAGAAACACAAGACTCAGAGACTTAGGGGAAATTTAGGCCTTCTGAATATGACTCTACATGGTTTTTTACAGGAATTAGTGTTTATGCTGAAAATTTCCAGAACTCTTTCTTTCCCAAACATTTCCACTTAAAATGAATATTTTAGTTCAAGGTCATTTAAAAAGAAAACACTGTTAAATTCTTTGAAATTCTGGCTAGAAATTTAAGAATCCCTGGGGAAACTCCATCTTGTATCGGACTATACAGCACAGGTTTTCAATTCCTCTCCTTGTCCTCGAGATGACGGTGCAATGGAATGGGAGGGCAATGGGTTCTCAGGCCCCGAGTCTGCAAACACTTTGGGTATGGTTTCATGACTCAAAGTGCTCACATTACGGTGGTTTCATAAGTTACCACCCATCAGCTGAGCTGTGGCAAGTGCCCGTGCACATACAATTAGCTCACCCTAATTGCAAAATGTGCAACTCACCCCCTTTCAGGAGATCGGTGCAGCTGCACATTGATATCAAGTTACCCCTGTGGCATATTTGAGGCTCAAGGCCCTGTTTCATCATACCTTGATCACAATGAAGCGTGGTAGAAGATACAAGCATCCGACATGCCCCTGGGGTGGGGATACGCAGCTCACTGGCCTGGTGGCCTCAGCAGGCTGGTGGACCCCCGCCATGGTGAGCAGCCCTCAAAACCAGGGCTCAGCCCTCAAGCCGGGGTGCGAGCTGCTCTCTTCAGTGTGCCGTGTTTGCTACGCAGCAGACAAAAACCAGAGCATCAGGGAGAATAGCCTGAAATGTGCCTTCCTGCCTCCAACACGGGAAGCAGGGACGGTGCAAGGGAACCTGCTGCCCAGAAGTAGCTGCCCTCGCTCAGTGGTGGCTATGTCACCAGCTCGTGCGTCACGTACACTGCTGCCACACCTAAAAAAGCTCACTTTTTTTTTTAATGCTAAAATACTCCACTTTGGGTTCAGATGGAGAACAAACACTGTTTGCACCTCTGTGATTTCATGTGCCCACTCCAACATCCTGCTCCGGAGCATCTGTGTTTCAGAGCTCTCCGTATGTGTCTTGTCTCTTCTGTTGTGCTTTCTAAATAACACCACCCAATTTAGCACAACTGCTGTGCATATGGTCTCCACAAAATCAGCCTGTTCATCTGGGTTATGTATTTACATCTCCTGCTACCAGGCATTTGATGAAACGGTTTCCTCCTCCTTACCCGTCCTTTTGGGCTTTGATGACTCAAATCCTTACTCACGTGAGCAGCCCTTGCTTGAACATGTACTCTGTTGTTTCAACTGGGTCTTCCTGCAGAAGTTCCTAAAGGATCAGGGTGTTTCCCACCAGCATGGTGGGTTTCAACACAAGATACGCTTACCACATCAGGAAGTGAGTGAGTAAGAAGCTGAACCCTGAGGACGAATGTATCAACAATTCTACCTGATAAAAGAATTTTCCTATTACACTCAACACATGAAGCTCAGGTTAATAAATGGGGCAAAGTAGTTCAGGAAAACAGAAAACATATATAGTAATGCAATAAAAATGTACACACACACACCCCTTTTTATTGCATGTGTAGAACTACTTGGATTTTATTTCCAAAGGCTAAATACTGATGAAATTTCAAGACCAAAAAAATAAATTAGGAAAAACCTTAATGATTTTTCAGTAAATATTTTTTTCCTAAATAGATCTCCTGCTAACTTCCCTGCATTTTATTTCAGCTGCTTGAAATAGTTTGAGATTTAAATCAGAAAAGAAGTCTGGAACATTTTTTTCCCGAAGGTGTTATGACCAGTCCTATCATCTAGGTAACCTTTTTATATCCCTGTAATAAATTTCTTCTGTCATTCACCTTTGAGCAGTGCACCTGCACTCGTGAATCCCTATTCTGGGACTGCTTTAGCCTTCCAAATTGCTGACCAGCTTCAAACAAGCACAGCTGCTTGTTTGTCAAACATTAAAGCATGTTTCTTTCGCAGCCAACTCCAAATACTTGGTCCTAGATTGATGCCAGGCTAAATGTGTAATATCTGACCAACTACCACAGCTAGAAATAGAGTATTTTTAAAAAATTTAAGCTGAATATCCCATTGCTTAGATGTGACTGTCACTTTGAGTATATCCAGACAATTCAGAGGTTGCTGCTAAATTTGTGTTTAGTTACGTGCAAATTTGCATGTGCTACAAATATGCCATACAAAGCTGCTCTAGGAAACCTAATTTTGTAATTGCACCCCACCACAGTATGTTTTGGTTCCTCTCTGAGCTTTGTTTGTGGCCATTACAGAAGGATGGCAGTGGCATCAAGCAAGCAATGGAAAGGAGTTGTCAGAGTTGCATTTTCCCGCCAGTCCTTCAATTGGCTCCATTTTGCACAGGGATAAGATGAAAAATTTTAATTCCATGATTACAAACTCTTTGTCTGAAGACTCCTGCTCCACTGCATGCAGAGAACGGCCAGCGCTCACTGAGTGAGCAGCTATGTCATATTTAGTTCAGCACACAGCTTCACGTTTGCTGCCCGCCGCCCTGCGGCAGGGAGGGGGTGGGAGGAATTGCTGTTTTGCAGAGGAGGAGTTGTGGCACGCAGTGATGACAGCTGAGAGCTCTGCCACCCATTTTCTGGGCCCAGCCGAAGAGCACCTTGGCTGCCAGAGTGCTTGGTGCCTCCTGTAGTCCTTGCTGAGGACCCTGCTGTGTCCCCTGGGCTGATGCCTCCCCTGGGCTTGGCCACCCGGTGGGAACACACAACCCAGGAAGGGTCTGAGAAGATCCATGTGCACCAGCTTGGGTTGAAACAAGATTACTCGGGCTTTTATCAACTTTTCACGTTGCAGCCCAGCTCACAGCACTGTAACTTGGGCGTGCATACCCAATTTACAGAATCACAGAACAGTAGGGGTTGGAAGGGACCTTCAGAGATCATCTAGTCCAACGCCCCTGCCAACTAGAGCAGGCTGGACAGGAACGTATCCAGGCAGGTTTTGAATATCTCCAGAGAAGGAGACTCTACTGCCTCTCTGAGAAGGTAGACTGTTCCAGTGCTCTGCCACCCTCAAAG